>OZ005743.1:102379417-102699417 GCA_963930735.1 Dioctria linearis
AAGATAAAAATTTGTGGGCCTTCCTCCAACCCGTAAATTATCGCATTTGTCCCTCAATCGGTGGATCGGAGGATACTTGCTAGTTTTCTTCAATTTTCTTCATAATGTAGTGATTTCGCCATAAAATAGCTTTAGTAGTGCAATTCTTGTTATGAATTGTTTTCACTGCTCTAATTCTTGGGATGCTAGATAGCCAGATTTTCTTGGTGTAGTCGATGATCTACAGTTGTTGATAAATCAAAAACAATAGAAAATTTTTCTTATGTTGAGCAGGAGAAGATTTGTTGGGAGGAAATCGTTGCTTACACGTGACTTCTTTTCTCGCTTGTTGATATGTAAAATATTTTAGTTTATTGGAGCGCCATGCTTGCGGTTGTTGATTATGCCATAGTGGATCCTCCCACTAGATTTATACGAGTCAATTTGTTTGGAGTGGTACCTCGTGACCTTCTTGAAAGGGTATGCTCTCCGTATACTTGTATCCGGCATGCCCTGTATTTAGCATACTCTATTTGCTACATAAGTTTACCAATTGTTTGGGTTTATAGATAATCATGGTAAAAGCTAGTTTTAGAGCCACACCAGGCGAAGCGAGCTTATTTCCAAGTTGCCAATATTCGATTTAAATAAATTGGGCTTTTCCACCTCAAAGCTCAACGTTAGCAGAATGAGTTTTTGCTTATAAGGTGCTACTTTAGTTTTAGTAGATAGAAGGATTTTGTGTTCTTTTCTATTGAATCTATTGTTCTTGTGTAGATAACGGCTACTTATGCCTTTCAGAGGCGTCAGGAAATCCGTGAATCTTTTAACACTTGGGCCTGTTTTTTGGTTAATGTCCGGTGCAATTTTGATTGATTGAAGTTCCTGCACCTCCGCTTCCCGAATATGGGTATTGATTCCAGTATATATACCTTTGTGCCAAATAAATTGCTTCATCAGCTTAGTTGTTAGTATTTGTGGGCCTGACGAAACTAACGAATCATAGATTGTGGCAATTCTTGACAGTAATATTTGCTTGGTTTATTTTGAATATGCGTTCCAAGTTTTATTTTGAACTGAAATTTCTTTTATGCAGATTCCAGTGTATTCAACGAAATCTAATGGTATCATCCTTTCCGATTTCTAGAATTCCCTTTTCAACCAAATAAATTGTAATTGTAACTAAAACTACATCTTACCTTTTCCATGCATTTGTTGTTTTCATACCTAAGTACGTATTTTTTGTGTGTGAAATTTTAGATGGGTAGGGTAAGTTCATCAGCCTTGAAACATCTAACAAAACAGGAACGTAGGTATCGTATAAAACTCGTGAACATGAATAAAGCCGAAACCCCTAATAATAACGTCGAATGGGTAAGTGATAACAAAGGACAGAAAATGCAGAGCAAATAAGATACAAGCACAAACCAAAGTAAAAAAATAAATGGGACTATAGTGATAAATGAACGGCAGCGTGTGAAAAAAATATCAACGAATTTAACCTGCTCCTTCTTGAATTGTGCTAACTGCTTATACCTGCAATTTTCTCTCACACTAGAAAACGGGATCTCGGTTTAGCTTGACTTAATTTAGCTTATCAGCATTCGTGTTTGTTATATATTCTAAAGCACCTATTGCTGTACTTGATTACAGTATGTGCGCAACGAGAAACAGTGTACAAGCATGTTAGAAAGCATTTTTGATGCACTGAATGCATGGGGCAAGATACAATTGCAACTTCGACTTTGACTGCTATTGTGACTGACAGCAAAGTTGGCGCCACCTGTAGCTAACTTCAGTTCAATTATCATAGCCGGCCCTTCTGCTTTGTTCAAGCAGTTGAAGCTTTAATTTAATTACAAATTACACCTCAGCGTCCACTTCGACTTAAAATCAAGTCGCAGTCATAATTGTAATTGGGGCATAAAATTGCGCCAGTAGAAAATCCTTTAAAACGATCAGGAAAAAACAGCAGTGATTGAATTTATAATATCATAAGCAGACAATATCTGCCTGGAGATCTATCGATCAATATAATGTACCCCTTTTACAACACTGTACTCGTTACGAATCAACCGGAGTTTGCTGTAAAACCTAGTAATTAACAATTCATTTAACAATGGTTTTAAACTACTTCAACGATATTTTTGTGGTTTTTTATATTATTAAGCCAAGGTCAGGGGATACACTGCGATGCAAAGTCCAACATGGCAGAAATTCGATAGCGAAATGATTAGAGGACATTGGAAGAGTAGCGGAGCCGATGATGTATGTCACTCTTCAATTTTCGCAAATTGTAAGCTCGACAGAAGATGTTAGACTGTTCCACATTCGCACAGTTCGGGTTAAAACACCATCACGGAATCTTACTGTACGGTCGAAAGTATTTTGAAGGGTAGGGAGCGTGAGTATTGCGTGCAGAAATTAATCTACAATGGACCAGCCTAGATATTTCATCAGCATATTGACCATGCATGTAGCGATAAAGGAACGAAACCATCCAACATTGCGGCGGTGCTCGACCGAGTCGATTTTTTAAAAGTAATTTGTAGATAATATGAGCGATATATCATTCCGTGGTATGAAACCCACATAAGATCGTTGGTTGCACTTTTTAGAATCATAATATGAATTTCTCCTCCTAGCTCCATGCTCCGTACTGTTAAAATATGTAGGTACAGTAACAATAGTTGAAGTAAACCAACGTAAATCCAAAGGAAATGTATATACTTTCGCATTTATCGAAAATTCGTCAATAATATGATGTGTCTCTTAGGCGCCCGCAAACATATTTACAGTTACGAGAATATTAATTTTTGAAAAATCTGTGATAATATATCCGAACGTGAACGATTTTGTCAGTCAGATTAATTTTGCATAGGCTAATCATGATTATTCTTACAAATATTCTATACTTCAATTTACATTTATAAATATTAATTTTTATATTTTTAACAAATATTTCATCTTTCTGTAGATAATGCTTGCAATTTATATAATGTCGTCTCCAATGTACCTTCGATGCCACAAATATGTAATGCAGGCGTGCAGGAAATACCAGCACTTCTTGGACCTCAGGATCAAGTTAACTCTTCCGTGGGTTACAACCTGATAGCAATGAAATATTAAATGGTAATTCAATTTCTTATTCACATGAAGCTTTTATAAATTTATTGCAAGGGGAATATCCATTATGGATACGTAAAATAATAATGGGATCAGAAATGTGCTCCCGCCACTTCGGTATGCTTTTCTCACATAAACAACATTGGGGGATATTAAAACCTTGCTTTTATTATATTGTTTGCTTTTTAAAGCAGATCTTTATATCCTTTCCAAGGATTGTTTAAATCATATAGCAAAACATTGGTTTTGAATAAAGTCGAAAAGTATTAAATTGTCCTGTAAAGATTTTGAGAACTTTCTACCAAAGAATATGATTCTTAACAAAATTAATGGGATACGTCCTTAAGACCTTTAAAATATCAACGAATGGCGTCACTCTGCCCAGGCGATTTCAATATATTTGTTCTGGTTGATAATAAAAACAAACAAAAACAATTTTTATTATACCCAGCGGCATATACAGGGTGATTCAGATCGAGATACCTTCCGGTATACCACGCGTTTCCTTGAGGTAAGCTGATCAAAAAATTGTTCCACATACCCCCCCTAGAAACCTTCCTTTAGGAGTTGTGGCCAGTTGAAGATTACGCCAATATTCGTTAGAATAAATGAGTATAACTGTTGAACCACGCTATAGATTTTGGTTATTGTTGGTTTATTACATAGCCAAGAATAGTAGCTGTCGAAAAGTGTATTACTCTGTATATTTTGATTAAGCATCTTTAAATGATTCTCAAATATTTCATATATTTATTTATTTCAAAACTTTTGTATGTAGAAAAATTAAAATTTTGGAAATATTTGAGAATAATTTAATAATTTAAAGATGCCTAATTAAAATAATACAGAGTAATACACTTTTCGACAGCTACTATTCTTGGCTATTTAGTAAGCCAACAATAACCAAAATCTACAATGTGGTTCAAAAGTTTATACTCATTTATTCTCACGAATATTGGCGAAATCTTAAACTGGCTACAACTCCTAAAGGATGATTTCTAGGGGGGGGGGGCATGTGGAACAACTTTTTTGATCAGCTTACCTCAAGGAATCGCGTGGTATACCTGAAGGTATCTTGATCTGAATCACCCTATATATGTCTTTCAAAAAGGTGGAGGGTTTCCTAATTTTCAACAATCGTCCAATAGAAATTATTTAAATAATATACACAGTAATAAACTTCTAAATTTTACTTCAAATATAGTAGTAAAATTTTACAAAGCAGAGTAGAAATTTTATTAATTTATATTAAATTACACATTTGTGTGTAAAATACATAAAATTCATAATTTTACTAATTCTAATTAGTAAACTAAAATGTATGAATGTATATACAAAGTTTATAGCTTTTACATTAGTTCTTTAAATATAATTCCCAGGGGTACTAAAATTCAATTCCTGTGCTTAAAATTACGATGATCGCCTAGAAATTTCTACTACCGTCACAAAAAATTGAGTTAGCTGTTCGTTCAACGCTTTATTGAGCTTAGTTTGCTGTATTTGTGTTGTGGAATGTAAATCAAACATATGTTTATCATTCATGGGCAAACGTATGCGTTGTAATATAATTTCAATCTTAAACATTTTATTGCATCCCTTACTATTGCATCCGATTACTAAGAAAATGTGTAATTTTACGACTTTTTGCGTAATTTTCAATATTGTGTATTGAGATTAATAGCGATGTGTAATTTTTTCAACTGTTTTGAAAATTTCTGCACTAAATTATTTACTTTAAACGCAATAAAAATATCTATTACAATTTTTACAAAACAATATTTTCGAGTTCATGTTTTGTTAAAGGTTTGCATTTTTTCCTAAATACATATATACAATATTAATTTGCTCGTACTTATGAACGACCAGTTATAGCAGCTCAGGGATTATTTCCCTAGGTGTGTAATTTGGACCAATATTTTGTAATTGTTAGCCACCTAATAAAGAAAGAAAATTTGCTTTTCGACATATTATTTAAAATATATTCAACGTGGGCTGTAACAATAAAAAATACGAAATGGAAGCTGGGACCTGGGATATTTTTAATAGGTTTTCGGCGAGATGCAAAATTCAATATAATACCTATTAAGGCTGGCCAAGGTTAAGATTTGGTGGAAGTCATAAAAAGGAAAAAAGCTAATGGGAAGCAACACTTCCTTATATACAACCTTTATTAATATATACATTATATATATATTATATATAAAATTTAATAGTCTCCAATCCATTTTGTTCTACCATCATTATTTCCTTGCGTTTCAAACGAAATGACAAACTTAGTATACACTATTATTTCATCTAGGGCAGAGGTTTTCAATCTTTTTTAGCAGCGGAGCACTATTTTATACTCGTCACAAATGGGGAGCAACAGTATTAAAAATAAGTTATAAATATTAGATATTACATTATTGCCTACTGCAAGCATTTGTTTTTGTATACTAAAATATACTGCAATATAAAATAAAAGTTTAATAAAGAAAAAAAAATCAATTAGAGCAATGAGCTTACTTCAAGTTGCACATCGCTGAAAATCTGGTGTAATTGGTGATAATTGTAATCTCATATCATCCTCAGCATTCAATCTGCTTCTGCATTTTGTTTTTGTTGCACAGTATTGTGAAAATCCTGATTCACAAAGATATGTAGTCGGGAATGGCAATAACTTATTAATTGCACGTAAATATTTGTACAATTGAACTTTTACTTGAGCGTTGAATCTGTAGTAATATCTATTAATTGCTCACGCTCCTTGATTGGCAAATGATCAATTTGCAACGAGTCGAGGAACGATTTCTTAGCCAGTTCAAATTTCATCTATATTTGGAAAGTTCTCCTGAAACGAGTGTTTCAACATTCTCAGATGTTCAGCGACATTCTCTTTAATGACATCAGAAACAACAGCATTCGTCTCCTTTAAATAATCGTTAAGATTTTCAAAACTCTCAAATTTATACTCCCTTGCTTGCTGAATCCAAACTTCAGTTTTCAATTTAATTGCTGCTATTTTATCTGTAGTCGTAAGGACTGAAACACTGCGACCCTGCACTGAAAGATTTGGTTCATTCAACTTAGTAAAAATATCAGCAAGGTATGCAAGCTGGTGCAACCATGATATATCTGAAATACATTCAGATAATGAAGCCTAAAAAAATGCAGAAACTTCTTTTCTCATTTGGAACAATCGGACTAGCGCCTTACTGCGAGATAACCAACGAACCTCTATAACCTCTAAAGTAAGTTTTGATACCTACTACCCATATCATACACATAGCTCTGAAAAGCCTAGTATTCAAAGCACGCGCCTTAATTAAATTAATAATTTGCACTGGTTGATCTAAAACTAATTTCAATGATACTGGCATCTTTTTACATGCTAGTGAATGTCTATGTAGGACACAGTGACTGCTTGAACACTCCTTGGACATGGCCTTTATGCGGGAAACTACTCCTGCCGTCTTACCTGTCATCGCTTTGCACCGTCAGTACAAACATCAATACATTTACTCCAGCTTATTTTATGGTCGATGAAAAATTGATTTAAAACCTTAAATATTTCTTCTCCCGTTGTATGGGTTTCGAGAGCTTTACAAAACAACATATCTTCCTCCAATTCACCTTCATAAGTATACCGGACATATACAAGTAAAATTGAAAAATTAGCCACAACGGTACTTTCGTCAAGTTGGATGCGAATTCGTCACATAATCTTAGCCTTCGTACAAGTTCGTAAGTATGTTTAAAGCACATTCCTGAATTCGCCTCTGGACAGTATTATCGGACAGTGGCACGAGTTCAACTGTTTTGCCAGCTTCATCACTTAACATTAATGTGGCCATATCAACTGCACATGGCTTGATAAGGTTTTCACCAATAGTATGTGATTTGCCTTGGCTTGCTATTCGATAG
Organism: Dioctria linearis; assembly: GCA_963930735.1. Lineage (NCBI taxonomy): Eukaryota > Metazoa > Arthropoda > Insecta > Diptera > Asilidae > Dioctria > Dioctria linearis. The sequence continues at coordinate 102,386,426 of OZ005743.1, forward strand.
CTTATTTTGAGTGAAGTCATGAGTGCATTTTCATTATTAGTTTTAATTTTTTTTGCATATTATTTTTTGCTAATGCTAAATTGTTCAGTTTACGTTAAAAAAAACTAAGAGGTTTATCTGCATACTCACTGTGTTTACCATCGAAATGTCTTCGTAATTTAGCCGGAAACATGGAACTATTTTGAAGAGTTTCATTGCATAACACACAATGAGGACATGGTGAAATCTTCTCTCCACAAAAAGTGAAGCCTAATGAAATGTAACTGCTATCGTAATTTCTTCTTTTGCTAACAGTTTTCCCCGGTTCGTTGTCACTTACAGATAAGGTGCTGTCGTTTATTTGCCCTATGTCTGCGGTAACGACAGTTGGCGACTGTGTTATAACTTCATTACTGCTGTCTAAAGTTTATCTTGACTACCAGAATCAGTTGATCTCTTTTCTTCATCCAGCTTTCTTTTTAAACTTCCTGTTTTTAAACAACGATCCATTTCTAAAATATTAGGATGTAATATGCAAAAAGTATGTTGCACACCTAAGATCAAAATAGGTTAACTTACCTTACAATAATATTGAAAACACAATTATTGCAATAATATAAAATATTTTACAACTACAACCTTTTTTAAAACAATTTCACTAAAATAATACGTCGTAATCTACAAAAATTATTTCTAAGACTGAGAAAAAATCAATATATTACTTAAGAAACCATTGAATAAATAACTAACAAGGAAACGGCATATCGGATGAAAACCTAAGCCACTCGGCGAAATGTGTTAGTGTGCTGTGTTTGGATTCGTTTCATCATGGAAGTAATGAAATCGTGAAATTTTGTAGGGGGGTATTTCTTTTGATTCAAAAACTGTGAAAATAAATTGTAAATATAAAAGAAAACTTGAAAAACTATAGCTGAGAATAAACGAAATTTAATAGAAGAGATTACATATATCGCAACGTTTTTAAATTAATTTTTAATTTTTTTATAACTTTTTAAATTGTTAAGAATTTTCCTAGTGCCCCATTTATTTTCAGATGATATTTCTTGGCGTTACCTTTGTTAATTTAAGATGCCTGTCACAATTCAATTGCAACCTAACAAACCGGCATTGGAAAATGTTAAATTTTTTGCCATGGCTGCTTATTTTTATAAATATTTCACTTTTATTTTATTTAAAACACTACAATTTATTAGTAAAACTATTAAACTTGCTTGAAAAATCCTTTACTACAACACAAACACCGGTTGTTTCTGCAGCACAGCACAGCGCACTTAAACACTATAATTGAAGACTACGGAGTCTCGATTATCTAAAATCTCGTTCATAAACAAAATTTCAATAGTTTATCACACTACTAAAGGAAAAATCACTTTTAATTAGTTATTTATATTTACAAAATCGCTAAATCAAACCCGTATTGGGCGAAGACCGCGACTAACCAGGATAATAATAATAAAGCAGAATGTAGGAGTATTTTTGCCCATGTACAGGGTGCTATTCTTTGTCTCTAGTTGGGAGGAGTTGAGGTTGAATTATGTTCAATGGCTTGGACTCGAGTTAATGGTTCTATAGGTCTTTGTAGTCAACGGATTGTTGTCATATTGGTCTTGAGTTCAAACAAGCTTTAAAAAACTGTGGTGAGCCATTCATAAGTTAGAACAGTTTCTCCCAAAATACGCTTCAGATGTCCTCTGTCTTGAAGATATTAAAGCACCAAACCAATATTACTCTGCCACCTGTTGAATTAATGATTTGGATTAAGCTGTAACATTTGAACTATTAGATTGTCAATTTTATGCCTAAAACTTATTTAAGTTATCGCCCCTTTTTTTTACCTAATAACCTGTCAATATAAATCCTAAGTTCAAGTACAGCATCAGATCGGATCTAATATTTTAATGCTTCTTCTAAGGGCATTACCATTTACACTATGCTCCGAGCACCGACGACGTTGGTTCCGTTAACACTAACTAATTGTTAACAGTTTCCTCGGTGGCTAATGAATCTTCTGTAAGCCGTTAGAAAGCGTTCTGTGGTGACTGGTGACAGCGCCCACCAGCTCCAAGTGTACGGCCTTTGTACCATACGACTGAAAAAAGGAGTACAATCCTTTGTGGTTTGGATTCCTCTTCCTTTAGACATTTTAGTGATAGATGGACCAGCATAATCCACCTCACAGTGTCAAACAACTAGAGAAGTAGTTATTCGCACTGCGGGCATTTTACACAATCCTGCGTGTATACTATGTTGATTATGTCTTGCGCATGTTACACACTTTGATTTCTTCCTTTTACGACCAGTTTACCATCAATTATTATCCAAAACTTCATCTTTATGTAATTCAGAGAAAGGTGCCTGCCTCCATATAAAGTTTGTTGATGAGCGTAATCGATGACTTAATGACTTGGTATTTTTGAAGACGTAGTATTTGATGCTTCGTATCTGTTAAAAGATAAAAATTTGTGAGCCTTCCTCCAACCCGTAAATTATCGCATTTGTCCCTCAATCGGTGGATCGGAAGATACTTGCTAGTTTTCTTCAATTTTCTTCTTAATGTAGTGATTTCGCCATAAACCAGCTTTAGTAGTGCAATTCTTGTTATGTATTGTTTGAACTCCTCTAACTCTTAGGATGCTAGATAGCCAGATTTTCTTCGTGTAGTCGATGATCTACAGTTGTTGATAAATTAAAAACAATAGACAATTTTTTCTTACTTATGTTGAGCAGGTGAAGATTTGTTGGGAGGAAATCGTTGCTAACACGTGACTTCTTTTCTCGCTTGTTGATATGTAAAATATTTTAGTTTATTGGAAGGCCATGTTTGGGGTTGATGATTAAGCCATAGTGGATCCTCCCACTAGATTTATACGAGTCAATTTCCTTGGAGTGGTACCTCGTGACCTTGTTGAAAGGGTGTGCTCTCCGTATACTTGTATTAGGCGTGCCCTGCATTTGGCATACTCTGTTTGCCACAAAAGCTTACCAATTGTTTGGGTTTATAGATATTCATGGTAAAGCTAGTTTTAGAGACAAATCAGCCGAATATCTGAAGCGAGCTTATTTTTAAGTTGTCAATATTCGATTTAAATAAATTGGTCTTTTCCACCTCAAAGCTCCAACGTTATCAGAATGAGTTTTTGCTTATAAGGTACTACTTCAGTTTTTAGCAGATAGAATAATTTTGTGTACTTTTTTATTGAGTCTATTATTCTTGTGTAGATAACGGCTACTTATGCCTTTTCAGAGGCGTCACGAAACCCGTGAAGCTGTGAACACTTGGGCCTGTGTTTTGGTTAATGTCCGGAGCAAGTTTGATTAATTGAAGTTCCTGCACCTCCGTTTCCCGAAAATGGGTATTGATTCCATTATATATACCTTTGTGCCAAATTGAATGCTTCGTGAGCTTGTTGTTAGTATTTGTGGGCCTGACCAACCTAACGAATCGTAGATTGTGGCAATTCTTGACAGTAATATTTGCTTGGTTAATTTGAATATGCGTTCCCAGTTTTATTTTGAACTGAAATTTCTTTTTATGCAGATTCCAGTGTATTCCACGATTTCTAATGGTATCATCCTTTCCGATTTCTAGAATTCCTTTTCAACCAAATAAATTGTAATTGTAACTAAAACTACATCTTTTCCATGCACTTGTTGTTATCATACCTACGTATTTTTCTGTGTGTGAAAGTTTAGATGGGTAGGGTAAGTTCATCAGCCTTGAAACATCTAACAAAACAGGAACGTGGGTATCGTATAAAATTCGTGAACATGAATAAAGCCGAAACCCCCTAATAATAACCTCGAATGGGTAAGTGATAACAAAGGACGGAAAATGCATAGCAAATAAGATACAAGTACAAAACAGAGTAAAAAAATAAATGGGACTATAGTGATAAATGAACGGCAGCGTGTGAAAAAAATATCAACGAATTTAACCTGCTCCTTCTTGAATTGTGCTAACTGCTTATACCTGCAATTTTCTCTCACACTAGAAAACGGGATCTCGGTTTAGCTTGACTTAATTTAGCTTATCAGCATTCGTGTTTGTTATATATTCTAAAGCACCTATTGCTGTACTTGATTACAGTATGTGCGCAACGAGAAACAGTGTACAAGCATGTTAGAAAGCATTTTTGATGCACTGAATGCATGGGGCAAGATACAATTGCAACTTCGACTTTGACTGCTATTGTGACTGACAGCAAAGTTGGCGCCACCTGTAGCTAACTTCAGTTCAATTATCATAGCCGGCCCTTCTGCTTTGTTCAAGCAGTTGAAGCTTTAATTTAATTACAAATTACACCTCAGCGTCCACTTCGACTTAAAATCAAGTCGCAGTCATAATTGTAATTGGGGCATAAAATTGCGCCAGTAGAAAATCCTTTAAAACGATCAGGAAAAAACAGCAGTGATTGAATTTATAATATCATAAGCAGACAATATCTGCCTGGAGATCTATCGATCAATATAATGTACCCCTTTTACAACACTGTACTCGTTACGAATCAACCGGAGTTTGCTGTAAAACCTAGTAATTAACAATTCATTTAACAATGGTTTTAAACTACTTCAAACGATATTTTTGTGGTTTTTTATATTATTAAGCCAAGGTCAGGGGATACACTGCGATGCAAAGTCCAACATGGCAGAAATTCGATAGCGAAATGATTAGAGGACATTGGAAGAGTAGCGGAGCCGATGATGTATGTCACTCTTCAATTTTCGCAAATTGTAAGCTCGACAGAAGATGTTAGACTGTTCCACATTCGCACAGTTCGGGTTAAAACACCATCACGGATTCTTACTGTACGGTCGAAAGTATTTTGAAGGGTAGGGAGCGTGAGTATTGCGTGCAGAAATTAATCTACAATGGACCAGCCTAGATATTTCATCAGCATATTGACCATGCATGTAGCGATAAAGGAACGAAACCATCCAACATTGCGGCGGTGCTCGACCGAGTCGATTTTTTAAAAGTAATTTGTAGATAATATGAGCGATATATCATTCCGTGGTATGAAACCCACATAAGATCGTTGGTTGCACTTTTTAGAATCATAATATGAATTTCTCCTCCTAGCTCCATGCTCCGTACTGTTAAAATATGTAGGTACAGTAACAATAGTTGAAGTAAACCAACGTAAATCCAAAGGAAATGTATATACTTTCGCATTTATCGAAAATTCGTCAATAATATGATGTGTCTCTTAGGCGCCCGCAAACATATTTACAGTTACGAGAATATTAATTTTTGAAAAATCTGTGATAATATATCCGAACGTGAACGATTTTGTCAGTCAGATTAATTTTGCATAGGCTAATCATGATTATTTCTTACAAATATTCTATACTTCAATTTACATTTATAAATATTAATTTTTATATTTTTAACAAATATTTCATCTTTCTGTAGATAATGCTTGCAATTTATATAATGTCGTCTCCAATGTACCTTCGATGCCACAAATATGTAATGCAGGCGTGCAGGAAATACCAGCACTTCTTGGACCTCAGGATCAAGTTAACTCTTCCCGTGGGTTACAACCTGATAGCAATGAAATATTAAATGGTAATTCAATATCTTATTCACATGAAGCTTTTATAAATTTATTGCAAGGGGAATATCCATTATGGATACGTAAAATAATAATGGGATCAGAAATGTGCTCCCGCCGCTTCGGTATGCTTTTCTCACATAAACAACATTGGGGGATATTAAAACCTTGCTTTTATTATATTGTTTGCCTTTTAAAGCAGATCTTTATATCCTTTCCAAGGATTGTTTAAATCATATAGCAAAAAAATGTCGAAAAGTATTACATTGTCCTGAAAAGATATAAGAATATGATTCTTATCAAAATTAATGGGATACATCCTTAAGACCCTTAAAATATCAACGAATGGCGTCACTTTGCCCAAGCAATTTAAATATATTTGTTCTGGTTGATAATAAAAACAAACAAAAACAATCTTTATTATATATTATATGGTATGAAAAAGGGAAATTTTCCATTATTAATTATCACATTTTTCATCACTGGTCATATCGCGATACAAATTGACTTCCGGAATAACCAGAGTGCTAAGAAACCAAATATAATTTGTATCTTACACATTTTATTGCATTCTTTGCAATCGATTACTAAGAAAATGTGTAATTTTACAACTTCAAATTTTAAAGGAAACAATTTTATTGACATCATCACCCGCTGACAGTAAATTTGTTATGCTATTGCATGACGTCTCTACACCAACTTAATATTTTCCTATCAAATTTAACAGTTTTCCTCGTAATGTAAAATTCGCCCTGCCCCTTGCTGACGTCTTGTACATAGTTGTCGACTATACTTGATTTTAGTTGAAATCGATGCTGAGATGAAATTTGTAATTAAATTAAAGCTTCAGCGTGAACAAACCACAAGTCCCGACTTCTGTGATTGAACTGAAGTTCGCCGCAGCCAGCACCAACTTTGAGCAAAGAATAGTTTCAGTCGCAGTCGAAGTTGCAATTGTATCTAGCCACATGCATTTACTATTTGGGCAAAGCTGTAGTCGACTGATCGGTCGTAATTATAATACAGGCATCAGATTATGCTCGTCTCCAGACTCCACTAGGACCGATACTTGAATCTTTTGAATGGAGATCGCTCTGAGTGCGCACCGAATATGTTATGTTGTGGATCATTCCATTCTTTTAGTTTAATCAATACAGCAACATGAAGAGAGGAATGATGATAGATACGCCGAGTGATTCATATTTTCCCGCATCTGCCTTGCTGAGGCAGTCGACCAAATCTATACAAAACTGCTGTTAAAGCAACATTTGTTTTCATTGCCTCAGAAACATGTTGTGGTCCATTCCGGAATGGACCAGCCATTTAAAATCTGTACACTTTTCTCTGGTATTCTATGCGACATCTAGTTCTTGTGCCATCTATGTTAAAGCATAGCAAAACAAAAACAAGGTAATAAGAATTTGTAGGAGTGATGGAAAGTAAAATACAGAAGAAAATGAGATGAGGATATAAAAGTTAAAAACAAATCTACTAGCCTAGCCAGGAGAATCTTACTGTTTTTTTTTTTTTAATAAAAGAATGATAGCGTGTAGAAATTTTCGAAAATTTCCATTATGATTAGAACAAATTTACGGCCTTCACGAGTTCTGCTTGTTATTTATACCCGCAATGTGCTCTGGCTCTCACACAGTAAAAAAAATTGGGCGCAACCGAAACACAACCACTCACCCACACCCTTCTACCTCGCCCACCACCCCCTCTCACTCTCTCACAACCCCACACACACACACCAGGCGATGAGTAGAAAGAAGTCACCATGTTATTAAATTTACAATAACACTGTTGTTGACTTATAGATGATAAGTAATGGAAATTAGTAAAAGCCTAATTTTTGCTCTTCATATGATATCCATTCACTTCCTGTTTACAAATTCGCATTTAAACTGAATGAGTGATGCAGACCTGTGTAAACAAAGCATCACAGCTGAATAGAGTAAACAAATTTAATCGAATGATTCACCCTATTTATCACGTAATTTGATATAACCGCTGTAAAGAAATTTACCAATTCGCATACAGTACACAACGAGACACTCTTATAAAAGCGTGAATAAACTCTTAAGCGGGAAACACAATGCTACGTTTAGGAGAGTTCATCAGCTCAGATTTCAATTTAATCCTTTATCTGATAATAGAATATAATGAAACCTGAGCTGATGAACGCTGATGGCCGTTGCATTGTGTTTCTTGATTTAGGAGTCATCAGTCAGTTTAAGTGAGTCTCAGTGATAGTTTAAAACATAAAAAAAAAATTGACAACCGCGCTAGTAAATAAAAGTTCTGCAGTAATTTATAGCTTGCGGAAGGATGTGTCGAAGTGTTTGAAAGATACAAATTCAGTGAATAAAAACAATATTGTTAAAAAGTGCAATAGAAACATTCATAAATTTCAAATTGCACTCGGCAGTGTAATAAGAGTTCTAGGAAACGACATTTCGAGAGCCGTCTCGACCAAATTAAAGATTTGAGAGCGCTATTAAGAGCTCCCCGTCGAGGTGGAACTACGCAGCACGTAAGAAGAAGTGATTTTATAAAGTGGAAGGAAATAAAGACAGCGTTTGCAGACAGAATTCAACAAGGTGTTATTGTAAATGTAAAACATATCGATCCCAAGCTATTTATGCAAATATTATAATGTTTTTTCGTATAACAGTAATTAATGAGTTACTTCTGACACCAGGTTTCGTTTACCACTTTTTGATATTTCTAGTAAAATTAAAACTATTCGTAGGCGTAAGATTTTTAACTTTATTTCTAATTTTATTACACAAAAATATTTTCCACAAATTCAAGAAGTTACACGATCATTAAAGTTTCATAATACTTAGAGTTTCATAAAGGTTTTACAAAATTTGAACTTTCACAATATTCAGATTTTTCATAATGTATGAATTTTCAAAGTTTCCGCAATATTTGAAGTTTCATAATATTCAAAGTTGCAAAATATTCAGAGTTTTCACAATTAAAGATTTTAAACTCGGCTCAAAACTTGACTGAACTCAAAACTAAGGAACTACCAGAAAACTCAATTCCCAGTGCAAAGGTTCCCGCTTTTATATAACTTTAATGCGCAATAAAAATGATCTAGAATTATAGCTTGGTAGGGGGTCTATCAAAAAGAGCAGATCAGGAATCGAAACCCTTATTTGATTGGGTAATTATCTCCTCATGAGATACAAAACTTTATTCGATTGGTCAATAATTGACCAATGCCCAATTAAAACCTTGAATATATTTTCGCATGATATGTAGCATGATACATTTATTTACCCGTACCATGATTTCATCGAAGGGAGCATGTCCCTTGTTTAAAATTATCGATGAATAAGCGCGCGCTGCGCAAATATTTATGTTTATGATTTATTTAATATTGAATATCCATAGTTCAATTGGATATTCATGTTTATATTTTCGTTCGGAAGAAAGCTGGCTATGGAAATCTTCTATAGAAGTTTTAGATTATTTCACAATGATCTTTAAATGCGTCTTTGCACTCTGAAATGTGTTTTACGTTTTATGGAACGTAAAATATGAAAATTAATAATTAATTTTAAAGATTTTGTGTCGTGAAAATGCGCAAATGTATGAAATATAAAAGTTACATAACACAAGACTCTGCCAAATTATTTACCTCAAAACGATATTTTAATTAAAATTTCTACAACGTTGTGTGGTGAAATTATAAAGCAAACTGCCGACAATAAAACTATGAAAGACAATAAATATTTTCAAGCAAGAACTCCGCCGATCAGTGCAGATGATAATTTAGATGTGTGGTATAAAATTAACATTTTCAATTCAATACTCCCTTAGCTAGAAGAGTTCCAAGAAGAAAACAGTCGCTGGACATGGCACTTCATAATACATCTAGCAGTACATATTAATAAATTTGAACTTCTCCGAGGATCTTCCTACATACCTCTACCGAGGAGGATTGCTCCTAGGCAAGCTTGCATTAATGTAATTTGATGGCCAGAGCAATTTGTCTGTAAACATATTCATGCTGGAGAAAGAGCGATCTTTTACCCCTGTTCCAGTTAGACTTACAGAGCATAAGATGGAGCGCCATGTAAATCTCGTTATTATTCAAGACAGCCATCCAATCCAAAATCCAAATCCAGATCTAACGCGATTAACGAAACTAATTTCAACTATGACGATTTTAACAGAATCGATATCCCGGGATATTTGCTTAACATGTTTCTACAGGTTTTAGTTTTGGCCTTGACTTGACTTATGACTTTATTTTACATTAACACTTTAACTGTCGAAAAAGATATAAAATTATTAATTACGCGATGTCTTTGTTTTAAAGCTTGTTGCGTGACGGCAAGCTGTATTAAGTCAAGACAGCCATGATAATGCAAACTATTAAGGTCATATGTATGAGAATTATGACGATGATGTTAACAGATATCATTTTTACACCTTCGCGCCTTGTATCATAACAAACTTAGAAACGATAGATGGTAGAAAGTATATATGCGCCATGTAAAGCTCCGTATAATCCAAGATAACTATGGTAATGCAAAGGATCAAGATCATACGGATGATGATGCGGATGATGATGATGACGATGATGATAATAATTACATATCGTTTCTGTTTGGTTAAAGCCTTTGACGTCTTGTATCAAATCAAATTTCAAAACGTAAGGTTAGAAAGTATATGTATATGCGATAGATACTTGTTCTACTTTTACTCTGCGGAAAAACAAGCATCTCATATTTCTGAACCCGAGAAGGTCATGTTTCCCCTAGAGGAAAAGAAATGGTCGGAATGGAAGAATTATAACCATAAGAATGCAGTATCGTTTTGTGTGTATGCAGATTTTGAACCAATTTTGAAACCCATTCAGGAGAAAAAGGAAAATCGAAATTCTCAGCATAGTATTTTATTTCCACTGCAAACATGATGCCAAACTCTCATATTACTGACATATCGGGGCAAGAATTGTCAATAATGTTTTGCATTAGAATTTCAAAAGATTACATCATAACTGTACAGGAAAAGTCGGCCAATGCCGCCCCTGACTGAAGAGGAAAGGCGTTTGCACATGGAAAATCCTTTTTGTCGTGTATGCGAGAAAACGTTTGCACCATTGGTACTTCACAGTTAAGTATCGTGCTCATAACTCCAATCATTTTTAGATTTTTTTTAAGATAAATACCAAGGTCCAGCCCACAACGCATGTGACCTAAGTTATCAGAATTGTTTCATAGTTCCGTGGACGGCAGGTAGCCATATATAATTCAGATTCATCGATTCTTACCGTGTAATGTTAGAATTGATAGATACGCTATCGACATTGTAGCCGTTGGATAAATTAAATTTAAAAGAGCTGTATGGCAGCGTTTGGATGATGAAAATATTAAACTTCTTACGCACCAAGATGTGTTCACATACGACTTTATTGATAATTGGACAGAATTGGATTTCCAGTAGGTACTTACCGAGACAGGAAGCGTTCTACAATTAAATGACTGACAGTGCTATATCTCCTGAGGATTACAGTCATGCCGAAAAGGTCTGGCAGACAATTTGAATTCAATCACTTGGTGAATATTCAGATTAATACCTAAAAGCTGATATTTACCTATTAGCTGACGTATTCGAGAAATTTCGAAAAGTCTGCATGAAGACATATAGTTTAGATCCTGCACATTATTACACCATGCCAGGACTAACACGGAATGCTATGCTTAAGTATACCAACGTTAAATTGGAGCTGATAACTGATGTGAATATGCTGCTATTCATAGAGAGAGTTATTCGAGGTGATATAAGCCAATGTTCCAATAAATATAGCAGAGCCAACAATAAATATATGGCGGTTTTAACCCTTATGACGGGAACAACCTTTATGGATGGGCCATGTTACAGCATTTACCTACCCGAGGATTCAAATGGGTTGATATACTCGATATTGATGTTTTACAAATTCTCGAAGACTCATCAACTGGATATATGTATTCTCGAAGTTGACAGAGTATATCCTCAACATCTGTATGGTATGATTAACATAAAGATTTACCGTTTTTCTCTGAGCTTTGAGCACCACCATGATTTAAATTATAAAATCGAGTTTGGTGATAAATGTAAAGTTATGTATACAGATACAGATTTTATAATATACGAAATTGAAGAGAAAAACATATATGACTTTATGGCTGAAAATATAGATAAATTCGACACAAGTGATTACCCTGAAAATAATCAGTTCATAAATAAAAAGATTCTAGGTCTAATGAAGGATAAGCTGAACGGGAAAATCACGTGCGCATTTGCAGGCTTGCGCTCGCAAATGGACAGCCTACGCATAAATGATGGCAAAACAGTAAAGAAAGCCAACGGGATAACGCACAACACACATAATTGTATTCTTGTAAATTAAATATGTACATTGAAATATTATGGACTAGATGTAATAATGTTGCTTATATTAAATATCTAAAAACTGACTTTAATTTTTTGAATATTGTACATATTTTTTATGAAAGCTAATTTTTTATTAATAAATATTAATAAAAAATATTAAGTAAACTTGAAATTTTAACTGTTCATTTCTTACTAGATAAAAAGAATTCCATTCACGGATCTTTTGTTTGTGATTTCAAAATTAGGAATTTGGAAATTTTTAACTCCGGGGTTTCATTAAATGGGGGCTTTTCTTGCTCTGGAGTATTTTAAGACCCTCCCTATCTTTTACTAGTGCAAAATTTTGAAGATCGTTTATAATAACTTTTGCTTTTTTCAGGTAATCTTGACAAGTTATTTGTTGAGGTTTTTAACGACTATCAACCAAACGAAGAGGGTATTTCAATATATTGATCTGTCGAGCTATGGAATGGTTCACAATTTTGTTTTTTATAGGTGATGTTAGCCAGTTATTTGACGAAGTATACAAAGATATTATTATAATGGACGCTGGTATTCTTGATAAGCGTGGTGAAATGCGAACTGCTTCTGATTTGATTTTTTAATTTTTTTCTAGCTGATGCTAGCAAACAGTTTGATGAAATATTTTACGGCGAGCCGGAGTTGCAAGAAATATCGCCTTTAGGCCAGCTAGATATTTGTCCTTACGGGGATCGTCCTAAAGGTAATAACAAGAAGCATTATGTACCTATAACTTATTTCTACATAAATTTTATACATACTTAGCACTATGATTTTTAAATAATATATGCCTTGGTGGCGATTCGAAATTTACTTGAAAGATAACCGTTGATGTCAAAATCTTCAATAATAAATTTTCACGTGGAAGAAATTCCAATCCAAAATTCGCAAGCATAAAGCCAAATAATCGGATTGCATGCGTGTGGGTAATATAAATCATATAGCAAAACCTAGAACTAAAAACATTTGGAATATAGAGAATCCAAAATTTACATAATTCTAAAATAGGAAAAATACTTCAATAACATGATACAAAGATAACAAGGTATGGCCGATTCGAGAGGAATTTTTTGTGTTGTTACGTCATGAGGTGACTAATGTCATTTCCAGTGAATTTGTTTTGAGTTTTTCGTATTTTTTTGACTGCAATACGTTTGGAATATATTAAAATATTTAACAAAACATTAGGTTCGTCGTTTAAATCACTTCGGGAAAAGCAATTATGTGCTAATGGGTAAGCAAAGAAATTTCCAAATACAAAATTTTTTTCACTGTGATAAGGAGGATTGAAATTGAGACGAACAAATTTCTGACAATTGTCGCCAAAGGACGCAAGCAACCAATTAACAAATTTTTCGGCCATACCTTGTTAATCTTTGTATCATGCTTCAATAATATAGACTGATGACAGCCAGCACAAAAAAACATTCTTTCTATTTTGCGGGTGATTAGTTCTGCCACAAAGTAAGAAAAAATTTTATAGACGGGAAATTGTCACATATGGTATAAAAAGAAATTATTTATTGCAATAATATGTTTTTAGCTTGCTAGTTTATAGTAACCTTTCAAGCTAATGACAAAAGTTACGTGCTTTACGTTTATTTTTAATACGGAAATGGTTTTTATTAATGTGAAAAAAAAATTTAAGGACGACTAAATGCATTGCAACCATACAAAAATATATGAAAAAATTGATATCGCAAAATAGTGACAAATTTCAGGATTAATCGTATTTATATAAAATCGGAGAATATACCTACAAGTCCTTTGAAGAATATAGAATTTTTCCATAATATTCCATAAAATACAAGTATTCGCTGTATCCCAGTCGTAATTTTTAGGTACAATAATGCCTTTTTATACCCTAGATGAAATCTATAGGGGTATTCTAAGTTTGACATTCCGTTTGTAACACCTCGAAATAATTATGGTAGAGCAAAATGGATTGGACACTCTTTCATAATATTAAAAGTTATTTTGATTTTTGCATGTCCGTCCGTCCGTCCGTCCGTGCGCACGATAACTCGAGAACGCGTACACTTAGAGGGCTGAAATTTTGTACACGGACTTTAAAAAAAAAAGTAAAATTAAGTTCGAAAATGAGACAAATCGGGCAACTTCTTCGTGGGGTTGCCTTATAAGAATTTTGTTTTCCGCTTTATATTTGGACACTGCCCGAGAACGCGTCGACATAGAGAGCTGAAATTTCGTATATGTTGTTTTCACTACATTAGCAAATAAAATGTTAAAAATGGACTAAATCCGGTAACTCCTTCTTGGTGTTGCCATATAAAAATTTAGGCTTTTTACGCATACTTAGAAAACGATCAGTCCAAGACATTTTTATTGTACCAAAAACTTCTTTAGAATACGAAATCCTATAAAATTGATAATAATCATTTTTTCTGTGCAACAAACTGTTATAGAAATATATGCGAAAAACAACTTCAAAATCAAACTTGAATAGATCGGTGACCTTACGAACTTTAATACGGGCATTCATCTAGGGTATCACAAGAATTGGTCTTAGACCAATTCTAGCTTTTTTACTTGTTTAATCACATCTTAGGTAGCCGCCGGTAGTAATTCGTATCATAATGAAAATCCGAATTACTTATACATTACGGCGGGACTGCAGGTCAAGTATATACTTCCTAGCTTGCCTCACACCGATGTACTTATATAACGCATTCTTCTACATCGCCTTATGGAAGGTGTGGTTTTATTTCTCTTTATAGAATGAGTGGTAGAGAAGAAGTACTTTATAACCGATTTTAAAAAAAATCGGCAAAAATATTTTCTTATGAAAGAAACCAAAGAGAAATAATATGTCTTTAACATTTATTAAAATTCAGATTTTATAAAATAATACTACTTGCTTAGCATCATCTACTAACTCGATTTCCAGTTCAGATACTAAAGTGGCATAATCGCAAACCATGATACAAAGATTAACAAGGTATGACCGAAAATCTGTCAATTGGTTGCTTGCCTCCTTTGGCGACAATTGTCAGAAATTTGTTCGCCTCAATTTCAATCGTCCTTAACACAGTGAAAAAATTTTGTATTTGGAAATTTCTTTGCTTTCTTACTAGCACATAGTTACTTTTCCCGAAGTGATTTAAACGAAGAAACTAATGTTTTGTTAAATATTTTAATATATTCAAAACGTATTTCAGTCAATAAAATCGAAAAATTCAAAACAAATTCTCTGGAAATGACTTTAGTCACCTCATAACGTAGCAACACAAAAAGTTCCTCTCGAATCGGCCATACCTTGTTATCTTTGTATCATGATAGCAAACTATGCGTATGACATGTGCTGTCATCTTTCGTAAAATAAACAAACAACGGCTGGTGGGCATATTGCCGGATTGGGTACTAAATCCAGAGTGACGAAATCCAGAAAGAAAAAATTCAGAAGAAATCCACAAAAAATCCAGAAGGATATTTGCGCGCGCGAATAGTGTTTGTTGACCAGCGTGAAGATTATGGTGCGGATGTCGGTAATTAATAACTTCGTTAAATGGGTATTGATATAGGAATAATTGTGGATGATACTATACTGGATTAATGTACGTAAATATTTCCACCCCCCCCCCCCTCCCTAATTGTGTATTGAAAATAAGAATTTAAGTAGATCTTTAAAGTCACTATTGGCATATCTTTCTAGAATGGATCATCCAGAAATCAAAATTGATATTAGGAATTTCATAGGTGCTTATGTTCCGAAAAACTCTTCACATCTTCATAGCATTGAAAATATCTGGGACTGACTGTGGGTATACTGCTGCAGCGGGGTCTCGTTCAATTGAATTGGGGGATTATACCCCAAACATTTCAAGAACTCACTATAAAGATCAAGTGGAAATGCCACTTAAGGACAAAAAATAGTGTGCTAAGTAAACACTATGGTTTTTAAGACTATTGTTGATTGTTTTGGGATCAGACTTATTCATGTAACTGAAGATGATCATGTCCCTTGCTTTGTCTAGAGCAAGCTTCAGGGTCATTTCCTTGGTTTTTACGTAGCAGTTATCATTGATATTGATGATGCCGGTTACGTTTAATGTCAGCTCCCGCATTGAGGCCTTGCATATTATTTGCTAGTCATGTGTAAACAGGTTTCCTTCATGGTCAAAGCTTTCCACACAGTCCCAATTCTAATTATATGACGGAGATCACATATTGTCTTCGGATGACGATCGTAAATTATGTAACATTTATGGAGTGCAAAGATCAATGTTGACTTATGTGGTTTTGTGTGGTTGAGTAAGCCCTTAGTTCTTGTTGCTCTTCTAGGCTGATCTTATTATATTTTGCCTTTGAAAACCATGAATTCATTTTATTGACTAAAATCACTTCTGATAATTTGGCGTCGAACCTCATCAGTTTGTCGAGAGCCACAAAGTTTAATTGATGACTTTCGTATTCAGTATGAGCATTTGTTGATTTGTAGAGTGGATGAAGATTTCCTGATTGTGCTGGAAGTATTCAACGTCATTGTAGACTTCATCTTTCACTAATTCACTACAAAAATACTTCTTTGCAGAGCCATTAGTTGCTTATAAGAGAGTTTGTCATGTGATAGATAAATGTTGAAAAAGTTACAGACAGTGTGTCATCTGAGTTAGCTTTTTGGTTTGGTCACTACTTGAGCCGAGGTAGTAAAAACATATTTTTGATCATTCATTATCGCTTCTGCTAGGAGTGTGACTTGAAGGGATTGGCATGGTTTATTATTCAATAAATTGTTCGGTTGCCGGTTGAAGTATTTCATAGTATTGGGCAAAGACCGCGACTAACCAGGATAATAATAATAAAGCAGAATGTAGGAGTATTTTTGCCCATGTACAGGGTGCTATTCTCTTTCTCTAGTTGGAAGGAGTTGAGGTTGAATTATGTTTAATGGCTGGACGGATTTGGTGCAAATGACCAGACTTAGGCCATAGCTCTGGTTCTGTTTGAAATACTGTAAGTCGTTTTCTTGATGTTTTTTTCTTGCTTTGACTTGACGTCAGAGTCGTCATGTTTGGTACAGGATATTCATCCTTAAGTTCATTTATATTTATTTGACTGATTTTATTAACTGGGAATTTTCTTTTATCACTTCTGTATTTCACTAATGCCACTCGTACAATTCAATCCTCTGCAGGGGCAGGGTGTGGTTCCAGAATTCGTCATAATGACCAGTTTTGTGGTCGGAAGTTGTCTTTCTTTCCAAGCACGAGTTCTCGTATGGATGGACCTTTGTGTTCTGTTTTCCATTTTGTCCGTTGTTGCAAAAGGTTCAAGTATTCTTGTGCCCATATTCTCCTTTGTGTAAATGATATACAATTCAGATGGTGCTACGAGAGTTCGATCTATCAAGAATTGGCCTCGAGTTAATGGTTCTATAGGTCTTTGTAGTCAACGGATTGTTGTCATATTGGTCTTGAGTTCAAACAAGCTTTAAAAACTGTGGTGAACCATTCATAAGTTAGAAGAGTTTCTCCCAAAACACGCTTCAGACGTCCTCTGTCTTGAAGATATTAAAGCACCAAACCAATATTACTCTGCCACCTGTTGAATTAATGATTTGCATTAAGCTGTAACATTTGAATTATTAGATTGTCAATTTTATGCCTTAAATTTATTTAAGTTATCGCCCTTTTTTACCTCATAACCTGTCAATATAAATTCTAAGTTCCCGTACAGCATCAGAACGGATCTAACATTTTAATCCTTCGCCATCCTTCTTCTAAGGCATTACCTTTTACACTATGCTCCGAGCACAGACGACGTTGGTTCCGTTAACACTAAATAATTGTTAACAGTTTCCTCGGAGGCTAATGAATCTTCTGTAAGCAGTTCGGAAACTTTCTGTGGTGAGATCGCTCACCAGCTCCAAGTGTACGGCCTTTGTACCATACGACTGAAAAAAGGAGTACAATCCTTTGTGGTTTGGATTCCTCTTCCTTTATACATTTTAGTGATAGATGGACCAGCATAATCCACCTCACAGTGTCAAACAACTAGAGAAGTATTTATTCGCACTGCGGGCATTTTACACAATCCTGCGTGTATACTATGTTTATTATGTCTTGGGCATGTTACACACTTTGATTTCTTCCTTTTACGACCAGTTTATCATCAATTGTTATCCAAAACTTCATCTTTATGTAATTCAGAGAAAGGTGCCTGCCTCCATATAAAGTTTGTTGATGAGCGTAATCGATGACTTGATGACTTTGTGTATTTGAGGACGTAGTATTTGATGCTTCGTATCTGTTAAAAGATAAAAATTTGTGAGCCTTCCTCCAACCCGTAAAATATCTCACTTGTCCCTCAATCGGTGGATCGAAAGAAACTTGCAAGTTTTCTTCAGTTTTCTTCTTAATGTAGTGATTTAGTCATAAAATAGTTATAGTAGTGCAATTTCTTGTTATGTATTTTTTGACTCCTCTAACTCTTAGGATGCTAGATAGCCAGATTTTCTTCATGTAGTCGATGATCTACAGTTGTTGATAAATCAAAAACAATAGACAATTTTTCTTACTTATGTTGAGCAAGTGAAGATTTGTTGGGAGGAAATCGTTGCTAACACGTGACTTCTTTTCTCGCTTGTTGATATGTAAAATATTTTAGTTTATTGGAAGGCCATGTTTGGGGTTGTTGAGTAAGCCATAGTGGATCCTCCCACTAGATTTATACGAGTCAATTTGCTTGGAGTGGTACCTCGTGACCTTGTTGAAAGGGTATTCTCTCCGTATACTTGTATTAGGCGTGCCCTGTATTTGGCATACTCTGTTTGCCACAAAAGCTTACCAATTGTTTGGGTTTACACATATTCATGGTAAAGCTAGTTTTAGAGCCACATCAGGCGAATATCTGAAGCGAGCTTATTTCCAAGTTGCCAATATTCGATTTAAATAAATTGGTCTTTACCACCTCAAAGCTCCAAAGTTAGCAGAATGAGTTTTTGCTTCTAGGGTACTACTTTAGTTTTAGCAGATAGAAGAATTTTGTGTACTTTTTTACTGAGTCTATTGTTCTTGTGTAGATAACGGCTACTTATGGCTTTTCAGAGGCGTCACGAAACCCGTGAAGCTGTGAACAATTGGGCCTGCTTTTTGGTTAATGTCCGGTGCAATTCTAATTGATTGAAGTTCCTGCATCTCCGTTTCCAGAAAATGCGTATAGATTCCAGTATATATACCTTTATGCCAAATGGATTGCTTCGTGAGCTTAGTTGTTACTATTTGTGGGCCTGACCAACCTAACGAGTCGTAGATTGTGGCAATTCTTGACAGTAATATTTGCTTTGTTTATTTTGAATATGCGTTCCCAGTTTTATTTTGAACTGAAATTTCTTTTTATGCAGATTCCAGTGAATTCCACGATTTCTAATGGTATCATCCTTTCCGATTTCTAGGATTCCTTTTTCAACCAAATAAATTGTAATTGTGACTAAAACTACATCTTTTCCATGCATTTGTTGTTTTCATACCTAAGTACGTATTTTTTGTGTGTGAAAGTTTAGATGGGTAGGGTAAGTTCATCAGCCTTGAAACATCTAACAAACAGGAACGTGGGTATCGTATAAAATTCGTGAACATGAATAAAGCCGAAACCCCCTAATAATAACCTCGAATGGGTAAGTGATAACAAAGGACGGAAAATGCAGAGCAAATAAGATGCAAGCACAAAAAATAAAGTAAAAAAATAAATGAAACTGAACTTTTCTCAAAGGACCAAGTTGGCGCAGCCTGTGGTAACATCAGTTCAATTATCATAGTCAGCTTTGTTCAAGCAGTTGAAGCCTTAATTTAATTACAAATTACACGTCAGCGTCAACTTCGACTGAAAATCAAGTCGCAGTCGTAATTGTAATGCGGATACGAAATGGCACCAGTAGAAAACAGAGGCGGCGATTAAAATCCTTTAAAACGATCAGGAAAAAACAGCAGTAATTGAATTTATAATATCATAAGCAAAAGACAGAAGATGACGGAATGTTCCACATTCGCACAGTTCGGGTTAAACACCATCACTGTATCTTACTGTATGGTCGAAAGTATTTTGAAGGGTAGTCAGCGTGAGAATTGCGTGCAGAAATTAATCTACAATGGACCAGCCTTGACATTTCATCAGCATTTGACCATGCAACGAACGAAAGCATCCAACATTGCGGCGGTGCTCGATCGAGTCGATTTTTTAAAAGTAATTTGCAGATAATATGAGCGATATTTCCTTCCGTGGTATGAAGCCCACATAAGATCGTTGGTTGCACTTTTAAGAATCATAATAAAAATTTCTCCTTCTAGCTCCATTCTCCGTACTGTACATTTTTTTGTAGGTAAAGTAGCAATAATAGAAGTAAACCAACATAAATTCAAAGGAAATCTATACTTTCACATTTATCGAAAATTCATCAATAATATGATGTGGCTCTTAGGCGACCGCAAACATATTTACAGTTACGACAATATTAATTTTTGAAAAATCTGCGATAATATATCCGAACGTGAACGTTTTCGTTAGATTAACTTTGCATAGGCTAATCATGATTATTGCTTACAAATATTCTAGACTTCAATTTACATTTATAAATATTAATTTTTATATTTTTAACAAATATTTCATCTTTTTGCAGATAATGCTTGCAATTTATATAATGACGTCTCCAGTGTACCTTCGATGCCACAAATATGTAATGCAGGCGTGCAGGAAATACCAGCAATTCTTGGACCTCAGGATCAAATAAACTCTTCCCGTGGGCTACAACCTGATAGCAATGAAATATTAAATGGTAATTCAATTTCTTACTTACATGAAGCTTTTATAAATTTATTGCAGTGGGAATATCCATTATGGATACGTAAAATAATAATGGGATCAGAAAAATATTCCCGCCGTTTGGTTATGCTCAATTTCTCTTCTCACATAAACACCATTGCGGGATATTAAAACCTTGCTTTTATTATATTGTTTGCCTTTTAAAGCAGATCTTTATATCCTTTCCAAGGATTGTTTAAATCATATAGCAAAAAAATGTCGAAAAGTATTACATTGTCCTGAAAAGATATAAGAATATGATTCTTATCAAAATTAATGGGATACATCCTTAAGACCCTTAAAATATCAACGAATGGCGTCACTTTGCCCAAGCAATTTAAATATATTTGTTCTGGTTGATAATAAAAACAAACAAAAACAATCTTTTTTATATCCAGGGCCATATATATACCTTTCAAAAAGGGGGAGGTTTTCCGAATTTTCAACAATCGTCCAAAAAAATTTATTTAAATAATATACACAGTAATAAATTTCTAAATTTTACTTCAAATATAGTAGTAAAATTTTACAAAGCAGAGTAGAAAATTTGTTAATTTATATTAAATTACACATTTGTGTGTAAAATACATAAAATGCATAATTTTACTAATTCTAATTAGTAAACTAAAATATATGAATATATATATATATAGCTTTTACATTAGTTCTCTAAATATACTTCCATGGGTACTGCAATGTATACTGAGGTAAAATCACGGCTGAGACTGCATAGATAAAAAATGCAAGCGGGACACGTATTAAAATATCAAGCGTTCAGAGATGACTAACTCAACATTTATTGACAAGATATATAGTATAAGTTTATAAGAGTAGAAGTGCTACACTACTGTCAAAAAATATATATAAACATTATGAGTAGGTACTTAACCTAACTAAAGTATGAGTATATTACATTTCCTCCCCTTTTTAATAGAAATGTAATATTAGTACAAAATTATGATTTTCAAGAAATACCGAAAGAAAATGTAACTACATTCATGGTTACTTTAATTATAATTTGATACAATTGCGATGTTTCTAATTCATTTTCTGCTTTATTTTCTTAAACTTTTTTCTTTGCCAATATTTCA
This sequence comes from Dioctria linearis, assembly GCA_963930735.1. Classification (NCBI taxonomy): domain Eukaryota; kingdom Metazoa; phylum Arthropoda; class Insecta; order Diptera; family Asilidae; genus Dioctria; species Dioctria linearis. The sequence continues at coordinate 102,408,309 of OZ005743.1, forward strand.
CTGTTAAATGCTCACTGTTCTTGGTTCCTATTCAACACTTTCTGTCTCCTCAGCGCTATAGTGAGCTTCACCTTCGCTACTACTTTCATTTTTATTCTTATTTAATTCAATTTCACTTTTACATTCAGAACTAGAGATTTCTCTATTTAGATTTTCCAAAAACTGATATTGCGCTATCGGAGCAAAAGTAACCTTCTTGTGGTGATTATGCTTAATCTGATCTCTATGGGATTTCTTCCTTTGGCTGTTTTCAAGCTCTAAAATAAAAACACAAGGACTTAAAATTTTCACTATTTTTCCAGGAATCTATTTAACAAAATTCCTCATATCTATTTTATACAATATATTATCTTTTTCTTTAAATCTAACTTGTTGCTTCTTACTTTTATAAAAATTCACCTTTCTAACGTTTAAATTGCTTTCTAATATTTTACCTATGTGACGATCCTTCACTTTATGTTTTGTTTCATAGTTCTTCTCGTCATTTAGTTTTTGCTTTTCGTTCACCTGGATGTCGAGGTGGTGACGTTGTGAACTTAATGCCATTTATTTTAGCAAAATCTCGAAACTTCTGTGAATTAAAGGGTGGACACTAAAGACATTGGTAGACCAGAAATTGCAAAATTTTTTTTAAGGGCTTCAATTGTGGTGTCTATCTTATTATTTTTGATCATTTGAACATCACTATATTTCGAATAGGCATCGTATGTTATTATAAATATTTTATTCACAAAATAAAAAAAATCTATATGACCTCTTTCATACGGCTTTATCCCCGGTCATATCCTTGTACCTTTATCGTTCGCTAAGCTGCATGTAATGCAAGCTTTGCATAAACCTTCAACGTCGTTGTCTATATTCAGCCACCAGACGCATGACCGAGCCAAGGATTTCATTCGGACAATCTCTTCATGTCCGTCATGTAACAATTTTAAAATTCGGAGTTGTAGCTTTGATGGCACCACAACCCTATTTCCATAAAAAAGCAGATCACTTTCGATCCAAAACTTATACATCTTTTTAAAATAAGGAACTAGACAATTTTCCGATACACCATGAGAATGCCAACCTAATCGAGTAAAACTCCAAACTTTTTGCAAAATCGCATCCTTAGAGGTATCTTCTGCAATTTCTTTCCTACTAATGGGTAAATCTCCGGCCGCATTCAAAAATTTTATTTCATCAGATGCAATTCCTATTGGTACACTCAGGGGGAATCTTGAAAAGCCGTCAGCATTTCCCATTTTCTCACCTTTCCTATATTTGATCTTTAATTTGTACATGGACAGAAAAATAGACCAACGCTGTAAGCGCGCCGCAGCTACAGCTGAATCGTGTTTTTTTTAGAACCAAACATTTCCCTCAGAGGTTGATGATCTGTGTAAACCGTACATTCTTTTCCATATATCCCATATAAGTCCCAAATAAGACTTCAACTGTGTCTTATTTAGTGGTGATGGAGCAAATGTTATTGCATCTATTTTGTTTCTCAGTGGTCGTATACCATTCCCCGAAATTCTATGTATGACCCAAGTATTCAACTTCCGATTGTAAGAACTGAGACTTATCTAATCTAACCTTAGCGTTGAACTTCTGTAACAGCTCCAAAACCAACTTTAAATTGTTTGTACAATCATACTCCGAAGTGCCCCCTATGAGAATATCATCCATATAGCACTTAACATGATCTAGACCTGACAAAATATTGTCCATTACTTTTTGAAAAACTAATGGCGCGAAATGCAATACAAAACTAATCGGGAATGAGTGTTTACACACAAAGTCAGATTTTACCATCCTTCTCAGGCACTACCACAATGGGGGAAGCCCATCGGCTATATTACACCGGTATTAAGATTTGCTTCAGTACTAATCGGTCAAGCTCTTTTTCCATAGCTCCTGATTCTAAGGAAATATCCGCCACAATTGTTTTAATTGGTTGTGAATAATCGTCGTCAAACACGATACTAAGCTCTTTTAACAGACTACAGGGAATAGGCTTTACTTTCTCGGACGCGATACCCTTTAGAAAAGCACACCTCCATTTCGGGAAAAGAGTATCTAGCCAAATTCGACTTTGCCAGATTTAATAATAGCAATCATAAGATTTTGAAATTCTTGCAAAACCCTCCCCGTTTTTACCTTAACTGATATATAAATAGCACCCATTACATTTACTTGGTCACCCGTAATAACGTGAAGAGACTTATGTACTCTTTTCAACTCAAAATTGCTAAAATATTTCTGATAATCCAATAAGTGAAGAACAGTCATACACGCTCCCGTATCTACTTCAATGTTAAATATTTTACCTTCAATAAGCATCTCAATATACAAAGGATCTTGTACTAACCTTGAACGTATATTTCCTATCTTAGATTTGCTAACGTGTCACCTGAACTACAAATGGATTCATCCATTTTTCTAATGCTTTCGCTCTTTTGTTGTGTTTTCCTTGAATCACAATTCTTCTTTGATGTGTTGACTCTGCACTCCGATGCTATATGCCGCCCCCACTTTTTGCATTTGTAGCACTGGATAAGCTTTGATGATGGGCTTTTAGAAATACGTCGTTGACTGCTACTTCGTTCATCTTTTGATTGCGCTGAATACTGCTACGTCGTCGAGATATAAAATATAACCAATTGGTATTACTAGCTGGAAACTGACCTTCTGTTAACATTCCCATATTATTTTCAGCCATCTCCATAGCTAGCGCTACTGACTCAGCCTCTTCGAAAGTTTTGTCTTCGCTTAGCAGCTTTGCTTGAATTCTCTGGTTTGAAATTCCGCAAACAAAACGGTCCCTGAGAGCCTCCTTTACAAATTGTCCAAACTCGCAAGTCTGTGCTAGGAATTTTATCTCCACGATATACTCGGCAATCGTTTCTCTGACATCTTTTATAAAATTCGTACCGTTCTGCTACAACATTCTTTTTGGAGAAAAATTCTTTGATAGAACATTGATTATTTGTGCTCATATTCTAGCTTTACTGGTGTCTTTGGTACGGGTAATGATTTTAAAATTCTGTACGTGTCTCCTCCTGCTAAACTTATGAACAACGCGACTTTTCTGATATCTTCTTTAATGTCATTTAATAGAAAAAGTTGCTCCATTCATTCAACATACGCCTGAAAATCTTCTCCGAGAGCATAGACATTTTTCACTCAACAATATGCCTTCATACATAGAAATAGATTACGACTGGAGTAATAGCTTTCGTTGTGTTTTCCTGTAGTCATATAATCACCAGAACCTTATTTGAGATCTTCACGTTACTCGCTTTCGCATGTATGTGGCAGCGATATTGCCTAGCATACAAGTAAACTTTCAACGCTGTGTAAAAGTATGCACACTGCAAATGACGTTTGCCACTCAATACAATTATGACAATGTCGTATAACTGATACGATTCTGCGACCTGTTTTTTTTATTTGCGCCAATAATTCCGATAATTATTTTTAACTTTGTTTTATAATTGCGTGCACACCGAATATTTTCCCAAAATTCTCGTCGCCATAAAATGCAATGTATACTGAGGTAAAACTCACCGCTGAGACTGCATAGATAATAAAATAAGTAAAAAACGAGTTTTCAAAGAAAACTGAGGCCAAGCCGCATGAAAGTGGAAAACAAACTTTTCTTCACACACAGTGGTGGAATGGGAAACAACACCCCCTTAAACTTACTTTTTTTTAAAGGCCGTGTGCAAAATTTCAGTTCTTTACGTACATGCATTCTCGAGTTATCGTGAAGACGGACGGACATGCAAAAATCAAAATTTTATATTATGCGTGGGCCTCCAATCCATTGTGTTCTACCGACATTATTTCTATGCGTTACAAACGGAATGACAAACTTAGTATATACTATGATTTCATCTAGGGTATAAAAATAATATTGCTCCAAATTGCAGTGAGAATTCTATGACCATCAGCAGCCGACGACCCACCCACAGAGATAGGTTACAATTTCTACGAATTTAGCAGAGTAAATCAAGCAGTGATCACATTACTTAATATGCGCTACGAATAGTGAACTACTATTTATACACACACACACACTCGCCAGACGATGAGTAGAAAGAAGGCACCATGTTATGAAATTCGCAACAACACTTATGTATAGGTATGTTGACATAAATGATAAGTAATGGAAATTAGTAAAAAAGTTTTGGTCTTCATATGATATCCATTCACTTCCTGTTTACAAATTCGCATTTAATCTGAATGAGTGATGCAGACCTGTGTAAAGAAATCATCGCAGCTGAATAAAATAAACAAATTTAATCGAATGATTCACCCTATCAGGTAATTTGATATAACCGCTGTAAAGATATTTAAAAATTCGCATACAGTAAACAACGAGACACTCTTATAAAAGCATGATCAAATTCTTAGGAGTCAGAAGTCAGTTTAAGTGAGTCTCAGTGATAGTTTAAAGCATACAAAAATAAAAATGACAACCGCCCTAGTAAATAAAATTTCCGAAATAATTAAAAGCTTGCGGAAGGATGTGTCGATGTGTTTGAAAGAAACAAATTCAGTGAATGAAAACAATATTGTTAAAAATTGCATTAAAAACATTCATAAATGTCAAATTGCACTCGGCAGTGTAATAAGAGTGCTAGGAAATGACATTTCGAGATTTGTCTCGAGCAAATTAAAGCATTAAGAGCGCTATTGAGAGCTCCGCGTCGAGAAATTACATAGCGCGTAAGAAGAAGTGATATTGTAAAGTGGGAGGAAATAAAGACAGCGTTCGCAGACATAGGTGTTATGTAAATGTTGATACGGAGCTATGCAAGACGATGGCAAATTATTTAAGCGTCGCATTCGGAATACCTCAAAACTATATTTTAATATTAAAGGTCCTACCACGTTGTGTGGTGAATTTATAATACAAACTGCCGACAATGAAATTAGAAAAGACAATAAATATTTCCAAGCTAGGTCTGTAGTAATTATATTTCTTGCGCACTGATGAAGCGATGATGGCAGACAGCCATTAGGCAGATCTCCTAGAGAAGCTTAATAAAGCAGATCTCTTTAAAGGCAAAGGTAATCTAGCGGATGCCAACTTGAAAGGTGCAGCTAAAAATAGCAGTCACCAAGTTAAAAGACTACTTGCTGTTTTCGACTGACTAAGTCAATTGATTACTGATAAAATCAAACTGTCTGTTTATTCGAGTATCTCTACTTAATTTATACAATCGTCAATTTGCTATCCTAAACTAAATTAATATTAATGTACATTAAACACGTTAAAACTAAACCGCTTATTTGCACTTATGTGCTTAACTCCGGCAGAAAGATGTGGCGCAATATAATTGACCCGTATTACGCTGGTTGCAAAAATGTAAACAAACGCATGTAAACAATTACAGTCACTTCTTAAGGTTGTGAGATATATTTTGCTTAGCGTATGTTTTTGCTTAATTGCAATTAATCAATCGATCGCATTTATTGTGATTGATTAATTGAGCGATGGGTTTTGGGTCAATTGAATAATGCAAGAACGCAGAATGTGCATTCTTTTATTTTCAATTAATTAGGAAATTTTTGTGCAAATTCACATCACAATAATTTAGATGGATGGTAAAAAGATAACATTTGCGATTCAATACTCACTCAGCTCAGAGTTCCAAGAAAAAGACAGTGGCAGATCACTGCACTCTATAAAATATCTAGCAGTACATATTAATAAATTTGAACATCTTCGAGGATCTTCCTGCATACCTCTACTGAGGGGCTTACTGCTAAACAAGCTTGATGAAGCTTGTTTCGCGTGGGCTGTAACATCAGCGCTTTATCCTGCAAGTATTAACTCCTCCAGGACCTCGTCATATCCGCATTATTCTAGAGTACTAAATTTAACTGGAGTAACATTTAGAATGACGTTTAAACAAATCAAACAATTTGTCTGTATACATATTCATCGATCCTTTACCACTGTTCCAGTTAGATTTATACAGCACAAAATAGAGCACCATGTCAATTTCGTAATGATTCAAGACAGCTATGATAATGCAAACAATGAAGATCATATGGATGATGATGCTGATGATGATGACAGATATGATTTCTGCTGGATTAAAGACCTTTCGTGCCTTGTATCGAAACAAACTTTGAAACGGTAGATGGTAGATGGTAGAAAGTATATATCCGCCATATAAATTTCCATATGATCCAAGATAAGTATGGTAATGCAAAAGGTCAAGATCACATGGATGATGATGCGGATGATGATGAAGATGACGATGATGATGCTAATGACAGATATTATTTCTTTTGGATTAAAGACCTTTCACGACTTTTATCAAATCAAATTTCAAAACGTAAGGTGAGCAAGTATATATGCGACAGATGTTTGTTTTACTTTCATTCTGCGGAAAAACTCGCATCACATATTCCTGAATGCGAGAAACAACACGACTGTAGGATTATGTTTCCCTCAGAGGAAAAGAAATGGTCGGAATGCAAGAATTATAACTTATATATTATATCTTTTACTGATAAATCAGGAGAGATACATTTCGTTCACCAAGCACGTGGAAGGCAGCCATATAAAGTTCATATTCATCGATTCCTTCCATTTATGTCAGAATCTTTAGATAAGCTGCCGTTTGATAAATTAAATATTAAACTTCTTACGCGCAAAGGTGCCTTCCCATTCGACTTTATTGATAATTGGACAAAATTGGATTTTCAGTACTTACCAACACAGGAAGCGTTCTACATTAAAATGGCTGACAATTCTATATCTCCTGAGGATTACAGTCATGCCAAAAAGGCCTGCCGGATATTTGGAATTCAAACACTCGGTAAATATTCAGATTTATACCTAAAAGCTGATATTTACCTATTAGCTGACGTATTCGAGAACTTCCGAAAAGTCTGCATGAATGCATATAGTTTAGATCCTGCACATTATTACACCATGCCAGGACTAACATGGAATGCCATGCTTAAGTATACCAACGTGAAATTGGAGCTGATAACTGATGTAAATATGTTGCTATTCATAGAGAGAGTTATTCGAGGTGGTATAAGCCAATGTTCCAATAAATATAGCAGAGCCAACAATACATATATAGCGGTTTTAACCCTTATGACGGGAACAACCTTTATGGATGGGCCATGTTACAGCATTTACCAACCCGAGGATTCAAATGGGTTGATATACTCGATATTGATGTTTTACAAATTCTCGAAGACTCATCAACTGGATACATTCTCTAAGTTGACTGAGTATATCCTCAGCATCTGTATGGTATGATTAAAATAAAGATTTGCTGTTTTCCTCTTAGCTTGGATCACAACCAGGACCAAAATTTGAAAAGCTGTTATACACTACAGAAATTTGAAGCAATTCTTATCACATGGACTCATCCTAAAGAAAAGTACATCGGATCGCTCAATTTAACGAGTCAGCTTGGCTTAAACCATAGGTATATTGACTTGAATAACGCCAAATTGGAACAGGCTACTAGCGATTGTGAAAAAGACAGCTAGAAAAGATGAATAATGCAGCTTTTGGTAAGACTATGGAAAATATAGCGACATCAAGCTTTCCGTAAAATGGGAAGGTCGCTATTGTGCAAAAGCTCTGATTGCAGCACCCAACTTCACAGCACCTACAACAATATTTGAAGAGAACATAATTACTGTGGAACTAAGGAGATTGAAAATGCTGTTTAATAAACCGCTCTATATATCAATGGCAGTTTTGGAAATTCCGAAAATATGCCTCTACGACTTTCATTACAGTTTTATACGGAGCGAGTTTGGTGATAAATGTATAAAGTCATATGTATACGAAATTGAAGAGAAAAACTTTATTGCTGACAATATAGATCAATTCGACACAAGTGATTACCTTGAAAATAATCAGTTCATAAATAAAAAGATTCCAGGTCTAATGAAGGATGAGCTGAACGGGAAAATCACGTGCGCATTTGCAGGCTTGCGTTCTCAAATGGACAGCCTACGCATAAATGATTGGCAAAACAGTAAAGAAAGCCAACGGGATAATGCACAACACACATAATTGTATTCTTGTAAATTAAATATGTACATTGAAATATTATGGACTAGATGTAATAATGTTCTTTATATTAAAAATCTAAAAACTGATTTTAATTTTTTGAATATTGTACATATTTTTATCAAAGCTAATTTTGAAATTTTAACTGTTCACTTCTTACTAGATAAAAAGAATTCCATTCACGGATCTTTTGTTTGGGATTTCAAAATTAGGAATTTGGAAATTGGAGATTTTTAAAACTCTGGGCTTACATTATATGGGGGGTTTTCGTGCTCTGGAGTATTTTAAGACCCTCCCTATCTTTTACCAGTGCAAAATTTTGAAGATCGTTTATAATAACTTTTGCTTTTTTCAGGTAATTTTGACAAGTTATTTGATGAGGTTTTTAACGACTATCAACCAAACGAAGAGGGTATTTTAATTTATTGATCTGTCGAGCTATGGAATGGTTCACAATTTTGTTTTTTATAGGTGATGTTAGCCAGTTATTTGGCGAAGTATACAAAGATAATATTATAATGGACGATGGTATTCTTGATAACCGTGGTGAGCGCGGAATGTGTCTAATTTTTTTCATTTTTTTGTTATAGCTGATGTTAGCAAAAAATTTGAGGAAATTGTTTACGGCGAGCCGGATTTACAAGAAATATCACTTCCAGGCCAGCTCTCTATTTGTCCTTACAGTGATATTCTTATAGGTAATAACAAAAGTCATTATGTACCTACACAATGTATGTACCTATATATAAATTTTTTATTTGCTTAGCTATAAAAATTAAGAAATGTTTCTGGGTTAAAGGTAATTGTCCACTAGATGCGCAATGAGCAATGAGCTGAAAATAAATTGTTCGATTGGTGTGATCTCAAACCCAACCCAACAGTTTAGGAGAATAAAGACATTTTTTCATATTTAATGAATCAAATTATGATTTCCAAATAATATATGCATTGATAGCGATTCGAAATACGTTTACTTGATAGATAACCGTTGATGTTAATATCTCCAATTATAAATTTTCACATGAAGAAAGCTCCAATCCAAAATCCGTAACCATAAAGCTAAATAATCGGATTGCATGCGCGTGGGTAATCTACGTAAATTATAATTCTTAGAAACGAGAATAAAAGCTTAAGCACGAAATTCGAAAAGACGAAATCCCGAAAGATAAAAACCAGAATTAAAAAATTCAGAATCGTCAATATTCAGAATATAGACAGAATCCAAAATTTATATAATTCTAAAATATGAAATTTAGGAGGCATTCAGTAAAAATACAGAAGAAATCGTCGTAGCCCTCTCAAAATCAGTTTCACCTAGTACTGGGTTTCATTAAGCTCAGTTATATGGAAGGAAATAATTTGACTTGAACTTATCTCATGTTTCTATTTCCTCAAACATGATTTCAATACGAGTTGAACTCTCCATTAATTTTTGAAACAGAAATATGTTGTTGTTTATTATTAGTTTTATATTTATTTAATTTTAATTAATTAACGGATTCTTCGACTGCAAATTTTGTCAATTCTATATTGCGTAAACTCTGGATGATGACAAATCTGCATTTTGTAATTTTCTCTCTTTCTGGATTTTGATTTGTTTCGGCAGAATAATTAATTACAGATAAATGCTTTAAAAACAATTTTCTGGCTATGCAAATATATCTTGAGTATATCAAAACTATAAATGGCAAGTTAAAGTCCATGAGATTCTAAGTAATAGAACTATTTCAAAAATTTGCCTCGACCTGGCTTCGAATTATGTTATGTACCTCCCTGTGACCTAACGTTTTTTTTGTCCTTTATAACGACGTATATCCTTAAGATGGACTATGGTCTCTTTGAAACAATATGGATTACTATTGTGGTTCGGACAGAAACATGTGCACAAATCTCAAATGCTTCGACTTCATGTCAAATTATTTCCATAAGAACTAATATAATTTATTTAATAATTGGTAGGCGAAAAAAATGTTTTTGATTATAAAACTCGATATACCTACTACACTGTAAAATATGTAAAAACTGTTTTGTGTCGTAAAACTCTTAGTTCCTAAGATTCTGATAATTCAAAAATAAATTGCGTCTATTTGCAGATCAATCCACCGAAAATAGCGAAGATGATAGCGAAGATGATAGCGAAGATGATAGCGAAGATGATAGCGAGGATAGGGAAGATAATAGTGAAGATAGCGAAGACGATAGCGAAGATGTTTACTGTGATATATTAAACGAGCAAGGTAATTTTTTGTTATCTGTTGAAAAAATATGGAAAGTTTACAAAGAAACTCATATCTTTTCGCAGATGTTGAAGGTAGTAAACATACCCTTTACCCATCAGCATTAGATAATAGCGTATCCGATAAAGGTATTTTTCTATTATGGTTTGTTTTCAAAATAAGGCTCGCATTTTTGCAGCTCAGATGTGAATCTGTTATGTGAAGCGCGCGAAATGGCAGAAGGACTTGATTCCTCGGATGAAAGCGATGCTGCCTTATATGGTAATGTATTTTCTAGTGCGAAGATTTAAATGTTTTTAAGGAATTATTTAATTAATGCATTTAAGGTGTGTTCGGTCATATACCAAACCTCACATTTATTAGACGGACGATTTGAATGGGTTTGTCAGGATACAAAACCTTGAGAATGACGAGGTGATTGTTAATGGTTAAATATAAAGTCAATTGGGAAATTAAAAACAGTCTGTTATTTTTATTAATGACTTTATTTATAACTGCCTTAAGAATGTTGTCCTTGCTATATTTCACTGCAAGAGAATGACACGCTGGATCCTTCCACCATATATACGCGAGCTAATTTGTTTTGAGTGGTAACTCTTAATCTCCGTGTACTTGTATTAAACATGCCCTGTACCCTGGTATACATATCATGATGAGTGCATCAATGAGCTCCTAATGAGCAATCAGATTAATGTACTGATGTAATTTATTCGCGTTTGAATCAAAAGCGGGAAAAAAATCATTTATTTACTTATTCACAGATTGTGCATGAGATATTGCATCTCTTTCATTTATTTAGAAATGTATAATATGCTTCACTTTTGTACATTTTACAATATTATATTATGAGTACTTCGATGAGTACATAATGAGTTCCACGATGAGATTATTAATGAGAATGTCAATTAGTGTCATGATGAGTTTATAAATGAGAATCTGACTTTACGATTGATTCATATATTTTTCCGAATTCTACGCTAAGGCGTAAGCATATGGACATAACTTGTTGTTCAGTATATGGGCGGCAGTCTTTCCGCGGAAAACAAATCAAAAAATTAATATAAAATATATATTTTAAAAATTTAAATAAATAATTCACAAAAATCAATTCAAATTTTCCTAGTAGAAATGCCATCTGACACGGTGATTACAAGAATAAATATTTATTTATTGTTGGTTTAGTACCTAGAATATAGGGAGCAGTTTCATTATATCCAATTAGCTCTTCGATGAGATTTAATCAATGCTCATCAGGAGGCTCAACTGGACTTAATTTCCTACATCTTTCTTTATGAATTGCAAACACCTTTATGCTTTTCAGTCAAATTAGGATTGGATTACATAATAACTGCCCCTTACGGGGCAAGACACAAGGAAAAACTGTGAGCATTTGGCTTACTCTGAAGCTATTTTAGAGACATCAGGAGAATATTTGAGGTGATCTTATTTCTCAGTTATCAACAGTTGATTTAAATAATTGCTCTAATAGCAAAGCACCGCAAAGTTCCAACTTTGGTATGCCCATTTTTTGTTTCAGTGGTGCTACTTTAGCATTATCAGTTAGTAGAGTTGGGTGTATTTTCTCTAATGAATATATTGCTCTTGGGTAGATGACGGCTGCTTATGCCTTTTTAGAGGCCATTTATAGGTCTTTCCATGATTTTGTTATTTTTGAAGGTGGGACTTACTTAATTCCAATCTGTATGTGTTTGCCAAATAGATTGCTTCATGAGGTTAGTTGTTACTATTACTGGAGCTAACCAACCAAACAGATCGTAGATTGCGACAATTCTTTACAGTAATATTTGCTTTGCTAATTTTGAATATTCCTTTTCGAGTTTTATTTTGAACTGAAATTCGTGTTTATTCAGATTCCAGTGTATTCCCAGAGTTTTAATGGTATCATCTTTTCCGAGTCCTTTTACAAAAAAATAAATTGTAATTGTAACAAAAACTACATTTTTTCCATGCAGTTTCCTGTGATTTTTTATTTTTGTAGTCCAGTCATTGCACACTTTTGAAAATAACAGTGACCCGAGCAAGCTGATTTTTGGATATTGTGCAGTGGGGGCTTAGAAAAGCTTAACTTAAAATTGTCGACCAAGATTTCCAAAGACCTTTCTCCGCCATCTTGAAAAAAAGGTAAATTTGGTGTTTTGGGATAACTCTCCGTCATGATACACAAAGTATGATTGCATACTTTTTTTTTGTTTTTTTTTACGCTGTACAATTTAAGTGCTATAAATTTTTCACCTAGCGTTGATCGTTGTTGAGATCACGGACGAGACTTTTAGCTCGCACAATGTGAGGTGGTCAGAAATTAAAAAATTAAGAGGCTGTAGCGGAAATTAATAAACTACAATATAAAAAAAATAAATCAATAAAATTATGAATCACAAGCATGAAATTTATTAGTAAATAACAGTTTTTGTGTTGTAGAAGATGGAAATGAGTGGAGGTCCGTTTTTATACCCTAGATTAAATCTATAGGGTATACTAAGTTTGTCATTCCGTTTGTAACGCACAGAAATAATGATGGTAGAGCAAAATGAATTAGACACCCCCGCATAAAATTAAAAGTTATTTTGATTTTTGCATGTTCGTCTGTCCGTACTTCCGTCCGTCCGTCCGTGTGCAAGATAACTCGAGAACGCGTTCACTTAAAAGGCTGAAATTTTGTACACGGACATTAAAAAAAAAAGTAAAATTAAGTTCGAAAATGAGACAAATCGGGCAACTCCTTCGTGGGGTTGTCATACAAAAATTTCGTTTTTCACGATATATTTGGACACTACCTGAGAACACGTCGTGTAAGAAAGCTGAAATTTGGTACATTGTGTTTTCATAGTAATAGCAAAAAAAAATCAAAAATGGACTAAATCAGGCAACCCCTTCTTAGTGTTGCCATATAAAAATTTAGGTTTTTTACATATAATTTGAAAACGATCAGTCCTAGGCATTTTTATTGTACTAAAAACTTCTTCAGAATAAGAAATCCTATAAAATTGGTTATAATAATTTTTTCTGTCCGACGAGCCGTTCTAGAAATATATGCGAGAAACCAATGCAAAAAATCAAAGTTGCTCAAATGGGTGACCATACGAAATTTCATACGTGCATTCATCTAGGGTATCATAAGAATTGGTCTTATACCAATTCTAGCTTTTTCACTTGTTAATATCTATACTATTCTTCGTTTCGACGGTCCTGGTACATAGTCTTCCTGATACGAATACTCATCGAATTGTGGATATTCTTCAACCACATGAGATTATTCTTCAATGATCGAATCATCCTTATCATCCTCGTTGAGAAAGATGTCGACTTTGGCGACGTTGTTGCATGTTTGCCTACTGCAATTGAGGCAACTAATGGAACAAGCTATTGAAAAAAGACGATGTGGTATCGCAACCGCTAAAAGCATGAAGGAAAAGTATGTTGTCGAGAAAGGACTTATCCTGCTTCAAACTAGTCGGAGAGTAGAGCTATGCGTCTGTATTTCCTTTTGCAAAATAACGACGAAGCATTTGTATAAAATTATCCTTGTTTGTGTCTCTTGCAAGAAAGTTCGATGAGTATTGAAAGCAGGAAGCCTGTGAACCAGGACCGTCGAAACGAAGAAGAGTATTGATATTAAAAACAGACCTCCATTCATTTCCATCTTCTACAACACAAAAACTGTGATTAATAATTTTATTGATTTATTTATTTATATTGTAGTTTATTAATTTCCGCTACAGCCTCTTATTTTTTTAATTTCTGACCACATTGTGGCGAGCTAAAAGTCCTAATTTTTGTCAAAAAAAGAAAAAAAAGATGATATTGTAGGTAATAACATGCCCTACAAGTTTGATACTGGAAATTTTTTTGATATGCATTACGACAAAGAAGAAAACAGCAAAATACAGTTACTGTCTCTTAATTTTTTACTTTCTCGTCCCATATCTCAACAACGATCAACGCTAGGTAAAAAATTCGTAGCACTTAAATTGTATAGCGTAAAAAAAGTAACGAAAAAATATATAATTATGATTTTTGTATCAAGACGGATAGCCGAGTTATCGCAAAAAACCAACTTTATCCTTTTTTCGAAATGCCGGAGAAATCTCATAGGAAATCTTGCTCGACAATTTCAAGTTAAGCTTTTCTAAGCCCCCTACACAATATCCAAAAATCAACTTGCGTGGTTCACTTGCATTTTCAAAAGTGCATAATGACTGGACTATTGTGTGAAAGTTTAGATGAGCAGGGTAAGTTCATCAGCCTTGCAATAAGCACTAATTCATACATTTCAGAACAGGATAATACCTCAACGCAAAAATTTTTCAATGTATAGTGATTTCCAAAATTCAGACTTTTTTATTTTAATTCGCATTATCATGCATTTTGGACCGTGACCTTTCTCAAAATTGCACTCAACATTTCAAAATTTCATATAATGTTTCTTGACGCCGTTCACAAATCGTGACCCATGTGAACGCATTGTTGGGTTAGCCTGTTTAACTCATAAAGATTCCAGGTTTCCGTCAGATGAATATGTCACCACAAATTTATTATTAACACAGATTAATATATAACAACAACGATGAACGACGAACGAGAATATTGCCTTTCTGAACTGCGTACCCAACCCGCAGGAAAGCGATGCGAAATGGTTAGGGGACATGCGAAAAGTTCCGGATTCGATGATGTATGTCACTCTTCAACTTTTGCAAATTGTAAGCTCTACAAAAGACAGAAGATGGTAGACTGTTTCACATTCGCACAGTTCGGGTTAAAACAGCATTACGGAATCTTAACTGAACGAAAGCATCCAACATTGCGGCGGTGCTCGAGTGAGTCGATTTTTAAATGGATGCTTTTTTTGTAGATAATATGGGTGATATTTCATTCCGTGGTATGAAACCCACACAAATAGTTCATTGCACTTTTAAAAGTCATAATTTGAATTTCTCACTCTAGCTCCATTCTCTGTACTGTAAATATATGTAGGTAAGTTAGCAATAGTAGAAGTAAACCAAGGTAAGTTCAAAGGAAATGTATATACTTTCGCATTTAAAATTCGTCAACAATATGATATGGCTCTTAGGCGACCACATACATAGTTACAGTTACGACAATATTAATTTTTGAAAAATGTGCGATAATATATCCGAACGTAAACGATTTTGTTAGATTAATTTTTCATAGGCTAATTATGCTCAGTGCTTACAACTGATTAGTAACTGATTTACACTCAGTACTTTTTCACAACCAATTAAGTCCGCCGAGTTATTTGGACCATGATATATTGTTTCTAAACTATGACGTACCCATCAGCGCACGGCCTCATCCTGTCACTATATCACCTTAACGTCCCCGCTCTTCTGCGTGATGGTTCATCCTTGCCGTGGGAAGCAATATACCACTGTACAAATTTTGACGATCAAGTGGATATCTTAAATACCAACTTACATTATTTATTAAATAGGCATGCTCCTTTGCAGTCACGTCAAATTTGCCCTAAATATCGATGTCCTTGGTTTTCGATGTAAATAAGAGTATTAATAGCTGAAAGGGAGTTCTTGTACCGTAAATATAAAAGGCTCAAAACTACTGATACTGCAAAACAGATATATGTACGTGTGCGAAATGTAGTAACATCAAAAGTTCGCTGTGCAAAGCGCCGCTACTATCATGAAAGGCTTGATCCCAACCTATCTCCTAAATATTTCTGGGCTAACTTGCGTAAGCTTCAGATAAAAGGAGTCAAAGCAGTAGATGTCTGTAACATCAATGCAGATGAGTTAAATGAATACTTCATCAATGCTAGTTATACGTTATCGTCAACATGCGGATCTTCTGCAGATAATGTTGTACCTCCAATGCTAAATGATGATGGCTTTAGTTTCAGAAACGTCGACAAAAAAGGAAGTACTTAGAGCCATATCCAAAATAAGATCTGATGCTACTGGTCCCGATAATCTCTCTCCCTGCTTCTTGAAGATCTTGCTCCCGATCATATTGCCTTTCGTAACCTATATTTTCAATACCAGCCTGACCTCTGGGTTTTTTCCTACCAAATGGAAAATAGCAACTATACTTGCTGTTGCAAAAAAGAACTCGCCAGAATTACCATCAGACTTCTGTCCTATCAGTCTTCTCTGCTTTTTATCGAAGGCTCTGGAAAAGCTTATGACATCACAAATGCTTGGTCATCTTGAAACTTCATGTTTCCTGTCATGCTGGCAATCTGGCTTTCGTCGTGGACATAGCTGCGAGACAACTTTGTTAAAGGTGACTACAGATCTCCGTTTTGCACTTGATAAAGGTGAAATCTGTTTGCTGTCGCTGTTGGACTTCCCGAAGGCTTTTGACAGTGTGACTCATTCTAAATTACTAACAAAGCTTTTCTCTATGAATAACTTCTCTTTGTCAGCCATTGCAAGCATAAAGAGTTTTTTGTCTAATAGGTTCCAATAAGTAAAACTAAAGAATGATTGTTCTAAGATTTTACCATTGGTCTGTAGAGTCCCACAAGGCTCAATTCCGGGATCATTGCTATTTAGCTTATATATAAATGATCTCCCTAGTGTTGTTAAAGATTCAAAAGTACATCTGTATGCTGACGACGTCCAAATATATCTTAATGGACCAATTGGTTTGATCGAGGATGGGGTACAACGTATGAATGACGATCTTCAACGAATTTACTCATGGTCAATCGAAAATAATCTGGCACTCAATGCCAGTAAATCTAGCTGTATGTTGCAATAGAGAAATGACATTGATGTAAATGATGTACCTCCGATAACTCTAAATGATTCTCCTTTACCGTACCTGAGAACAGTTAGGAACCTCGGTGTCATGCTGAATGATCATATGACCTGTTGCGACTTTATAAAGGCTCTTATTAGTAAAGTCTATGGCTGTCTTCGACAGTTATGGTTGACTGCAGCGTTGTTATCCATAAAAACCAGATTTAAGCTTATAAAAACCTTAGTTATGCCACATTTTAGTTATGGTAGTCTAATGTTTCCGTCACTGGACTCTGTATGCAGTCGCAAACTAGACGTAACCTATAATGATTGTGTACATTCCATCTATGGATTGCGACAGCACAAAATATTTGGATGTTCCATTCAAACTTATCGCACATACAGGAGTTTAATCTTCATGCATAAAATTATATATACGAAAGAACCTAGTTATCTTTATGAATATTTAAACTTCCTCCGTTCTGAAAGGCACCGACAGCTTCTAATTCCTCGCTTTCTCTCTGTACTTGGGCAGCGTTCTTACTTTGTGCATGCAACAAATATCTGGAAATTCTCTACCTGCGGCTATTCAACGGACGACCTCAGCCAGCCGATTTAGAAATAGTTTAAAAATATTTTTGAATATATCCCAATGATTAGATTACATGTGTGTTGCTGCTCTTATTCTTCACGGATTCTTTACATCCTTCCACCTCCGGCACATCCACCTCTGAATTGTTATATTTTTGCTAATTAGTTAGTACCGTAGTCACTTAGCTTTAATTATATTTTTGTTAGATTGAAACTCAATTAAAATTATTATTTTGAAGTTATTAAAATCAACAACAACAAAAAAGATTGTAAGTCTTGTTGTACAGTCAACCAGTATAAATAAATTGAAAATTGAAATTCTAGACTTCAATTTACTTTTATAAATATGAATTTTTATATGTTTAACAAATATCTCATCTTTTTGCAGATAATGCTTGCAATTTATATAATGAGGTTTCCAATATACCTTCGATGCCACACAGATGTAGAGCAGGTGAGCAGCAAATATCAGCATTTCTTGAACATCAGGATCAAATAAGCTCTTCCCGTGGGCAACGACCTGATAGAAATGAAATATTAGATGGTAATTAAATTTCTTATTCACATCTAGCTTTTATATATTTATTGCAAGGGGAGTATCCATTATGGATACGTAAGGGAAATTTTTCATTATTATCAGATTTTTCATCACTGGTCATATCGGGATACAAATTGACTTCCTTACTAACCATCAGAGAGCTAAGTAACCAAATATAATTTGAATCTTACACAATTTATTGGATTTGTTTGCAAACGTGTGGCTAATTTTACAAACAATGTTTGAATTCGATTACTAATACCCCAGTAAAATAAGCATCCAACCTCGGAATAGAAGCGAATTAGCTGTACATTGGTATAAGCCTTTGTTTGGGCATTCTAAAGGCTGGGAAAAAAGTTTCATATCAACTCGTGTCTGCGTCACCAAATATTCAAGGTCAAAGGTCGCGAAAGTCGATGTTTTTGCAATTATCTCATTTTCTATGGAAAATACGTCCTTCAAGGTCATTTTTCGAAGTAAAAGATTCACGTTGTGTTATATCGTCTTTACTCAAGAACTGAACATTATTATAAAAATCAATCTATATATATACATTATGATTGTTTGCTTAAGTACTAAAGTTAATTACAAAACATTGCTCGCTACAGAAAATTATGTCGACACATATTGTAAATAAAGTATGCATCATAAGTTCACTCACCTGAGGTGTGCGATTGTTATATTGCTGACACTGAGTTTTATGAAATTATGATGCAGCAATATTTTATGATTTAAAATTAATTTGGAATGATTAATATGAATTGTGTTGGTGTGTATATGTACATCATATGTATTCTGTACAGTCATTATAAAATTACCTACAATTTTCATTTCAAGCGTTTTTTTTTATCTATCAACCCTTTTCGAGGTACAGCGCAGAGAGAGCAACGCGGGGCCAAGAATATAGTTAATTATTTAAAGCTAATAATTTAATTATTATTAAATATCATTATTATTATTATTTATAAATTTTATTGACAAATTCATTTATTTAAAACAATTATTTAAATATTATATTATGTATAAGTAAGAAATTCATTTAATAGGATTATATAAACTACGTGGCTATGTATGTCTATGTAATAATAATCTATGAAAACTTGAATTCAATGGTACTCACTCTAATGATTGTGCATTTATATTTTACCTTTTTCCTTATCTCTGCTGCTTCATCAACAGCTTCGCCACAAAACATAAATAATGATTAGAATCAAAAGCAAGCACTTCAAGCACAAGCTGAACCTTAGTTATCAACTAAAATGCCTTAGCAACGCTGGCTAGTGACCACAAACAAAAGGTTCTGTAAACAACGAGTGCGTATCAAACCAGTAAATAAGTGCCACATAAATGTAGCAAGCGCCAGAGCAATTCAGCCGTGCGCGACACGGTTATCACACATACCTCCTAAGCGTAACCGTCATAGTGTTATGACTGGTAACTAAATGGTGTGCTAGAGAGCGACTAGCTATTAAGGAACATCCATAGCTGAGCAAGGGTATCATATGATTTTCGAGATGTAAAATATTGATCGATTATAAAAGCAATTGCAAGAGGACAAATTTAATGCGGCTATGAGGGTCTTTGATCAATGTAGGAGAAACTTTGGCTGAATATAGGACAAGAAACCGAATGTTGTGCACTGGATGCATGTATGCCCCGATAATAGGACCCATACTCACGTATTCCTCTTGTGTATGGTGGCCGAGGACGCAAGTGGGGGCTGTGATCCGGAAAGCTGATAGGCATGCAAAGGCTTGCTTCCATGGGAATTACAAGCTCCATGCGATATTACTTAACCTCCCATCCCTGTATTCTATTATTCAGGTAGAGTCCAAGACGGCTGTATGTAAATTACGCTAATGAAAATATTAGGAAGAAGGCTGGACTGGCTTTTCCCATTTGCGTGTGGGCTGGAACGGGAAACTCTCTGTCATACCATTAGATGCAATGGTACCGCTACTTCGTTTTAAACGTCGCTTCTCTATGGTGTTTCTTGATAAAGAGTCGTGAGCTGAGGGAAGAGCCTTATTGAGTCTTCCCCGGTCCGCTCTAAAAAATTTCACCGGGGGCTCTCACACTAATAAGGAAGCCGATGCCGACTGTTTTCTTTCTTGAATCTGGTAATGGGTTAGAGTTTACTCACTTGGAAGACACATTACTGTCTTCGCTGAGGTCTTCGCTATCGCAATGTCACTGCGATCAGCGAAAATAGTCCTTGATATGCAACTCAAATGAGAAAATTGCTATCCTGTCGGATAATCAGGCAACCTTGATGGCTCTGAGTTGCCCTTGGATAACATCTAAGTTACTGGGGTATTGCAGGACGTCTGTGGATAACCGGTCAATCTTTAATAAGGTATCCACAGAGTGGGCTCCCAGGTATATAGGGATCATGGTGAGCGAGAAGTCTGACCTGCTATCTAGGTCTGGCTCTAGTTCTCTCTTCCTTAGGCCGGAGCCCGCTGAATGTTCGCATGAAATATCAGTATCGATGTGCCAGCCTGAGTACTTGAAGATGTACACACATTTTTCTTGATGGATCTAATAGTGATTTATCTGGCTTTCTCTTGGGGCTCGGAAGAAAACAATACAAAACAGTCGTTCGTATAATCAACGGTCACAGCTCACTTCACGCTGATTTAACAAGGATGGAAGTTTCTGATAGCCCTGAGTGTCTATCCTGCCTGGAAGGAGGACAGGGAGGTTTTGGTGACAGTTCGTTTCTAATTTTTTATCATGTAAGTTTTTTTTCCAGAAAGTTAAGCTGAACTAATCACATCTTCTCTGCCAAAGAAGTATCGAATTTAGCGGTCCTCTACAAGTCCTTCATCAGACCTAGAATGGAATACAATTCCCATATTTGGGCCGCGGCTGGTTGCACAGCCTTGTTTCATTAGATATTGTGCAGAAGAGAGCCTTCAAGCTCATTGGCGATGTAGCAATAACTTGTCATGCTGACTCGTTCGAGCATCGCCGCAATATTGGATGCCTTTCGCTCCTTTATCGCTAGATGTATGGTCAATGTTTCGATGAAATATCTGGTCTAATCTCTTATAGAATGATTCCTGGACGCAATACCTGCGCTGCAAACCGTTCACTTCTTTTTACCCTTAAAATTACTTCCCAGCAGTACTGTAAAATTCCGTGAGCATTTTTATTCCAAATTGTGCGAAGCCCAACGGAGTCCTTACATTCTAAAATATTTGCATTGTTCATATGTAAAACTGACAAAAGTTTGATTTGAATAGCTACTCCGCCATAAACTACTATTCATACAGAAAAATGGTGTTCTAGTAATCTTAAGCTTGCTTTCCGTGAAAAAATTTTCATACCTTTTCTGCCAAAATTATTTAAAAAATCTTATCTTAACCAAATGACTACGATTCCTCAAACAAAAGTTCTCAGCTGAGTAATCATTGTGATGTCACTGTGCCGTCATGGGATGCCGTGGGCTGATGCTGATGATATCGAATGTAGCTGCCTACAGATTCGGACTCCGGCTGCACATACGCACATGCAATTATCAATCAGCTGAAAGGTATTGAGCGTAAAATGGTAACGTTACTTTGTAATCAAAACTATTTTATTATTTTGTTATGTAAGGTATATAGGAAGTGTAGCCTTTGGGAAGGTAAGGAACCAAGCTGTAAATTACTAGAAGACTATTTTCCTGTATGGATAGTTGTTTAGGCTCCATAGCAAATATAAAGTCAATGTTTCGCACTTTTCCATAAGTATCAATATAGAAAATTTTAGAGAACGGACTCCCAACGCACACATGTAGATTTCTGTTTCATGGCTTGGGAAGTATTCTCGAGAGATACATAAAATTAAAAGTTCGAAATTTCGTTTTTCACTATATATTTAGCCACTACCTGAGAACGCATCAACGTCGAGAGCTGAAATTTTATACATGGTGTTTTCATAAAAACAGTAAATATCATTTCAAAAATGGTGTTCTTGGTGTTGCCATATAAATCTTTCGACTTTTACGTATGTATACTGCGAAAACGATAAATAGTTCTATACGGTTTTAATCTACCGAAACGTTTTAAAGAGAGTTAGCTTTTTTGTTATTTTTTCTTCTTCTTTCTTTCCTTTTCTAGCCGTGTACATTTTAAACGTAAAACAATCGGAAAACCCTTCTGTGTCTTAACTTAATCCATCCCACTCGAACATTATGTAGTTCGCTGGGCGAGCCAAATCGGAGGAGATTAGAGCTTGGGTGATATGATGGTACGTAGGTAACAGTAGGTTAGTAGCGATATAATGATATTGGGTTGGTCGGTATGTTTTTAGTTTCTAGGGCGTTTCTTATAAAAAGTTTCAGCTTATATGTATTGATGCCAGAGGAGTAAAATTTTTTGAATTTTACATATTTTTTAAATATTCTGAGTATGCAAAATGATTTGTCTTTTATGTTTGAATTTTCCATTTAAGACACGTTGTTTGCTGTTGCTGTTGTTTGATGAGTTTCGTTGCTCTATGGCTAAAACTGTACTCAATTCGGAGCTTTCCATAGAGTGAGATATGGTTTACCGTACCGTAGGCCTGTGAAAAGTCTAATAATGTGAGAACAGTGATCATATCAGAGTCGATATATTCTATTATATAATCGGTAATCCTCAGAAGAGCCATCATACAACTATGTTTTGCACGAAAACCAGACTGCCATTCACACAGATGAGATTGCCTTCCAGAAATCCCAACATTAGTTCTCGCATAAGATATCCCATCAGTTTAAATAAAGAGGGAAGAATGCTATTAGGCTGGTAATCCTCAGGAGAACCATTGGTCTTTTTGGGAATAGGGATAACGCGTGCAACTTTGGAGGCTCCTGGTAAATAAGAAGTAGTTAAGCAAAAGTTAATGATATGATTAAGATTTGGGCCTAGTATATCAGCAGTTAATTTTATGAAGCGTATCGGTTTCAAGTCAGGACCAGTGACTTTATATTCCTTATAACTGTACTTTTATATTTTGTATTTTCATTTAAGATAATTAAATTTATACATTAAATAACTAATTGGTTTGTTTCAACTAATAACTTACTTGAAACATTAATTTCTGTAAAGCAGAATATCCACTTAGAATATTTTGGTTAGTATACAAAACGGTACAGTAGAGGTCAATTACATAAGTATTTTTTGAGAGCAGGTAGAAACAAGTCTGATAAGAATTAGTTCAGTTCGTTCGCCTATCACAGGATGCAAAATATATTGAAAAAAATACCCCACACTCAGCATTGACATCACATTCCCTTGGAACAGGGCATATATTCAAATTTGATGATGCCATGATCATTGCCAATGATAAAAACAGCTAAAAGGGAAACTAAAGAAGCCTGCCATATTTATATAAATAAACATAACTTAATTAGTATTAAGTTAGACAAAGAGCCTATCCATAATGAATATCACCATATACTCACATTCAACACCACACAAACTCAACTATGATCACGTCATAAAATACACACTTACAAAAATTAACATCTTTCACGAATACCAGAATATTGATACTGATCGAGGCACCCACAACCCATAATCGTTTAGTCTAGTCAATAGCTTAATTTTTTCCTGTCAGTAGTCTGTTTTTTTCGTGTTATTTGGTCGTTTTAATATTATTTATAAAAATGTTTTAGTGTAATATTTTATTTCATTTGATATTTACAATATGTGATATTTAAAATTTAATTTATTATAATCGTAAGGTAATTTTGTTGTAATTTTTTAAAAAAGTGTCGACATCATTCCACACATTTTTATAGCCCCAAGAAAAGGCCTCGTAAATCCCGCGGGTCGAAACGTTGGGAGTACATATTTTAATAAAAGACGTCATAAAAACTACTCTTTTATTTTAATTTTTCAACATAACATAGATCGGAGATAATTCCAAAATAATCGCGAATATAACTCTTACTTTTTTTTATTTTACAGGGACGAGTGAAATTAACCCGGGCGCTTCATTTCATGAAACATATTTGCCATTTGTAGACACATATTTTTCAAAGGTCATTTTGGCAAACATCTTTTTGCCAAACGACTTCTTTGGTCTCTGTTGAAAAAGATTCATTTTGTGAAATGAATTTTTTGTAATACGCCTTTAGCGCAAACGTCTTTTTGGCAAACATCTTTAGGGGAAACCAAATAGGAGAGTAATCTAAGACCTCTTAAAATATTAACCGTAAATGCCATAAATAAACAATTAAAAAATTTTCTGTATGATTTTATAAAGCAATACAAGTCATGATTTTGCCATGCCACGCTTCCTTAAGGCGAAATTTCAATCGGCGCAGCAAGGATAATGCTGCTTAGCTAACTTCCAAGGCGAAATAAAAGCATAAAATGCAGTACTTTGCAATGCTAACCTCTTTTATAAACCTATACAGGGTGTTTCATAATTTGTGCACCTATCTCATGGGTTTGATAGCTGAAGTGGAGACAAGCAAACAAATTATAAGGTGATTGTGAGGGGGTAAGGTGCGTCGTTTTGGCGATAGGGGGCTAAAGAGTTTTAGTACTTCTTCCACTTTATGCCCCGAAACTTTCTTGATATACACCCTATCAAGGTGGAATTTATCCTTTATATCATAGCAAATCGTCTCAGCTTTAAAATGAATATCCAATCAGCCTTCCTGTCACCATCCGTCGGAAGTTGTAGGACGTCGAAATCAAAAAAATTAAAAAAAAATTCTTAATTTTCTCAAATTTTAACCATTTTCTCGCCAACATGCATGCTATATAGTATTTT
Source organism: Dioctria linearis (assembly GCA_963930735.1). Lineage (NCBI taxonomy): Eukaryota > Metazoa > Arthropoda > Insecta > Diptera > Asilidae > Dioctria > Dioctria linearis. Next base: position 102,433,212 of record OZ005743.1, read on the forward strand.
CACAAGATTTAGAAACCCCGGAATGTCACCTTTAATATGCCTATATTCAGCTGTTTTTTAGATAAACTTGTTTATAGATGCATAGTTTTTGATTTGATTGATTGAATAACGAGGTATGGGACCCCAAGTGATCCCTCGAACGTAGGCCAATTCAAGGCCCATTGTTCACCTTCCAGACCCGTGAGCAGTCGCACTTAGATCCTAACCGGATGCTCTTATAAATTTAAGTATTGGACCCAACCCTCCTTGCCGGCGTCGTGCAACTCGTCCAGAAGGTGTGCGCCAAGGAGTCTGTATCGTATTCCTGAGAGCGCCGGGCACTGAAAAAGAAAACGTGTCACCGTTGCATATTCTTCTCCGCAACGCCTGCATGTTGGATCGTCAACAAGTCTCATCCTATGCAGGTGACCCCTGAGAGAAGACTTTCCAGTGAAAATGGACACTAGAGTTCTCAGGGTTGGCTTGTTAAACCCTAGGAGCTTATTTGTTTGGTTTGGATTGGGCTTGCCCCCCCCCCCCCCCTCCCCCCTCCCCCAATTCCTTTGTGGTTCTACTCGACGGTTCTTCTATCCCGAGACGTCTGTGTTTTGGTGCAATCCCGACTGTGGAGGTATATTCCTTCAAGGCTGCACCAAGGCGAGCAAGCTCGTCCGCCTTTTCGTTCCCGCTAATGTTGCTCTGCCGTGGCACTCACTGCATAATTACCCTGTTATTCCGAGAGAAGGAGTTCAGGGTGATTTTACACTACTAGCTTGGAAGCTGTAAAGGGTGTTGATAAAGCCTTGACCGCCGCTTGGCAGTCTGAGCAGATGGCGATCTCGTTATTCTCAGTGCCTGAGTTATGGAGATGCCATTTCGCTTCAAAAATGGCCTTGACTTCTGCCTGAAAAACCGTGGCGTTGTTTTCGAGTTGCATGGCGATTTCAATCTGAGGCTCCTCGCAGAAAACTCCCGCTCAGGTGCTTTCATCGGATTTCGAACCATCAGTGTAGACTGTAATAGGGTTTGTCAACGGTTGAAGCACAGAACGTGATTCCCATTCTGCTCTGGATGGAATTCTAGATTCAAAATTGCTTTTCAGCATTGTCTTGAGGAGGTGGTCACGGTCCCTCTCGATGTCGGGTGCGATAGACTGCACGAATTCGTAGATGGATAGATGCATAGTTGGTGACAGTTGACACGTCCGATCCGATCATCGAAATATCTTCAAGAATGGAGGATTGAATGGGAAAAGGGTCAAAAGGTACCAACCTTGAACATTGAAAGAAACTTTTGATAACAAAATATATATGATAATGAGAGACCATAAAAAAAAATTAAAGAAATATGTTCGCCCAATGCAGTTATCATAAAGTCAACCAATCTTATTTGAATTGAAAAATAATTTATCTATAAATTGTGATAACTTGTCTAGAGCTTTAAAATTTCCCCTACAATATGGAAAATATATTCTAGAATGTTTGAAATCGGATCGAGTCAAACATTTCAACTAATCGAAATTTTTAGACGTTAATTTGGTCGGAAATCTTTTACCTAACTTAAAAATATTTTGTGCGAATAGTTTGCGAGAACCGAGAGTGTTCTTAAATGTATTATTTATTATTATTTATCATCTGGTGCATTGGGTTGAGTCCGTTTGAACACCAGTATTTTTGTTTTTAAATTTAGAACTTTGAACTATTTAATTTCGTCTTAATAAAAACGTGAACTCACTGCTAAGTGAGTGTTTTCATTGGACAATTAACCTTAGTTAGTCAAGTAGGAGCTTGGTATAATTGGAAGGCACGAAAGCTTTTGTTTAAGAATTACGGTATCGATACCAAGTTTGAGTCAAATATTTTGTTGTTGTTGCGATAAATTTTATTGGACAGTACTTTGAATACAAACCTCAGAGCATTGCTTTCTTTCCTTGTGAGATCAAAATCTAATCAACCGTTGGCATAAGGAAACTACAGAATACTTTTTGAAATAGGAAATGTGAATTTGTCGATTTTTCGTCAAAAATTCTCCCTAAAATTTCCTTTTTTTCATTACAAATATTATAATTGGTGATATTATGTCGTTTTCCCATTATTTTAATATTAATATTTAGATGCAATATCTAAACGGATTTATATTTAATTATCTACATTTTGATCTGAATTTTGATCTGCACTTCAGTAGAAACGAAATCCCCAAATTCAAAATACCCCAGTATTCATATATTTCAAAATTCCAAAAATAAGAACCAAAGCTCTCCAATAAAATAGCGCTATCCATCTTATTAAAGAAATTGATAAATTCAATAACATCTGGAAAAAATGCATGCCATCCCATCTTGACGTGAGTAAAAACTTGTGCGTGTGTTTTTATGAGAGAAATAAAGGAATAGCAATGGCAGCTAAAAAACGTAAGGAAACTGAGAAATTGCAGTATTTAAAATGCACAGCACAATTTGTACTCTTGTAAACTAAATACTTTGAAATAAGTACACGTAATAACGTTGAATACTGAAAATGACTTTAATTTTTTGAAATATTGTAGGCAGTACATATATTTTATGAAAGTTAAGTTTTGTAGTATAAAGACAAATAAAAAATATTAAGAAAACTTTTGACCTCTTAAACTTTTAACTGATCATTTCTAGTTTGCGAATCTTTTGTTTGGGATTTTAAAATTGGGAATTTGAAAACTGGGCTTTGAAATTGGGGATTTTGTTGTTCGGGTTTTTTTTTTACTTTGGAGTATTTGAAGACCCTCACTTTCTTTTATCTGTGCAAAATTTTGAAGATAGCTTATAATAACTTTGGCTTTTTTTAGGTAATGTTCACAAGTTATTTGATGAGGTTTTTAACGACTGTCAACCAACCGAAAAGGGTATTTGAATTTATCGATCTGTCGAGCTATAGAATGGTTAACTATTTTGATTTTGCTTTTTATAGGTGATGTTAGCCAGTTATTTGACGAAGTATACAAAGATAATATTTTGATGGACGATGGTATTCTTAATAACCGTGGTAAAATGCCGAATGCCTCTAATTTTTTTTATTTTTTTTTAATAGCTGATGTTAGCAAAAAGTTTGAAGAAATTATTTACGGCGAGCCGGATTTACAAGAAATGTCGCTTCCAGGCCAGCTCTCTATTTGTCCTTACAGGGATTTTCTTCTAGGTAATAACAAAAGTCATTATGCACCTACATAATGTATATATACATTTTTTATTTGCTTAGCTATAAAAATAAAGACAATTTCTCTTATTATAATACAAATTAAGAAATGTTTTTGTCTTAAAGGTAAGTGTCCACTATATGCACAATGAGCAATGAGCTGAAAATAAATTGCTCGATTGGTGTGATCTCAAACCCACCAGTTTAGAAGAATAAAATTTTTCATATTTAATGAATTAAATTATGATTTCCAAGTAATATATGCATTGATGGCGATTCGAAATACGTTTTACTTGATAGATAACCGTTGATGTTAAAATCTCCTATAATAAATGTTCACGTGAAGAAAGCTGCAATCCAAAATTCGTAAGCATAAAGCCAAATAGTCGGATTGCATGCGTGTGGGTAATATAAATCATATAGCAAAATCTAGAATTAAAAACATTTGGAATATAGAAATCCAAAATTTACATAATTCTAAAATATGAAACCCAGTAGGCATTCAGGAAAAATACTTCAATAACATGATACAAAGATAACAAGGTATGGCCGATTCGAGAGGAATTTTTTGTGTTGTTACGTCATGAGGTGACTAATGTCATTTCCAGTGAATTTGTTTTGAGTTTTTCGTATTTTTTTGACTGAAATACGTTTTGAATATATTAAAATATTTAACAAAACATTAGGTTCTTCGTTTAAATCACTTCGGGAAAAGCAATTATGTGCTAGTGGGAAAGCAAAGAAATTTCCAAATACAAAATTTTTTTCACTGTGATAAGGAGGATTGAAATTCAGACAAACAAATTTCTGACAATTGTCGCCAAAGGACGCAAGCAACCAATTAACAGATTTTTCGGCCATACCTTGTTAATCTTTGTATCATGCTTCAATAATATAGACTGATGACAGCCAACACAAAAAAAACATTCTTTCTATTTTGCGAGTGATTAGTTCTGCCACAAAGTAAGAAAAAATTTTACAGGCGGGAAATTGTCACATATAAAAGGAAATTATTTATTGCAATAATATGTTTTTAGCTTGCTAGTTTATAGTAACATTTCAAGCTAATGACAAAAGTTACGTGCTTTACGTTTATTTTTAATACGGAAATGGTTTTTATTAATGTGAAAAAAAATTTAAGGACGACTAAATGCATTGCAACCATACAAAAATATATGAAAAAATTGCGCAAAATAGTGACAAATTGCAGGAATAATCGTATTTATATAAAATAGGAGAACATACCTACAAGTGTAAGCATCATAAGTCGATATCTACTGGCAATTATAGAGGTATATATGTCACGATACACCCGCGATGTATTTACCCGACAATCAAGTAGCCTTGATGAAATCGAGGAGCCTGGAAAAATAAAATGTGAAGGATACAAGGGATATACAAAAAGTCAGTAAAAGGTGGAGGACTAATAAATGAGTTTTATTTTAAAGAAATAAGTTGTCTTTTAGCTCAGAAGTGGGATTACTCACTAAGTTTTGCTTTCTTTAAAGATTAAATAAATTAAGCATTGGTTTTTGCGCGAAAATTCGCATCGTGCGCGTATATAAAAATAAAACTTATTTTACTTGTGAATCCTGGACAATTGAGTGAGAATACTATGGGTCGGTCGAGACGAAAACGATCCAGGAGTTCAAGCTCTGAAGGAAGTGTAAGATATCGTGAACGCCGGGAAAACTCTGTTAATGGAGGAGGCGGTCGTGAGAGTGAATTAAGAGCTAGCGGGGAGTCTGACAGACGTATAGTTCGACTAGAGAAAATGGTCGAAATGCTCTTAAAACAAAATTCAAGTGGAAACTCGCAACAGAACGGAAATCAAGTTCGATATGCAATTAGAAGTGATTGCATCCCCGAATTCGAGCCAGGAAATCCCAATTTGACAGCAACTAAGTGGATCGATAAAATAGAGCAGTTGGCAGCCATAAATGAGTGGGACTCAAAAACAATGATTTACCACATGCAGAATCGATTAACAGGACTAGCGAAAATGTGGTATAGCAATCTGAACACTTATGATCATTCATGGGATGAGGGAAGGATTTAATAAAACAGGCATTTCCTGATCATCGAGATTTTGCTTCTACATTGAGGAAACTAGTCAATCGGAAGAAGGAAGAGAAAGAATCAATGACAGAGTACTACTACGCCAAGATGGAGTTACTCAATATTTGCAAGATAACTGAAAAGGATGCAGTATCGTGTCTTATCGATGGACTTCAAAATCCAAATTTACAGACTGGAGCAAGGGCAGGACGATACTTTACACCAGAAGTGTTGTATACGGAATTTCTTTCAACGATTATCGATGACGTAAAACCACTTCCGTACAATTTCAGTAGGCACGATGATAAAGATAAGAGAGACAGGAAACGTTCCTATCACACAGATCACAACATCACCACATCAAGGAACACCAAATTTAGATATGAAAAAGTGGTGAAGTGCTTTAATTGCGGTGAACGCGGACATATTTCGACAAAGTGTACAAAGCCTAAAGTTGAGTGCTCCAGATGCAATAGATTGGGCCATGATGTGAATTCTTGCCACCACAAAATTAATAAAAACGCATTGAATTGCGAAGTGCATGACGAAAAACAAAATCGGTGTTATTTTGTCGACTGTTTGATAAACGGAAAAGTTTCCGAGGATATATAGACACGGGATGCTGTGCAGTGATGCTTCGCGAAACAGATGCAAAGGTGTTAAGACTTCAAATACAGCCATGTGCATCAAAGATTGCGGGATATGCAGGAGGTTTCACAAGAGCCAAAGGTGAGGCTGAAATAGATTTGGACGTCGATCTCGCAAAGGCAACTGTAAAAGTACTTATTGTGCCGGATAATATTCAAACAATCCCAATAATAATCGGACAATCTTTCATAAATCATGAAAATGTGACAATGGTGATTAAAAACAACCAAGTGAGATTGTTTAACAAGGTGTTAGCCATCTTACCCGAGATTGAAAGCCTGCCTCCAGCAAAAATTGCATTGTGGGCTAAGGAAACTACCGTCATTCCACCCCAACACGTCGGATATGTTGCAGTGTACAATAATACAGAAAATTTAGATGTATACGTAGAATTTCGAGAGAATCGGAAGCCAGGACAGGAGCACTGGATTAATCGTGGCATCACAAGGACTTCAGATGGAGCAATCTTGGTAGCTAACATGTCGAATGAACCCTTGACGTTTATAGCAAAACAGATAGTCACTAGAGGTATCCCCTGCGAAAAAGATGTTGAAGGGAAATTGGTAAGTAATTTAATAATTACTAGTAGTAAATTTGAACCATTCTCTTTGTCTGATATAACGAACCAAATTGATAACGGTATTGATGTGGAACATAAAGAAAAATTATTAAAGTTGCTAAATTGCTATCGAGACTGCTTTGCGCAGAACTTAAGTGAATTAGGGAAAACTGAAAGGTGCGAAATGAAAATTGATCTGAATATAGAAAAGACGATAGTCTATCGTCCCTACCGTATGTCATTCTCCGAACGACAAGTTGTACGCAACATAACAAGTGATTTATTAGAAAGCAATATTATACGCGAGTCTGTTTCTCAGTTCAGTAGCCCTATATTACTTGTTAAAAAGAAAAATGGGGAATATAGGATGTGTGTGGATTACAGGAAATTGAATTCGAATACAATTAAAGATAAATACCCTATGCCACGGATAGACGACTTAATAGACAGAGTCAAAGGATGCTCTTATTTTACTAGTCTAGATCTAGCATATGGATAGCATCAAATTCCATTAAGTGAAGATTCAATTGATAAAACAGCATTTATTACTCCAGACGGTCATTACGAATACTTACGTATGCCGTTTGGTTTGGCTAATGCACCTGCAGTATTTCAAAGGATGATAAACAGCATCCTTGGGCCCTTACGTTTCACCGAAGTACTCGCTTACATGGATGATCTGTTATTACCATCAATAACTATTGAGGACGGATTAAACAAACTTCAGAAAGTTTTAGACTTACTTCGTGAAGCAAAGCTGACACTCAAACTGGAAAAGTGTTCATTCTTTAAGAAAAATATTGAATATCTCGGATATGAAATTAGTTTCGAAGGTATTCAGCCAAACTCGAAGAAAATAATGGCAGTATATAATTTCCCTAAACCCGGTGATGTTCATCAAATTCGACAATTCTTAGGCTTGGCAAGTTATTTTCGCAGATTCGTTCCGAATTTTGCCTCCGTTGCGGCCCCCCTAACAAATTTGTTAAAAAAAGAAGCCAAGTTTGAATGGGCAGAGATACAACAAAATGCGTTTTGTGACCTAAAAAGGAGACTCACCGAAAGACCAATACTGGCATTATATGATAACGAAGCCGATACAGAACTGCACACTGATGCATCCAAATATGGATTAGGGGGAATCTTAATACAAAAGCAGCCAGGCGGATGTAAGAAGCCTGTATCTTATTATAGTAGAACCACCAGTAAAGAGGAGCGGAGATTTCACTCTTATGAACTAGAGACATTGGCAGTAGTCGAATCCCTTAAGCATTTTCGAATATATCTTATAGGTATTGGCTTCAAAATTATAACTGATTGCAGTGCAGTTAGAGCAGCTTTTAGCAAACGAGACTTGGTACCGCGAATAGGCCGTTGGTGGCTTACAACATTAGAATTCGATTTCGTAGTTGAATATCGTCCTGGAAATTAAATGTGTCATGTTGATGCATTAAGCCGGAATCCAGTACAAACTTTAGACGAGGACAACGTGTTCACTATTGATATCACAACTGATGACTGGGTGTTGGCCGCCCAGCTGAAAGATGATAGATGCAGACAGTTGATAGAAATTTTAGCGACGAAACCTGCAACAAAGGAAGAGCAAATGATACACAAGGAGTTCGTGTTAAAAAAATAACAGACTATACAAACTAACAAGTGAAGGAAAACGATGGGTGGTTCCAAAGAGTTCAAGGAGGGAAGTAGTGATGTGTCATCATGATAATGTGGGTCATTTTTCGGTTGAGAAAACATTGGAATACATACGAAGAAAGTACTGGTTCGCATCCATGAGAAAGTATGTTAAGAAATACATACTCTGCTGTCTACCGTGTTTATACAATAAAGTTCCGGCAGGCAAACAACATGGGCAGTTACATGTTATTGAGAAATTAGCCATACCATTTGATACCCTACACGTAGACCATTTAGGACCGTTTGTGAAAAGTTCACACAGAAATACGCACCTGCTTACAATTATAGATGGTTTTACGAAATTTATATTTCTAAAGTCAGTTCCGAGCACGAAAGTCGCGCCGGTGATTAAATTATTTGATGATATTATCGGGACATTCGGCGTTCCGCGTCGAATTGTCTGTGACAGAGGTAGTTGCTTCACTAGTGGAAAGTTCACTGAATATTGTACGAGACTGGGTATAAAGAAGATACTCAATGCCACAGCTACACCACGTGCTAACGGCCAGGTTGAGAGATATAATCGAACGATTTTATCTTCAATTTCATCATCTAACGAAGATGAAAAAAAGTGGGACCAAACGATTCCGAGTATACAGTGGGGGTTGAATGTCACAGTAAATAAAACCACGGGAAAGTCCCCTTATGTACTTCTTTTAGGTTATACTCCACGTAGTCCTAACGATTCGTTTATAGCTAACGAAGTTTGCGAAGATGAAGTTAGAAATTTGTGTAAGAGCAGGGAAGAAGCTTCCTTGTCGATAAAGAAAAGTCAGGCTTCACAGAAGAAGTATTTCGATGGTAAACGTACCAAAGCTCCAACATACGATGTTGGCCAACAAGTCGTAGTCAAAAGATCAAAGGGATCAAATGATGGAGAGAGTAAGAAATTGTTACCGAAGTACGGTGGACCATATGTGGTCAAAAGGATCCTCGACCATGACCGTTATGTAATCGAGGACTTGCCAGGAGCGACACGTTCGCGTAGAAAATACACAGGGATATGTCCTAGTGATAAAATAAAATTATATAACACTCTTTCTGATACGGACGACAATGCGACAGACGTAACAAGAGACTAAAAAAAAAAAAAAACTAAGATGCGTTAATAAGAACTTTACTTTTATTATTTTATTTAATTAGGTGCCACGTGGACGTGACAACCGGAGCGTGGCCGAGCTGTAAGCATCATAAGTCGATATCTACTGGCAATTATAGAGGTATATATGTCACGATACACCCGCGATGTATTTACCCGACAATCAAGTAGCCTTGATGAAATCGAGGAGCCTGGAAAAATAAAATGTGAAGGATACAAGGGATATACAAAAAGTCAGTAAAAGGTGGAGGACTAATAAATGAGTTTTATTTTAAAGAAATAAGTTGTCTTTTACAAGTACTTTGAAGAATACAGAATTTTTCCATAATATTCCATAAAATACAAGTATTCGCTGTATCCCAGTCGGAATTTTTAGGTACAATAATGCCTTCTTTAATCACATCTTTGATAGCCGGTAGTAATTCGTATCTTAATGAAAACCCGCATTACGTATACATTGCGGCGGGACTGGAGGTTAAGTATATACTTCCTAGCTTGCCTCACACAGATGTACTTATATAACGCATTCTTCTACATCGCCTTATGGAAGGTGGGTTTTTAATTCTCTTTGTAGAATGAGTGGTAGAGAAGAAGTACTTTATAACCGATTTTCAAAAAAATCGGCAAAAAATTTTCTTATGAAAGAAACCAAAGAGAAATAATATGTCTTTAACATTTATTGAAATTCAGATTTTATAAAATAATTACTTACATTTTAATCTTGCATTATGAGTCAATTCAAATAATACAATAATAAAACTAAAAATTTATAACACTTTCTAATTAAATTTATAACACTTGTAATTAAAAAGTGCAGTCACCAATTCAATAAACACTTGCGTCAACTTGCTTTCACTGAAAACTAAAACCCAAATGACTTACTTGAAATTTTTATGACTTATTTAATTCGAAAAGTCACAAGAATAACACAGGAATTGTGTTATGGTAGTATGTTGGAGTGACTTGACATCGGACGTGAAGTCCAGACTGCCAGCATGAGCTGACAGATCACTCGGCGGACAGCGTTGACTGCAGGGCGGCACGCTAGCTCGCCTCGGCTATTGGCGGAGAGTGTGGGGTGGTTCCACGAAAAACCTGCCGCTGCCGCCTGCCATAATCAAAAAAAATCTCGTGCCTTTAACGAAAACGCCGGCACATATTCAGTCCTGAAGGGACCTTTACGTCACTTACCTACATCCAAATCGAAGGCGCAGATAGTATCCCTTCATTGCACGCCCCAACCATCCAACTGATTCTGAGGGCAGATATTTACGTAAATTATAATTTTTAGAAACGAGAACAAAAGGTTAAGCACGAAATTCGAAAAGACAAAATCCAGAAAGACAAAAACCAGAATTAAAAAATTCAGAATTGTCAATATAGACAGAATCCAAAATTTACATAATTCTAAAATATGAAATTTAGTAGGCATTCAGTAAAAATACAGAAGAAATCGTCGTAGCCCTCTCAAAATCAGTTTCACCTAGTACTGGTTTCATTAAGCTCAGTTAAATGGAAGGAAATAATTTGACTTGAACTTAACTTATGTTTCCATTGCCTCAAGCCTGATTTCAACTCGAGTTGACCTCTGAATGGTGGAAGGCATTAATTTTTGAAATAGAAATTTGCTGTTGTTTATTAGTTTAATTTTTTTTTTAATTATAATTAATTAATGGATTTTTCGACAAAAAATTTTTGTCAGATCTATATTGCGTAAATTCTGGATGTTGTCAATTCTGCATTTTGTAATTTTAGAAACAGTTTTCTTGCTATGCAAATATATTATGGAGTTATTGTTTATTAGCGTCTCTGGAAAGTTTCATATTAAAATTTTAGAATTTACTCGAAAAAGGAAAAAAATTATATTTTTTATCGTTTTTAGATACTTAGTGAAATACGCGTATAAAAAATATAACACTTAATAATAGTTCCGTTTTATTATTCAATACATTTCTAATTTTATTTTTATTACAAAACGAGTATTCTTTAACACTAATACTATTGTTATTCACTGGTATAAAACTATGGTAGTTTTGAGTACCTGTTATTTCCTTGACAGGATTATATCAATTTTTAACTTTTATTTAAAAAATACCGGTCTAATATTTCGATTTCTAAAAATTTACGGTTTTAGTATGGAAATATTCAGAAAACTTTTGTCCCTTTTAAATTTTAACTGATCACTTCTTTCTAGGTACAAAGTCTTCCATTTGTGAATCTTTTATGAGAAATTGGGATTTCTATAATTTTGGGTTCTTGTTATTTGCGTTTTTTGTTCTAGAGTATTTTATGACCCTCCCTTTTTTCTATAAATTCAATATTTTCAAAATCTCCTTAATTAATTTTGGCTTTTTTTCAGGTAATGTTGACAAGTTATTTGATGAGATTTTCAACGAATATCAACCGAACGAAGAGCGTATATTAATTTAACGAGTTATAGAATGGCTCACAGTTATTGTTTTTTGCTTTTTATAGGTGATGTTAGCCAGTTATTTGACGAAGTATGCAAAGATAATATTTTAATGGACACTGGTATTCTTAACAACCATAGTGAAATGAGGAATGCTTCTAAATTTAACATATTTTTTTTTTGTAGCTGATGTTTGCAAAAAGTTTAATGAAATTATTTACGACGGGCCGGATTTACAAGATATATCGCTGCCATGCCAGCCCCATATTTCTCCTTACAGAGATCTTCGTAGAGGTAATAACAAAATGCATTTAGTATTCACATGAAATTTTTTTATACTAAGCTACATAAGCAAAGTCATATAAAGCAAGGTCTCAGAGTTTAAACTCTCACCGGAAGTGCTAGATCGCGGTGAGCTGAGAAAACACTTTTGTTCATATTTTATGAATCACACTATGACTTCCAATTCGTATACCCACATTCAAAATGTATTTGATAGATAATCGTTGCAGTCAAATCGAAAATTTACAAAAAAATAAATTCCAGAATTGCCGATATCCAGAATAGACAGAATCCAAAGTTTACATGATTCTAAAATACGAAATTTAGCAAACATTCAGTAAAAATACAGAAGAAATCGGCTCAGTTATATGGAAGGAAATAATTTGACTTGATCTTAGCTCATGTTTCCATTGCCTCAAGCCTGATCTCAACTCAAGTTGAACTCTGCACGGTGGAACACAAATTTTTGTTTTGTTTTTATTTTAATTAATTTATGGATTTTTCGACTTCAAAATTTTTGTCAGATCTATATTGCGTAAATTCTGGATGTTGTCAATTGTGCGTTGTGTAATTTAAGTAACATTTTTCTTGGTATGCAAATATATTATGATCAAAGCTATAAATGGACAATTGAGCAAATATCACAGTCGATGATATTCTGGGTAATCAAAATATTTAAAAACTTACCTCGACCTGGCTTAGTCGGAAACATGTGCAAAACTCTATGTCTCGACCTTCTGTCAAATTATTGTCCTAAGAATTAATTTAATTTATTTAATAGGTAATTGGTAAGTGAAAAAAACTGCTTTCGATTATAAAACCTCGTTATACATATTACTTTGTAGTAAATTTACCGTAAAATTATCGTAAAACTCGTACTACCTAAAATTCTGATAGTTTAAAAGAAAATCGCATTTATTTGCAGATCAATCTATCGAAGATAGGGAAGATGATAGCGAAGATAGCGAAGATGGTAACGAGGATAGCGAAGCTGATAACGAAGATATGGAAGATGATAGTGAAGACACCGAAGATGATAGCGAAGATGATAGCGAAGATGATAGCGAAGATGTATACTGTGATATATTAGATGAGCAAAGTATTTTTTTATTATCTGTGGAAAAAATATGGAAAGCTTACAAAACAAATTCACCTTATTGCAGATATTACAAGTAATAATGATACATATTCATCAGCATCAGATATTAGCATATCATATGAAGGTATTTTTCTCTTAGGGATTCTTTTCAAAATAAGTTTCGTATTTTTGCAGCTCAATTGTGTAATCGATTATGTGGAGCGTGCGAAATGGCAGAAGAACTTGATTCCTCGGATGAAAGCGATACTGACTTAACTGGTAATGCATTTATTTCGTAGTAAAAATATTTAAATGTTTTTAGCTAATTATTTAATAAATACATTTGGGGGATGTTCGGGCACATCTCAACTAAAGAATCATATTTATTAGGCGGGCAATACCATTGTCTTATGGTACCCTAGATGAATGCGCGTATGAATTTACGTATGGTCACCGATCTATGAAAGTTTGATTTTTGAAGTCGTTTTTCGCATATATTTCCAGAACGGTTCGTCTGACAGAAAAAGTGATTATCACCAATTTTATAGAATTTCATATTCTACAGAAGGTTTTAGTACAATAAAAATATCTAGGACTGATCGTTTTCACATTATATGTAAAGAAACCTAAATTTTTATATGGCAACAGCAAAAAGAGGTTGCCCGATTAAGTCCATTTTTGAAATTTTTTTCCATTACTATAAAAACACCATGTACTAAATTTCAGCTCTCTATATAGACGGTTTCTCTGGCAGAGTCCAATTATATAGTGGAAAACGAAAGTTTTGTATGGCAACCCCACGAAGGAGTTGCCCGATTTGTCTCCTTTTCGAACTTAATTTTACTTTTTTTTTTAATGTCCGTGTACAAAATTTCAGCCTTTTAAGTGAACGCGTTCTCGAGTTATCGTGCGCACGGACGGATGGACGGACGAACGGACATGCAAAAATCAAAATAACTTTTAATATTATGCGTGGGTGTCCAATCCATTTTGTTCTACAATCATTATTTCGAGGTATTACAAACGGAATGACAAGCTTAGTATACCCTATGATATCATCTAGGGTATAAAAAGCGGATAATGCGTAGGTCCATGTATATAATAATTTATAACTTCGCCATTTTTTAATTGATGTCGATTTTTTTTGTGGTATATAAAAGAAAAGAGATAGTCATAGTTGCGACGAAAAGTCACGAAGTTACAGTCGAAAATATTTCGAAGGTTAGCATTCTTTACATATTTTTTCAACTTTAACAATTTGATGGCACGGTTTCCTTTTACAGTATTTAGTTTTTCTATTTATATTATTAAAAGCGAATTCGATTCTGCGCCTAATGAGCATTTATTAACTAAAACCGGTTGAAATTTGACGCAGTTATCAATTTTTTTCTCATTAAGCAGCTACATTTCCGTATAATATTAAACTACAGAGATCGATGAAGAAGCACTGGGTTTTAACCGTGATAATTGTGAAAACGTGACAAAAAGCAACAAACAACAACATCAATTGAAATCGAGTTGGGTTACAGCACAGAAAATAGAAAAAAACATTATATTTTTTCGTTGACACTACCAGTATAAATTTTCACTTGCTGCGTAAGCATGAAAAAGTTTTCTCATCGCTAGCCGGGCGGCTCCGATAACTGCTGCTTCATTTCGTAAGTCCATTACTTAGGATTATGCAGTTGAATTCACTTGGGCACATTTTTGGCATTCATTGTTTGACAGCTTGGTGATGGTGGTAAATCATTTCGCAAGATATAAATCTCCCCCATTGAAATAAATTGGATGTTTTGGTTTACATTAAGTAAACTAAGCTTCGTCAAAACTTACACAAGTCTTCAACTCTTATGCGCTGAGTGGGCAGTATTGATCGCGATTTAAATTAACAACCATGAAATCGGTTAAAGGCCTGATAGCCACAACGTTGTCGTTTATTGCAACAGGAACGGGAATGATGCGGAATATTTAGAATTTTTTTCGAGTTTTCCGAACGCAAATAGTGGTAGATTGATTCGACTGATTCAGAAAAGTCCGACTACCTATTCCCTCCCATTACTCATCAACAAGTAGATACAGTTAGAGAACGCTGGTAAGATTGCGTCTATAAAAGATATAAAAGGGTGTGTATTGCAAGCCATTAAGTGCAAAAAAAGTTCTTATGCAGTGAAAATGGTAGTCAGGCAAGAGAAAGGTCTAATATTAATTGTGCAAAATCCGAAAATGTCTCAAGGAGACTTATATAGTATATGAAATCATCAAAATGAGCTCAACGTTAATGTAGTTTCCCGTACATTTAAATCAGCGGATTTTAACGTAATTTCTACACAATTACGGGCGAATTTACGTACAAATCTACAGCTCTGGTAATACATTTCGGGGTCCTACGTCAGAGCTACTACAAACTATACAAAAGTCTTTTATCAACTGAGTATTATACATATTTCACATTAAAATTGCTGTCACCACACTTATTGATTATAGTATTATCAAAAGTAAAAGAAAAATTAAGCATAACATAATAGTGAAAAATTAGCAAAAATGTGTAATTTTACGCACCAAATGTGCAACATTGCCCAAGCATAATAAAATTACAGCCAGTAAGTTTGTAAAAATGCGACCGTAGTGCACCTAGTGATAGTAAAGTTGAATTTATTTTTTAGATTGCGGGCTCATTTTTAATTGCTAAATATTAGAATTTGTTTACAAAGAATATAATATTTTGACTAGTTACTCGCTTTATTTTATTATATTACACAGTAATAGGTCAAATAAAAGAGGAGAGTCTACAGTTTACAGTTTTTATAAAAAAAGGTTATGTTAGTGACCTTTTTGCAAAAAAAAAGTAAAAAAAAAGGTAAGAAAATCTGAAATTTTTATTTTAGTCCTTCATAACTGCTGAAAGCAGCAGAGTACGAGACTGATTGAAAAGTCGTTGGAAAAGCCATGAAGTTCTGCATACAATGAGTTCTTAACTGTGATCGCATGCCCTGTACTTTTTAAGATACAGGGCCTTTTGTGAAAAACTAGCTTTTTTCCTTAATCACCTTCTAACTCCTAAACGGTAGATATGTCCCCCCATTTATTCAATTTTATGTTTGGCTAGGTGAGTACTATCACCTCCTGCATATTAAGTGAACTATGAATTATGTCATTTTGAATGTTGGAATTTTCTCACTGTCTGGATTTGGATATGTTTCCGGATCTATGTAATAATTTTATTATGAGATTCTAGGTAACCCAGATTT
This sequence comes from Dioctria linearis, assembly GCA_963930735.1. Taxonomy (NCBI): domain Eukaryota; kingdom Metazoa; phylum Arthropoda; class Insecta; order Diptera; family Asilidae; genus Dioctria; species Dioctria linearis. The sequence goes on from OZ005743.1 coordinate 102,449,435, forward strand.
TTCAATAAATTACCTCGACCACCCGTCTTAGAAGAAAGGGTTATTTACCTCTCTGTGTCCTAAAATTTTATTTGTTCCTCATTAGGACGTTTAATATCTGTAAAATGGATAAGTTCTTTGACATACTATGGATTACTATTGTGGCTCTATCGAAATAATGTGCACAAGTCTGATATGTTACGACTTATTGTCAAATTATTGCCCTACGAACTAATTTAATTTATTTAATTATTGGTAATTGAAAATTTTTATATTATAAATCCACGTTATACCTATTAGTTTCTAGTAAATTTACCGTGCATAATATTCTGCTACTTCAAAAGTAAATCACATCTATTTGCAGATCAATCCAGTGAAGATATAGAAGAAGATAGCGAAGATGATAGCGAAGATGATAGCGAAGATTGCGAAGATGATAGCGAAGATGATAGCGAAGATTGCGAAGATGATAGCGAAAATTGCGAAGATGATAGCGAAGATGATAGCGAAGATGATAGCGAAGATGATAGCGAAGATTGCGAAGATGATAGCGAAGATGTGTACTATGATATATTAGATGAGCAAGGTATGTTTTTGTTTTGTGTTCACCTTTTTGCAGATATTAAAAATAGTAATGATACATATTCATCAGCATCAGATATTAGCATATCCGATGAAGGTATTTTTCTGTTACGTATTGCTTTCAAGATAAGGCTTGCATTTTTGCAGCTCAATTATTGAATCAAATGTGTGAGGCTTGCGAATTGGTGAGATAGCTTGATTCCACGGATGAAAGCGATGCTGACGTAAAATGTAATTTGCTTGTTTTCTTCAAAGATTTAAACATTTTTACCCGATAACGTTATGAATGTTGAGCGGTCGGACGCATGTTAAAACACAGATATACATATAATCGTATATATGTAAAGAAAAAAACATTAGATTTGTTTTTACCTCTCAAGCCTAATAAATTGCCGCATTTCCCAAGGGGGAATGCTTTAATTCGTAGATAATAAGTGATGGTATGAAGCCCACCTAAGATTGTTGGCTGCACTTGTTGAGAAACATAATATGAATTTTTCTTTCTAGACCCATGTTTCATAAAAAAAATTTACGTAAGTTAGCACTGGTAGAAGTAAGCTAGGAAATGTACATATACTTTCGCATTTATCGAACTCTTCAATAATATGATGGGGCTCTTAGGCCTTCTTATCCCGTAAATATTAGAATTTAATTGCCAAGAAAATAAACATCTTGAGTAAATATTCGATTTACTTTATTATACAACTTAGTTATAGTTACGACAATATTTCTTCCCGTAACTTTTGCAAAATCGGGGATAATATTCACAGGTAAAAGATTTTGTAGATTAATTTTTGATACGCTAATCATGCTTATTGCTTACAAATATTCTTAGACTTCAATTTAATTTTATAAATATGATCCTTTTTTTTTTAACAGATATTTCATCTTTTTGCAGATAATGCTTGCAATTTATATAATGAGACCTCCAATATACCTTCGATGCCACGAATATGTAATGCAGACGAACAGGAAATACCAGTAATTCTTGGAGCTAAGAATCAAGTAAATTCTCCCCATAACCTACAATGTCTTAGAAAGGAAATATTGGATGGTAATTTAATTTCTATTCACTTCAAGATTATATAAATTTATCTCAATGAATATGGATACGTATAATAATGATGGGATCGGAAAAGTTTTCCCGAAGTTTCGAAATGATTAATTTCTTCTTTCACAAAAAATAACCACTGCGCGATACTATAGATTTGTTTTACTTGACTTGATACGTTTGCATTTTAAAGTAGACATTATGTCCTTTTCAAGGATTGTGTCGAAAGGTATTAATTGTCGGTGGAAAGATTTGTAACATTTTTCTACTAAAGAAATTTTTTCTCAGAAAAATTAAGGGGATACCTCCTAAAGCAAATAGCGCACACTGCCCACCCGTTCAAAAGTGACTGGAATTTGTGTGTGATTTAAAATATTGGTAGTTTTTGCTACTGCAAATAAATTGAATAATATTAAACTTGATTCGGAATCTGTTACCAAAAATATATTTTTTTCTGTTACTATGCACCTACACAATAAGATTCTACAACAGGGGTTTACTTTAAATATGCTCTATTAAATGAAAAGATTAGGGGACGCGCCTTAATTTGTCGGAATTAAAGAAATAATTTAAATGTAGCTGGTATGGGATATTAAAACAAGTTTTCTTCTTTTCACCAACGTTTCCCGTTGTATTTGAACACTTTTTCAGGGCTATAAAAATACATAATAAAAAATTCATTTGACAACAGTAAGACATTAAAATTATCTATCAATTACCTCAAGAAATTATAAATAGGAATTATAATAATTATTTAAATAACACATTAAAAAAATTAAACAAATTGTAAGGAGAATCCAAAAAATCTAAACAATTTTACGGTTGTCAGCGAGCATCCTAGATAAGTCTAGTACAAGTATAACAAAGTGGGAGTAAGTCCTTATCAAAACTAGAATAACATCAATCTCTTTTATCATAACATAAAATTAAAGTGTTTTTGTATGAGTTTAATAGTGTCCTATAGACTGGATTTAGGTTTAAAGTATCAGTCCGAAAATTAATGTTGTTGTCATTGAGCTGTATGTATATCATTTCACTGATATTCCGTTTGTACAAATTATTTTCATAGTTTACGATATTTGTATTATCAAAATCAACGACATGGTCTCTCTCTTCGAAATGATGCTTGGCTAGGGCTGTATCTCCTTTTTGTGACTATAGGTAGTTCTACAATCATACCCGTCTTGGTATAGTTTTTCTTTAACAACTGTTTAGTCTGGCCAATAATATGCTTCACATTGTATAAAATAAATGCTTACACCTTAGTTTACCAGATTGTAGGCTATGAAAAAATGGCTATGTCTTTATAGAAGTATGTGTCTTACATGTTATTATAGCATGTTCTTTCATAATTTAACAAATTCTAAAGGTAAGTTTCACAGCGACCGTATTAGGAATTTAAATAGTAACATCGAACACTGTTAATTTATATGTGCAACATATAATGTGATTCAAAACTGGATGCCCTCTTTCACCAGTACCAGTCGAGAAACAACAAATGTTGTAAAAGTTAGAACAACTTAATTGATCCATCTAGGGTATAGAAATTATAATAAAAAGGCGATATTATGGTAGACAAATTTTGTTTATTAGGTACTGTACTGATCATATACCACTTTATACATATTATAATATAGTAATATAATACATATGTACTATATGAATACAATATGTACAATGCACATACTATACAGAATACCAATTTTTTTTAAATGTATCAATTTTGTATCCATAATTCTTTCTTTGCTAGATTTATCCCGTAAGTATACGTCATAGTAAGATTTAATTCTCTCCTTAAAATCATCCCATCTATCTAAGAGTAAGTGGTCTTTGTTCGGGTACAGCAAGTAAGAATCAATTGTTATCTGCAAAAGTTAAGCTAATAATAATATAAAGAAGATTTCTCGTCTAACAGACTGAAATTTATTGAAAAAAATTTCGTCTGTTAGACGAGAAATCTCCTTCATGTAATTTCTAATTTGTTTATCCATATGCCGCCAAGCAATTTCAAAGTGCAATGAGAGATCTTGCCACCATATAATTCACACTTACATACTTTTTGTAAAAAGTATTTATATGGGCAATTGGTGTGACCTCCAACATTGAACTTTTATGGTAGCCGATCAGAGCTAACTATACTGATGAGACTTCTCTGATCGCTGGGTCGAAAAGTTAATAATAATAGATTGATAAATTTTGATATTGCTTACCAGTTCATAGCCTCTGGATTCTTTATATTTTGGGAAAGATCTTAAAAATTCCGAATTGGTTTGCGTTTTATTATTTAATTCCTTTTGCCGAACACGAAACGTTTTTTTCCAATTGTCCTTCACTTCTCCCCAATCATTGTAATTCCTACTAAGTGAAGCTTTTGGCGCTTGTTTAATATTTTCATCAATTTTAGTATAACAGACTGAATTTACGGGTTCTGGTTTTGATTTTGAATGTGTTGATATCTTCTTAATCTTAGCTTTAATGTTTGCATTTTTGTCATAAAGCTTTTCTCTTGGATTCGGTTTTCCTTGACTAGGAACAAAGCAGTATTCCTGATAAAAAAAACTTATATGAAATTAACATATTAGACATACTTCACATTCATTAGGAAAACCGATCCTAATTTGTTTGGTCAAAGACGGAGATCCGCTTGGACTTACTTTACACCCACCATAGTTTACGTCCTCTAATATAATAGATATTAGTTTTTGTCTGTGAAAGTCTAATAAGTCATCGTTTTTGGAATAGAAATCCCATATCACTTTCTTCCTTTTAGACTTGTTTAATAATTCTGATAAATCCTGTAATTTACAGCGGATTAGTAGGTTCTTCGATACCTAAAAAGTTAATTATGAGTTTTTGTGTTTCGGAAGGATATTTTCTTATCTATCCAAAAGCAAGAATGCAAATTTCTCATTATAAAACTTCGTAAAAAATGACTACTTTTATCAATATTTACACCAAGTACCAGTTTTATATAATTCTAACTTGCACTAATAAAATCTTATCGACATGCTTACCTTGAAGAGTTGTATATAAATCCTCTAGCTTCAAATCTATTAACAAATTGTACAAATCTACATATGTCGAAATTTGTTACCGTTTCAACAGCAGGTACAGAAATATCTCTTGGCAATGTTATAATGACACTATTGGATGTTTCTTGGAAGTTATTTTCACTAATGTTAATTAGCGCAAAAAAATAATAAATATACAGCAGCTCTTCTCACTTCTCCTTTGTACTAAAGATTTTAATAACTCCGGTAATTGTCCACAACATTCTTTCGTAAAAATATTATTATTCAATATGCTTCACAGAAGGTTCCAGCAAAGTAAAAAAAACTACAGGCAAATTACCAAAATCCGATTTCAACGCAAGATTACTCCGCAATTATGAACAAGTGACTAAATGAGTTCCGATTCAAGATGCAATACATACTTTGTATGTCTTGAAAACAACGTCGCACGATGTAAATTTTACATTGCATATCTTTAAAATAAACAAGAATATTTCAAAAACACATCCATGGCTCAGCAAATTAAATGTGTTCCGATCAAATTTAATGAATGTAGGCATAGTTTCATACATTAACTATATTGAAATTGTCCAAAATACTATTACAAATATTGATTTAACATTGTGAACATATAAGTACATAAGTAAATTTGATGTAGCATCGGTATAGTATTATAAACTATTGTTAATTTTATATTCATCCAATATATATTTAAGCATTGCCATATTAAAGGATAGGCTTGGCATGTTAATTTAACTTTGTCATTAGTGAAATGTCTTTATTGTTTTACATTTTTTGTTTATAATTTTACGAGGTGATTTTTTCTGAGTGTAACTTAACTTGTACAAGTAAACAAGTAAAAAAGCTAAAATTGGTCTAAGACCAATTATTATGATACCCTAGATGAATGCCCGTATGTTTTTTCTTATGGTCACCACTCTGTGTTTGATTGTTCAACTGGTTTTTCGCACATATGTATCTCTAGAAAGATTCATCGGATAGTAAAAATTGTAATAACAAATTTGATAGGATTTCATACTCTGAAAAACTTATCATTACAATAAAATGTAATTACTTAATCAAATGTAATATGAAGGTAAAGTCTAGATAACTTATGTGATGCAGGAACTCATTAAATGAAGGGAGTTATTATTTTCTATTTTTTATGCGAGTTTATAAGCAGTTTTTTTTAAATAATTATTCTTTATATATATTATTCTTTTCTTTTTTACTTTTAAATTATTCTCAAAAAATTAAAAATTATATTAATAAGAAATTTCTAGTACTAACGAAAAAAATTATTGTGAAATTAGCACTCCTAGAAAATTCCTTTAACAAAGTGTCGGCTTGAAAAAAATTAAAAAACGTTACCTTTAATTTGCAACAAACTACTACCAGAACCCATGAAAACTACAATGCTTCCGACCTTTTTATGGGATTAAAATTTCCACGTACACTTTGTACAAAATATGCAGAAGATGTTTCACTCTCTTGTCACTCATAAATAAATTTCCGTATACAATTTACTATCCTAGCAAAAAAATGCTTGCTATCATATTATCAATTTTCCTTCGGTGAGAAGAATTTTGTCTGCGTTTTTTTTTTATAAGGGAAATAAAAGAAAACAGCAGTAGTTAAAAAACGAAAAGAAACTGAGAGATTGAGGTGTTTAAAACACATAGCACATAATACTGTTCTTATAAATTAAATACTTTTTGAAGATTAAGTATGAAATTCACGTAACCAAGCATTCTTCCTTCCAGTCTTGCACTGAAGCTGTCGAACACCTTCTCTAACAATACAGGAGACAGGTTAGTGATTTCTTGGCTTATGGCCTCTTTCAGTTCGTCCAGTGTGCGGGGTTTGTTTGTGTAAACTCTTGCTTTAAGGAGCCCTCACAAGAAAAAATCACAAATGCTAAGGTCTGGGGAGCGAACTGGCCATACAGTGTCCCCAAACCGCTAAATGACTCGGCCACGAAACTTGCTACTCAAAAAGTCCATCACCTCATTGGCTGTATGGGCAGTTGCTCCATCCTGCTGGAAGCACACCATAGACGAATTGTGTTACGAGTTGGGATTCTTCCTCTTGGACCCACATTAAAACGTTTACGGAACTGTCACTGAGCAGCAACGCAGGGATCGTCGATTTTAAAAAACGCCTCGACAACAAACGCATGATGTCCACCCGACCACTGCTCCATGGCTACTAAAAATATCCACGTGCGGGCTCTGGAACGCGCATATCCCCACCAACCCCACCATCTACTGGCTCAACAGTACGGCAGTGAAAACCGTCAGATCTTTTTGCCGCACTCTTTATAAAGATAAACAGAATTGAAAATACATTCAGCAATTCCATACCAAAACGATCAATGACCCCGACTCTCCCAATTCCCTGAAATTATCAGAATTATATAAGTATTGAAAAATATTGAACCCCTTTTTTTTTGTTTAGCCTGCCGAGCTGAGGTCTTGGATACAGGGTGACTCAAATTTTAATGTTTTCACTGTGGACGTGTTTTTTAATTTCCTGAATATTTAGGATCGAGTTTTTGGTTCCTTTTAAATGGAACTTTCCAAAGAAATAAAAAAAATGTTTTTTTGAAAAAGAACACGATTTTTATTAATTTTTTATTTTTGACCCCCTCCTAAAGAAAAACACCTCCCTATTATTTTGTACAAGGTCATTAGAAAATGCAGATTCATCATATTTAAGAAATGTTATTTCTTTGTCCGGTAATTCTACTCTTGACAAATACCACCCCCCTCTACTAATTACATATTGCTATGAAACCGAAAACTTAACAAACTGTGAGGAAACACAATTCTTCTTCAATTTTAGAAAAGCTGACTTTTCGGAACTTTCTAGTAGACTTACCTCTATTGATTTCAACACATTGCTGTCTTGCAATAGTGTTGATGAAGATGTTTCTAAGTTTTACATAATTGTTTTCGATTTATTCGCTTCTCATGTTCCCCGTGAACGTCAGCGAATCTCTAAAACATCACCACCATTATTCAATAAAGAACTAAAACGTCTTAAAAATAGAAAGAATAAACTGTGGAAAAGTCATGTGCGGGACAAAGACATTATAAGTCACAACAATTTCCACACATCATATAATGAGTTCAAAGAGCTTTCCTCTATACTTTATGATGAGTATATGCAAAGCATGCGTGCTAAATTATTTAGTGACCCACGGATATTTTTTAAGTTTATTAGTATGAAGAAAAAAACAGACAACTATCCCAATACCATGAGGTACAAAGACTCTGCTAGCGATGATTCGTCTGAAATTTGTAATATGTTTGCCTCTTTTTTTGACAATGCCTTTGCCTCGTCAAATTTTCAACCTCAAAATTGCAACTTCAGTCATATGAATGACTCTCATAACGTTTCATTCACTATCCCTTCAATTACACAAGAGGATATACTCGTTCATATTAATGGGCTTCCAAATGACTTCACAACGGGTCCGGATGGGATCCCTCCAGCCTTTTTTAAGTCTTGCTGCCTTTCTCTGGTAGCTCCGTTGAGAATTATTTTCCAAAAATCGCTCGATAGTGGTTGTTTCCACCCAGCTATGGAAAAATTCCACAAAAAAGGAAGTAAAAATGATATTTCTAACTATAGGCCTATTGCAAAATTATCTTGCATGCCCAAATTATTCGAATCTATAATTTCTTCTCAACTATCAACCTCCTGTAATAATTTACTCTCTTCAAACCAACATGGATTTATTTCGGGCAGGTCTAAAACCACTAACTTGTTGGAATTTGTCTCAGATATCATTGGCGGATTTGCAAAAGGCTACCAGACAGACTGTATTTATACAGACTTTAGTAAAGCGTTCGACAAGTTATCTCACTCCGTGATACTCTTTAAAATGGAAAAGTGTAGGTTTCCTATAACATTTATTAAATGGACGGAGTCTTACTTAGATAACAGAACATATCAAATCTTATTTCGTCATTCCATCTCAAGAGTCTTGAAAGCTTCGTCTGGCGTAACCCTCAAGGGAGTCATTTGGGCTCCTTGTTCTTTATTCTGTCTATTGATGACATTGTCTCTGTTGTGAGGTATTGCAAGGTCTTGATTTATACTGACGACATTAAACTTTTCGCCCAAATTAAATCATTTAACGATTGTGAGCAGGTACAGAGTGACCTTCACAGATTTTACGATTGGTGTAAAAGCAATAACTTGACACTCAATATAGACAAGTGTGAGGTTATGACTTTCCACAGAAATCAGAAACCAATTTCTTACGATTATGTGTTCTCGAATTCCTCGATTCGCCGTGTGGGTGGTGTTTGTGACTTGGGTATCAAATGTGACCATAGATTGAATTTTATCTCCCACATAAACTACACAGTATCAAAGAGTATTTCCATGCTGGGCTTTATAAAACGTTGGTCCCGAGAGTTCTCGAATCCCACCATAACTTTGCGTTTGTACACTTGCTTTGTAAGACCACTTCTTGAATACGCTAGCCAGGTCTGGTCTCCATTTTACGGTACACACATCGACCGTATCGAGTCTGTTCAACGGAACTTCCTACGATTTGCTCTCAGGCACCTACGCTGGAATAATTCATTAATTCTTCCACCCTATGAGGATCGCTTGAAGCTTTTGAATATGCACTCGCTTAAGAAACGTCGCATAGTTGCCGATGTAACTTTTGTGCATCAGCTTTTAAACGCGAATATTGATTCCCCATTGTTGCTTAACAAAATCTCTTTTCGTGATAGTAGGCACAATTTGAGAAGGCTACCTCTGTTGCATGTTAACTCCTCAAGGTCTAACTTTAGCATGTATGAACCTGTTAATCGCATGTGTGTTACTGTTAATTATATGGCTAAGCATTTTATTCCCGACGTTTCTAAGCATGTTTTAAAAAAGTCTATATAATATTTAATCTATTTTGTTTAATGTTTTGTGCATGTAATTTCATCTGATGTTTGGTTTATGTTTAATGTAACATACTAATACTAACACCGACTAAGTGATGAATCGCATGTATTGTTGAGACGTTTATTTATTAAACATGTCCATGCAGCGAGCTTGTGTTAAGCTGGTTCTGATAGTCATATATAAAAAAAAAAGGAATTCAATTCTATTATTCCCTATCTTAATGTTCATCTCAATTGTTTCGTGGTCGCTTATTTTATAAAGATTGTTAACTTTCGCTTTTACGCCATTAGAGTTTGTTATAATATAGTCAATAATTGTTCTAGAATTGTTTGTCACTCGCGTTGGTTCATCTATTAATTGGTTATAACCGTGATCTATTATTATCTCTAAAATACGTCTTTTATATATACTCAATAAGTCTATATTAAAATCTCCACAAAAAATAAGTTCGTTCTTTCCCTCATAATACTCTTCCTCGCACCATTCATCAAATATTTCACAAAATCGACTGAGCTTGCGAAATGGCAAGAGATCTTGATTCCCCGTGTGAATGCAATGCTGCCTTAAAAAAAAGTAATTTGTGTTCTTGTAGAAATATTTAAATATTTTAAACCAATTACTTTGTGAATACATTTGAGAAGTATTGCGATATATGTCAAAACACAAATATTCGTATGTATGTTAACGAGTTTTTAATTTGTAAAACTTTTCACAAAAATAAAAACGTCCGGGACTTGTTACAGAACACTGTGTACTGTACACATACGTAAAAAAAAAAAACAATTTTAGCATGACAACACCAAGAACGGGTTGCCCGATCTAGTCCATTTTTGAAAATATATATTTTTTTAAATATGAAATATATACAAGTCGTAGAAACTTGTTCGTAGGGTTGCCATGAAAAAATTTCGTTTTTACTATACATATATTTCGGCACTGCCTAAAAACCATTGAATAAATAACTAATAAGGAATCGGGGTACCGTGCGAATGCAGTGTGCGTGTTTAAGCAATTCAATGACAGTATGACCCTTAGAATATAGAGTATACAGGAAGTATAATAAGTCATATTTAGCGTAGTCAAATTCTGGTTGGGTTAGTATCTGTTGCCGCTGTATTGAAGGCTCAATACAGCAGTGTAGTAGAATCAATGTAGAGAGCGGGGCAACAAGATATATGGTTGAAAATATTACACTTGCTTCCACCGAAAATGTTCTAATTCGCTGTCACTACGCCAAAATACCCAGGGAGTTTCTCAGCTGTCACAAACATAAACAAAGCTTGGTGGAGGAAGGAATTTTTCGATATTTCATTGTTTTTGTTATGTATTTCAATTTATATTAATATAAAATTGTGTGTAAGGTACACAAAATAAAATTATATAAATATAATTGCCTAAAAAATGATTTCCTACGTCGGACCTTGGTATTGTTGTGACAATTTTCACTGAACACTTCATTTTGAAAATGCATGAACATCCCCTAGAAATTTATCACTTTAATGTCAACAGATAACTACTTACACTCTACTTTATTTAGCACTCTTGAAAAGTCGAATTAGATTAACTGATTTACTCCTTTGACAGCTGAAAATGCATTTGTCTCTTTCTTCAATATAATTCTGACCTACTTCATGATACCTTGAAAAAAGCCACGCTCATGCACACGAATTTTCCAGGTATCAACATATTTTATGATATTGTAATTGCTGTCTAAATTATGTCACTCATACAAAGGCAACGCCAAGTAATATTATCTGCCAATAAGGGGGCGCTAAAAATTTGTTTATTTTACATAGCAATTTTGATTAGAAAAAAATGTCCCTCTTCAAAATGTCATGATTTCATACTGCCATGACGAAACCAATACAAATACAGCACACTAATACATTTCGCTGAGTGGTGTAGGTTTTCACCCGATATTCCGTTTCCTTATTACTTATGCTAAGAACGCGTCGACTTAGACACTTTCTTGGTGTTATCATACAAAATTTGAGATTTTTTACGTATACTGTAAAAAGGATCAGTCCAGGACGTTTTTATTGTACCGTTAAGTTCTTCAGAATATATGTGAAATGGATCAGAATCATTTTTACTATCCGGCGCACTATATGCGAAAACCACTTCAACAATCAAACGTGTACAGAAAGGTGACTATACGAAATTACCTATTGACATTCATCTATGGTATCTTAAGAATTGGTATTAAACTAATTCTAGCTTTTTTACTTTTTTTATTTATTTTTTTCATTAATGAATTCTTATGATGACATTATGTATGGAAAAGAACTTTGGGAAAATGGACGCCGCGGCTTAGTTTTGTAGCACATACACGGAATTTTATATAACAGTCTCGTATAAAACGGATTGAATTTCACGATGGCGCGACTTAAATTTTATATATCCAGTCCACTTAAGAAAAAATAAAATAAAATAAAATTAACGATTAAATTCGTGGTTTAAACTCCACGACAACGATCTTAAGGCTAACTTTAAGCTGACAAAAATTATATTCCCACAAAATTCGAAATTTGTCGTTCATGCTCGCTGTAATTTTGCTGGTATTATCATATATAAATTCATTGGAAAAAAGTCTCTGGAACTTGCTTTTTCAGATATGATATGCAATGAAATATGATCCCTGTTATAGGTAAGTCTGATGAGAATGAAACTTTATAAATTTCATGGTCATGGTTTTCTTCCAATAGTCAATTATTGAGGTCCATACCATCAAGTCAGTACAAATAAGAATTGCCACCGATATCTTTTGTTATTGAAGATTCCAAATAGACAGCCCATGCGCTTTTACAGTATTCGATAAGAATCCCTATCTATTATTTATTTTATTTATTAAAGAAATTCATGCAAAAGCAAACAGAAAATTTTCTAATTACTTACTACCGATTATACTAGTTTAAATATCAAAAGCTTACCTAATTTTAGAGACGTCTATTTATTATAAGAAACAAGTAAAAAATCTAGAATTGGTCTAAGACCGATTCTTATGATACCCTAGATGAATGCCCGTATAAAATTTCGTATGATCACCGATCTATGGAAGTTTGATTTTTGAAGTGGTTTTTCAGATATATTTCTAGAACAGTTCGTCGAACAGAAAAAATTATTGTAACCAATTTTATAGGATTTAGGTATTCCAAAGAAGTTTTTAGTACAAAAACAATGTGTAGGACTGATCGTTTTCACAGTATATCTAAAAACCATAAATTTGTATATGTCAACACTAAAAAGGGTTTACCCGATTGAGTCTATTTTTGAAATTTTATTTGATATTACTATAAAAACACCATGTACCAAATTTTAGATCTCTATGTCGACATATTCTCAGGCGGTTTACAAATATATTGTGTAAACCGAAATTTTTGTATGGTAACCCCACGAAGGAATTGCCCGATTTGTCTCATTTTCAAACTGAATTTTAATTGTTTTTTAAAGTCCTTGTACAAAATTTCAGTTTTCTAACTTTTAATGTTATGCGTGGGTGTCCAATCCATTTTGCTCTACCACCATTATTTCTGTGCATTACAAACGGAATGGCAAACTTAGTATACCCTATAGATTTCATCTAAAGTATAAAAAGTTAAATCCAAGTGTGGAGTATAGCACAGCAATATACACGATCATACAAAACTAACCTACTTAATCTAAACTAAACTAAGGAAACTACTAACTACTATAAAAACATGTTATGAAACGAAAAATACTTACAAAATTTCTCGATATATGTATTGAAGGGAAAAAGAATAAAATGAAGCCAAGATTGTCAGAAACTAGTAGGTAATTCAGAATATTGTCGAAACATAAATGGAAGAACTAATTAAAGTTACTTTGTAATTGGTTCACGAAAATGCGTCAAAGAGATTAATGTCATAACAGAACTAATTTTTTTTTTATTCTTATTTAGATTATCCTATCTAATTGAGGCCTAAATGTTTCTCTAAATGTTCTCTCGTGTTACGCGATGAAAATTAAAATTAATTTTACTGGATTATTGGACTATTAATTAGGTTGTTTATAACGTTGTATTAAAATATTTCGTCAGGATAACCACGTCGGGTTTCCAATGAAAGCATTGAGTACCGCTGTAGTCTTTCCATATAGTTTAGGCTTCTATTAACTCTGTTTTGAAAAGGCGGAAAACGTGTAAATCGTATCTGAACTCTTTCAATTTTATCTATGTATACTGAGTAGAAAGGGTTCCAAATGACTGAGGCGTGCACAAGTAGACTTCGTACGTTGAACGATTTAGTACATCTAATGATAAGTCCAATTACTTTAAAAACTTTATTGGTTATATAATTAACATGAGAATCAACTAAGAGTTTGCTGTCGAAGATTACACCCAAGTCTTTTATTTCGGAAACTCTCTCTTCGGGGGAGCTACCCAATTTATAATTAACCAGGATTATATTTTGTTTTCTAGAAAAGTATACGTAGTGTTCGGATATTACACCACTTTCGGGACACCCTGTATAGCTATGAATTATTTGATGAGCACGAATCTTATAAACTGCTGGTAATGTGCAGTGTCAGATAGCCATTAAGGCGCTGTAATCTACATTAGCAAAATTAAAAGTTGTAAGACTGTTTACAGATACACTAAAAGATATTCAACAAAAGAGCTCATGAATTTACCAAAAAACGCTCTGAGATAGACAACGTAACTTAACGTAAGGCTTCGATCGATACTCTTAAGGTAAATATCATCAGCGATGTCTAAGAAAGGCTGGTCGTAGTTAGGAATATAATGCTACTTATAGCATGACAAGTCAAATGGAGCCAGTTTTTTATATATCAGAAAGAATATCAGAGATCTAGAAGGAAGACTAGGAAGGCTGGGTCTTACCACAAACGATTTGTGTCGGAGATGTGTGGAATAAATCGAATCAGTTTACCATGAGCTTTGAAAATGCCCTGTTTTGGTGGCCAAAAGCATATCTTTTTCTGAAAATACCAGACCAGACCAGACCATGTCCAGTGACTGCATTAATAAATATTAATAAAAAGCCTGAGCGATTGTCTGCTAAAACCAATTAGTTTGCGCGTTTGGAGCGAAGAGGTGGCGAAGAATTTCAAAATGAATGCCAGAGGAGATCCAACCAATTGCCTGTTTTCACATTTTTATAGCTCCACCCCCTATAGTGGCTTCTTGCTAGGGCAAATATTGGGTAGGGAACAGTATACGAATGCTAGGATGTTTTAGGCAGATCATCCGCTCTTTTATTTCCGTCTACTGCTTCATTTCTAGGGGCAGGAAACAAGATTACTTTGTAAACTTAATAAAAGACTGTAACAACATGATAGTCATAAAAGGACATGCCTATTAAGCGAACGAGGCTTCTATTCTATGTGCATAGTTAGCAATATTTAAGAAGTTTATTCGTCAATAACTATTATCTTTAGAATATATACAGGGTGTCCTGTAGGTGGTGTAATATCCGAAGGTAACAGATAGCTCATGCTTAGACGAGCAAAATATTGTATGGGTGGGGAAAGGGGAGCCCTAACGGTTTGCGAAATAACGGGACTTTAAGATATTTTACAAGCCCCGAACATTCTGATAATAAACATTATGTATCACAACTAATTAATTTAATTCTTTTACTTTTATTTTATGACGAATGTAATCCAACCAAGCTATTAATATTTTTCACTTGAAAAACATTCGAGCATGAGAATTACGTTTGTCCTCTGTTGGGAGTACGGTACGTTATAAATCTTTTCACTTTTCTCAGCCACAGAACCTTTCCTCAGTGAACCAATTTAATTCCGTCTTGTGAAAGTCTAACTTGTACCGATATGTGGCTTTTTGGTTGATCACACGCAAATTTTCTCTTCCGTTAAACTCGCTTTAAAATTGTTCTGAATAACTAAATCACGGTTTCAGTCAATCTTTCGACATACTTTTTTCTGATTCCCTATAAGTTCCCACAAGCAGTGTTGATTTTATTTTTTAAAGATTTTCTCAGAAGTATGTGCCTGAATAAGTTTCGCTAAGAGTTAGCTGGTAATTTATTAGTTTTTGTAATTATAATATGATGGACGAACTTGATTTAAAAGGTTGTCTGACTTTCATTAGGCATTTTAATTCTTTCGTGGGAGAAATGCTTTATTCTATTATGTAAGCGCATCAGTAAAAAATTGTCATATTTTTTCGAAACAGCTTCCAGTGAAGCAAGGCATCTAAGTTCCCTAAAAAGTGAATTTTACACTTCATGTCGGTTTTTGGCTGACATCAAGCAGAGCTATCTTCTTTGTGAGGTTGTGTTTGCTGCGAAGCCTATTAAAGCTTTCTGATGTAGTCAGAGACAGGTTGGAAGTTTCTCCACCCGAAGAGCTAATCATCGAGTCAACATTAGACGCTGCTGTCGAGACTGTCAACGATGCGTTAAATGAAGCTTGTCCTATAAGCAGACCTAGTGCCGATCTATAAAAGATACCTGAGGATTGAATTCATGTCCAGGGCATGGCAGGAGGTAAGGGTAATCTTCATTCAAAAAAGAACATATGTCTGAATGATGTACACAACCGATTCCCTGTTACGGCCGCACGGTATGGTGGAGGAAATGTAACCTGGATGTGCTGTCAAAAACCCAGACGGCTGCTTTTGTGATCAATAACTGGGTGTCTGTTTGAATTATTGCCGATGACCCACAGGAACGTAAGAAATTTTTGCATAATCCATTTTGTCCCATTCATTCATTCTAAATCAAAACACCCCGTGTAAATCCATCCACGTTTACTACCCTGCTTATCTGTGCTACCACCGTTGGGGTTGTCTAAATTAGGGCCGTGTGTACTCTGAGTGGAGAATCGAGATTCGAGTTACGATCCAAGTCGGGATTTGAGATTCAAGATCCGTGAGTCGATAGTCGAGATTCGGGAGTCGCTATTCGAGAGTCGGGATTCGAGATTAGAGAGTTGAGATTCCAGATTGGAGAGAGTGTATAATGTGTTTTGTTTGCCTTTACGCTGGTTGCGGATGGGTTGGCGTATTCGCCGATGTCCAATATTCTATGCATGATTATATTAATTAATTACAATGCCGAATATATGGCGTGTGGCCTCATATTCATGAAAGGCAAAGAAATGAAAGTTACCTATGGATATGGCTGAATGCCTCGATCCTTACTTGATATTTGGCTGGAGTGCCTCAATATCTTTATGGAGAAGATATCTGGCTAAGATGCCTCTATATCTTTATGATGGAGAACGCCTGGCTAATTGCCGCTGCGTTCTGAAGAATAACACTTGTACTTTACCAGTCAATAGTCAAAACTTTATTCTTGATTTCTTTCTTAATGCTACCTTATTTATAATCGCTAATTATTGCTAAGTACGCTATTTACATTAATTTCTTAAAGCTACCTACATTCGATAATTTTCTCACCGTATCATTATAAAAGAAATGGTGACCTCACGTGAATAATGTTCTTTGTTGCCATTGAGAAATTTGGTGCACTGTACATACGTAATTTATTTTCTGCTTGCGCTGTAATCTGATGCGCTTTTATTTTACTTCATTCATAACGAGGTATGAATGATTCACACAAAAGTGATTACATACAAATCTGTATGTATGTCAATTGTATTTTTATTTTTGTTTGTTCGAGTTTTAACTTTCGAAATGAATTACAAACTTTAGTTGTAATCTTGGTATCATATTTCTTTTACGGAGATGTGCATTTGATTTATATGCAATTACATGCTTTAATGATGCGTGATTACAGATATGCATTACAAATGACTAAAATTAGAAAATAAAATATATTAAAAAACTTTAATCTAACTTGTAGCATTTCTTATTTGACAACGAACATTTTTTTTGTGTATATCACTGAGAAAGAAAAAATATTTTTTACTTTTTAGTGCAATTTATTTACGAAAATTATTTATTTAAAAAAAATTTTTTATTATACTTTAGTGACCGCACTAGAGTAGCTTGCGGTTTACTATTTTTATACCTTAGATGAAGTCTATAGGGTGTACTATGTTTGTCATTCCATTTCTAACACACAGAAATAATGACGGTAGAACCACATAGATTGGACATTTTAAAATTATTTTTATTTGTGCATGACCGTCTGTCCGTCCGTCCTCAAAATAACTCCAAAACGCTTTCATAAAGGACTGAAATCTTGGACATGGGCTTTTTTATATCAGTTCGAAAATGGGACCAAGCGGGCAACTCCTTCGTAGTATTGCCTTGCACAAATTTCGCTTTTCATTATATATTTAGTCACTGCCTGAGAAAGCTAGAGGGCTAAATATATTTGCCGGGACCCACCGTTAGTGTCGAGCATGGGAAATTGAGATGAAATTGTTTCCCCGATTTGCAGTAAGACAAAGAAACACTATTTCAATCTCGTTTCCAATAATTACAAATGATTTGGGCATAAGCATGGCATGAGTTAGCCATTATTTCATCTAGAGCTTTAGTACATTGAGAGAAACTTTTTGCTCTTCACTTTATCTAGCTGCCGATAGATGTAGTTTACGCTGTAAGCTTTTGTTTATTTTAAAATAATTTCAAGGGAAAATTTTTCTATATGTGATTCCTAGAAATTATTTTATGTCTTTATAGCATGTAAACAAGATTTTTAAAACATGTAGTGGAAGTGCGTGTCTTCTGTTTGTGATGGTGCGTAGGGGTTTTTGCAGATCGAGCAAGTGCATCCGTCACACCAAAACCCTCGAGAATACTTCCCAAGCCATCACGCAAAGATGCGTGCTTTAGTCCGTTTTCTAAAATGTTGTATATTGATACTTATTGAAAAGTGCTAACATTGGCTTTATATATGCCATAGAGCCTAAACTGCTATCCATAAAGGAAAATAGTCTTGTATTAATTTAAAGCTTGATCATTGCCTAAACTTTCTTTACATTGTGTAGAGTAGGTGGAAGGGTTTTAATGACATGCTATTATATTATTGTTTAGATAATAATGCTATATTATTGTTTAAATAATATATATGATAATGATGTGGTGGAATGGTGCACAACTTCCATTCCTCCATTATGTTGTGTATTAGCATGGGCATTAGGATTGTGGCAACAGAATTCAACGCATTTTCTGATTTTTATGTGTAGTGTTGTTTGAGTAATAAAATATAAACAATTTTCTTAAAGAAAGTACTTAGATTTTTATGGTGGTAAATGTACTAGGAATTAAATAACACAATTCCTGAATAAAATTTTTAGTACGGAGGCTTATTTACATTGTGCAGCAGGTTGAAGTTGAAAGTAATGCATTTTTCCATAAGAACAAATGCTAAGAGAAGTACGAAATCGTACCACTCTAATACATTCAAAGAATTCGATGTCACGGCCTGGAACATAAAGAAGGCAATGGCTTGGTCCTTACCTTCCCAAAGGCTACACTTCCTATATACCTTACTTAACAAAATAATAAAATAGTTTTGATTACAAAGTAACCTTACTGAGCGTAAAATGCTCAGTACCTCTCAGCTGAGTGATAATTGCATGTGTGTATGTGCATCCGTAGTCCGGTCCGAATCTGCAGGCAGCAGCTACATCCGATATCATTAGCCTATGGCATGCAATGACGGCACAGCGCCATACAATGATTAACTAAACTGAGAGTTTTTGTTTGAGGAATCGTAGTCATTTGGTTAAGATAATTTTTTTTAAATAATTTTGTTAGGAAAGGTATGAAAATGTTATTACTGTTCGGAAGATAAGAAAGCAAGCTTAAGATTAACCGAACGCAATTTTTCTGTATGAATAGTAGTTTAGGGCGGAGGAGCTATTCAAATCAAACATTTGTCACTTTTACATAAGAACACTGCAAATATTTTAGAATGTAAGGACTAAGTTGGGCCTCGCATGCGGTAGGGACGGAGTCTGTTTCATGGCTTGTGAAGTGCTCTCGAGGGTTTTGGTCACACTAATGATAATTTCCTTGGCAGATGGGCCGGAAGGTGATTTCAGGTTTCTCGTTGCACGGCGGGTGTTGTCAATAATGCCGGCCGAACCTGGTCATCTGCCACCTTCAAAATTTGGCACAACCGAGTGCCGAATTTTTTCTAAGTTTATTTCTCCAGTTTTGTTTTTAATATTAAATTATATTCTATTGCGTAATAGTAAAATAAACTAAAATGCAGACAACAAAAAACAACAGTAAGAAGTTTGGAAAAGAAAGAAACGGTGTTAAATAATCCTACATTCATGGTTTATGTAGCAAATATGCTTTTTCACAAAACAACTTAGAAAAAATAATTAAACCAAGTACACTTTTCGGAAATTGGGATGAATCTGATTCCACTTAATTGCAGTAGTTCATTGCAGAATACAAAACTAATGATTGTTCCAAATTTGATACTGTCATATAATGTCGCTTGTCTGTCAAAATCATTTTGAAAGCAGAAAATGATCACTCAACTCCCCAAGATGTTATTGGAACAAACTTAAATTTTTTCTCTAAAATTGACTGGCAATTCCCTCTGGTCTATTAACTTTTTCTCCATCTAAACTTCGACTTATCTTCGCGATTATGTCAAAATCCGGATTTTTTTTTATTATCAAATTTTATGCACAGTTCCAATCCGAATCGACCTGGACCATCTTCCAAGAACTTTTTAAAAATCGTCACACAATATTCATCGACTTAGTGAGTTTTAAAGTCAGCAATAATTTGATTCCAATTCTCATTCAGCAGACTACTTCAGCAACAAATGAATCGATACTCATATCCCCACCGAGTAATTATCGGCTCTGGAGGTAAAGAAATCTTTGCTAATTTTTTCAATAGTCCTGAAGTCGAAGAGGAGCTTTCAATTTCAAGAATATCTTTTGCACAGATGAGATCAATTTATTAATTAGAGAAAAATTAAGTCAACATTTGTCTGGTACCTACTCTGTTAAAGCACTTAAACATAAAAAACCACAACCGAAAAATGTAAGCTGAAGACTCAATTTATTCCACTTTAAAAGAAGATTTTTGTTCCAATGATTAATAAAATCCAGGGATGCATTTTTTCGGTTTTTGCTGATTCCACATTTTTATATAAAAGGTCACGTACAAAAATTTAGCTCTCTAAGTCAACAAGCTTTTGAGTTGTTGTCGTGGACATACGAATATGCAAAAATCACAATCAAGATTCCTATACCATAAAATTTCATCTAAGGTATAAAAAGAGCCAGATAAAAATACAAAAATATAGGATAAATACAAAAATGCATTGATGTGAGCTGTATGCAACTGGAGAAATTCAGATATCAAGTAAAATTCATCTAAAAATGAGAACTAAATCAGCTTTTCTACGACACAGTATTCCACAACTCTATAGACTAAGGGGACAGACTAATTAAGACGAATGGACAACATGAATTCGAAAATAGGACCAATCGCGTAATTCCTTCCTTGAGCCGACATACAAAAATTGCGTGCTTCAATATATATTTGGGCACTGCTTGAGATCGCTTCGACGCACAGAGAGAGACGAAATTTGGTACATGGTGTTTTCATAGCAATGGTAAATAAAATTTCAAAAATGGACTAAATCGGACAACTCCCTGGTGTTGCCATATAAAAATTAAGTTTTTTACGTATGCTGTGAAAACAATCAGTGCTAGATGTTTTTGTTGTACTAGAAGTTAATAATTCTGCTTTATAATGTTATGAAGTTGTAGTTAATCAAACTCAGTTATATCATCACCTCCGCGATCTTTTCGAGTATCAGGAAGGGATATCTATGAAATATCCTGTAGTTAAGAAAAGGTTCTTCGGTATGGTACTTGTGTTAGTTCCCTACCTTTCTATCAGGGCATCTCTGTTTTTAGAAACACTAGTGAGATTGTAGAAAAAATCTAAGCAAATACGTTATTTGTTTTTCTTATTCAGCTTTGCCGTTTTTTAAATGATGCAAAAACTGTGTGTGGAATATGGAATTTTTTTACCGAAAATCTTTGCACTATACTGTAGGAATATTTCGTTAGAAACAATTTCCGTTTAACCAGCTCATTTAATATTAACTAGTTAATATGATCTTACTGAGTAAAATGCAATTTACTAACAATGCGGTAGGGTTTGTGTATTTTTTGTATGGAGGCATTTAATAATTTTTGTAAGATCTCTTTTGTAGAGATGAATGCTACTTAGATTACGAAGAATTTTTCGATTTTTTCCGACTTGTTGAGTTTTGGAAAAATTGTACTCAATTACCCACCCCATTTACGTAGTATTATTCAATAGTAAACACACTAGAAAATTTCCAGTAAATTTAAAAAAAATCTGTTTTTTTAATATATTTTCTTTTTTAACATAAGGAGTTATTCAAAAAGGAACATTAACAACAAACATATATCACATATTACCTTATTTCATATGATTCTCAAGATAATTTAAGCTTGAATTCAAATTCATTCAAATGGGCGCAGCCGTCGATGTACATTAGGGATTCCAATTGAAATATTTGAAATAAGGAACTCTAATTGAAACAAGTAAATAGCTAGAATTGGTCTAAGACCAATTCTTATGATACCTACTCTACATGAATACTCGTATGCCATCTCCTATGGTCACCCAACTGTGAAAGTTTGATGCTTGAAGCGGTTTTTCTCATATATCCCTCTATAACAGTTCGTCGGACACAAAAAATGATTATAACCAATTTTATAGAATTTCATATTCTTAAGAACTTTTCGGTACATTAAAACCGTATAGGACTTATCGTTTTCACAGTATACGTAAACATCCAACATTTTTATATGGCAACACTAAGAAAAGGTTGCGCGATGTACTCCATTTTTAAATAATATGTACTATTTTTCTGATAATACTATGAACAGTTCTCTACTTTTCTACTTTGTTCAATTCTCTATACATTGACGCATTCTCAGGTACCTAGTATCCAAATATATGGTGAAACACAACATTTTTGTATGGCAACCCTATGAAGGAGTTACCCGATTTGTCCCTTTTCCGAACCTAATTTTACCTTTTTTTTAAAAGCCCATATGCAAACTTAGCATAACCTTATATACAAACTTAGCATACCCTTCAGATTTCATCTAAGGTATAAAAAAAAGGGTTACATATTTTCTATAGGACAAGGGAACAAACTAAAATAACTCCACATTTAATGACAGCAACTGAATTTATTGAATATAAAAAAATAAAGTAAAATCCATTTCATTAATATCAGTTTTCTGAGTTCAGAGTTGTTATTCCGAATTAACTGAATATGGTTACATTTTTCTACACATCTATATCATCTTCATCGAATATTTATCATATCCTCCAGTTTTCCTAACTATATATTATCTAATATCTGTTCGTTAATCGTTAATGCCCTTCAACATTTTTTATTTTTAATTGATTTCTATCTTTTCGCCAAGTATATAAGCTAATAATAAATAAAAGAAAAGCAGCTACTTTGTATGATTTGACTTAAAGAATGTGCTTTGTTATAAAAATGATTGGGAACATGACAAAATCCAGAAGTATAAAATCCAGAAGTGACAAAATCCATAAAAAAATAAAAAAATCCGGAAATGAGAAAAACCAGAAGTGACAAAATACAGAAGTGAAAAAATACAGAAGTGACAAAATTCAGAAACGACAAAATACATAAATGTCAAAACGCGGAAATTGTAAAAATTGTTATAACTAAAATTTTTTTTAAAAAATGTTAAAAATGACATCAACTTCGCTTTGTAATTCTCATATTTACATTCGTCAGTATTGTTGTTATATTAATCTGTGTTATTAATATAGTTGGGAGTCTTGTGATGACATATTCATATGATGGAAACCTAGCATCTTTGTGAAAAACAGGCTAACCCAACAATGGGTCACTATTTGTGAACGGCGGTCAAGAAACATTATATGAAAATTTGAAGTGTTCAAAATGCATGATAATTCGAATTAAATAAAAAAAGTTTAATTTTTTTAAATCACTATACATAGAAAAATTTTTGCGTTGAGGTAATATCCTGTTCTGAAATGTATGAATTAGTGCTTATATGGTATATATGTAGGTCTATGCCTAGGTCTCATCTATTAATGAGTACGTAAATAAATGATGATAGATGTGTGTGGTATTGTGGGGTGAATAAATGTAAAAATTATATACAATTTGTTTGTTTTTAACGTAAACGTGAAGCTGACACCTATGATGATAAAGTCATAAAATGTATAGCTATTTAGGTTTGTGAAAAATCGGACTTATAGATCCGAAAAACTTGCTTTCCTACCCTACTGTAAATATTATGAACTAGATGTACTTAAGTTACGTTTGTCTGTTAACGAAAATTAATTTTTCGTAAACAATTTTCTCAAACATATTTTTACAGGAGTTTATTTTTATCAAAAATTTCCTCCTAACATTCTACATATTGTCTATGGGTATTCACGAACCCTTAGAATGCTCGACCATATTTGTTCGTTAAATGCTAATGGAATTATGTGCGAGTAAATTGTCCTTCGGATTCAACTAAAATTTCCAAAAGCAATAATATACTTATTATTTATGTTTTGCTATTTCAGGGTCATTACCAAACGAAAAAGAGATTGAATTTCAGTTGAATCTTTTGGAAGCTGAACAATATGTAAAGGGATTAAAAACTCTTAAAAGCTTAGGACGAAAATACCTCGAAAGACATAATATTGGTACATGAAATATTTTATTTTAAATGAAGTTTAATTTTTTTTTTACCTGAGAAGTAGAACAAGCGAAAGAAGAAAAGAATAATCTAGTAAATTTAAAGAAATTGGCAAGTTTTTTAACTGTCAAACTTAATTCCAAAATGTCGCACCTTGGACAATATCGGAACAAGAAGCTGAAATCACCTCTCGCGAAATTATCCGTGTCTGCTTTGAAGACGAAATTTGAAAAAATTGGATGTGCACCACAACCTACAATACCAGTATGCTGTAGGGAAGAAAAACGGGGTCGTGTGAAGATACCAAAAATTTGGGAAAATCAGCTCCAACCAAAAGGTAATTAACATTCGAGACATGGGTGTACAAAAAATTAGTACAAATAGTTCTATGAATTCTGGGTTGAATTTACCCAATTTAAAAATTTCCAAGTTTAAGATCCCCGAATCCCAAAATTTTAAAATCTCCAATCTTGAAATTCCAAACTACAATCCACAAATTGAAGACGTTTTACATAGATAAAATTTAATTCTGACAAATATAACATGGATTCTTTGATTTGATATTTCATGTGTAACCAATTTTGTTGTTAGAGGTGTGACAATAATCTTAATTTAGAGTTTGATTTCATCTTTAATATTCATATTGCATGTTCAGAAAATTCCAAATCTCAAATTTAAGACCAGAAGCTTTATTAATTTCTTTAATAAAATTTCCCAAATTGGGGATTTTAAATAGCGCATTTTGAAAGGGGAATTTTTAAGTTGGGTAATTCGTACCCAACCTTTTTATTTTAATAACAGTAGTTTACGTTTTCTATTATATTATTTTATTACCTGTGGGATATTCCTGGAAAACAACTCAAATAGGCTAATGGCTATGACTCCCCAGAAAACATATTTTATACTTATCACCCAAATTTAGGGCCGTATTCACCAGGTGACCGTCATAAAAGCTAGTCAAATAAATGCTGAAATGTGTTATTTTTGGTAGTGTGGATCCTGCTTGTAAGATTATTGGATATTATTGTATGAAACCCTCTAAATACACATTGAGTTACATATAGTAGGAAAGGAAACCGCATTAGCTACCAAATAAATAAAAAAAAGACAAATTTTTAATAAAACTTTGATCACTTCCAAAGTAAGAAATTTGTAAAACAAAAGATACAAATTCCATTTTAACGTTTTGTTACTTCGAAAGTATCAATACTGTATAAAGGGGCAATATGCTCCTTCAAAATGCAAGATATTGTAAGTTAAACAAAATTTATTTCAGCTTTGTAGGCTCTTTACTTCCTTAGATATACATTAAAATTCGACAGTCTACGCTTTTCGGTACACAAAACAGTGCTGCCAGCATATCTAGGAAACAACGCAATGTAGTACCAAACTCTATAAACAACTTTTTTTGAACTCGGTCCTAGCTACCTAAAGTTAGCGTCTGTAACCATACTTTTGCAACACCCTGTATATATCTATTTATTACATATGCATATATCTATTTATTACATAGCCATCTCTATCGTTACATATGTATGTATTTCATTCGAGATACATTGTCATTCAAAATAACGAAATATATAACGTTACGAAAAATGTATATGGATCGCTCTACTCATTTATTTCGCACTTTGGATTGATCTTACTCATTTGGGTAAAATAAAAACTGTGAATTAATCAATTAAATTAAACCCTAGGCAGACGGACAATATTAATGATCATTCATTCGTAATTAAATTTGTTAAAACTCAAGTTACCCAAGATTTTGAAAATTAAACTGAAAGTATTGTTAATTTTTATATGTACCCAAGTGGCAGCATATTTTTAATAATTAAAATGGAAATTCAAAGTTAAAGCGATATTTGAAAATTCAAATTACGAACAAATGATCTTTGATTTTGATCGTCTGGCTAGGGTATGACTCAATACACGACAGGCATTACAAAGTTCCATTTACTACTACTTTATCTTTCAGGGAAGAAATTTAGGGAAATGTGTCATTTTCTGATTCTTAAATGGACATACAATCCAAAGGAATAAAAATAATTTAGAAATACTTGCTCTCATTCTGTGTTACTTGGGTTGAATTTGAGAATTCATATATCCAGTACGAAGTCTAACAGGGCGTTTTCAATATCTCGAAATCACGTAATTTCGCTGTTCCAGTATGATTTCAACGAAATCACCCTCGAAATCACGTAATTTACAGTACAAAACACTTGATTTCAATGGAATTCCCTTAATTTGGGACACGTTTTTCCCTAAACGTAAATGTAATTTTCTCTGATAGAAAGGGAAATCTGTTTAATTTCCCCAAATCAATGGAACGATCAACGAATTTAGGTATTTGGCACTAGAAAACCTATAAAGTACATAAAATTCCCGATATGTTAAGCTTTCTTTGATATAGGGAAGAGAACATTCCATAAATTACATATTATGCTACATTTTTTAAGGAAATATATTTTCGTTTATATAATTCACACATTGTTTTTGAATACAAAAGTCATATATTGTTTTTCAATATTTTGTTTGAGCGTGCCCAGCGCACCCACATAACATCCGTACAACTTAGTAGTATGGGCCATAAAAAATGAGCTATTCACCTCATTCTTGTGTATTTTAAAGGGGGTGGTGTTCTATAACCTATTGTGGAGTGTCATGCCATCACCTATATCCTGGAATATTTCCTTAATTTTAGGGAATAGTCTCTACATTTTAGGGAAAAACATCAAAATTCCCTACATTTGAGGGAATATTCCACAAACTTTAGGGGAAAAACGAAAATTCCTAACGTTTGAGGGAGAAAAACTTACCTACATTCTAGGGATAAAACCCTAATCTTAGTTTTCCAAGGTGGAGCTTTCCCTAATCTTATCGACAAATACCAAACTTTTGTGGTACAAATTGTTGCCACTCACTTTAGGGAATTATTTTTTACTGTGTACGTCGGAAACTACGAAAATTTGTCCGAACGCACCCATTTTCGGTTTCCATTTTTTGTCAAACTGTATCATTTGACATTTTTGTATAATTAAAATTAAATTAAACCAAATATTAATGTTGGTTACAAAATCCGTGTTTATGTAATTAATTATTTTACATGCAAATTTGGTATTTTAAGTGTAACACCTATCAATCGAAATCAATCAAAGGTAGTGAAAAGACCTCAGAGTGATTTCGAAATCACTTCATCAAAATTACGTGATTTCGATGTAGTGATAATGCTCTATAAGACCTCCGAAATTTTTGGCAATTAGATAAATAAGACTTTGATCTCTAAAATAAGAATGTAATTAAAAAAGGTGCTAGAGCGCACAGTAAAAAAAAACTACATTCCCCTTAGATATCGCGCTGTCTAAGATCTCAATAAATGGAAACTAGATTATTCGTCTTTGGGTTGTCAATGCCCTCATTCATACCTCTAAAACGGAAATAGATAAGACACATATCTCTAAAAGGTAAAAAAGGTGCTAGTAGTCTCCAGTAAAAAACATATATTACATTAAGTTGACTTTAAAAATTTATAGTTGCGAAACGAAGCTGAGAACCATCACAATTTTCTACACATGGATAGATCAGGTTACAAAATAAACGTGAACGTATATTTACACTTTTGCACTAGCAGAGTGTTGTAAATTTATATTCTGATGGAGTAGGACATACGAAGGACTACATATGTAAAATTTGCAAAGCTTTTATAATATTTGAACGATATTTTTGCTATTTGTTTTTAGGTTGCGGGCTTTGTGTGAAGTTGCAAACTTAGAAGATTATGACCAACACCGACTTGAAAGTTTGCAGCTCAATTTCAGAACTTTTGTAATTTTTTTGGAAAGATGGCAGCCAAAAAAGAAAATATTGCTTTATAGATTTTTAAAAAAAATATGTGATGAGGACATCATAAAAGGTTGCAAATTGGTTCATGTTGCAATAAAAAATTATATTGCGGAGGGCAAAATAAGTTGCAAATTCAACACATTATGGAAAATATCAAAGTAAAAATTGCTTTAAATTTGCATGACTTTTGGAATTATTTTATGGTAGTTATGAGAACTTTTGTCTAATTGCAATTTTACGCATGTTCCGGAGCTCGGCGATGGTTGCGAAATTAAACTTGTAGTTATTTTACCTCACCCAACATTCCATCAAAATTTCAAAACATTTGTAAGTAATGTGAATTGCTTGCCTTTATTGACTGGCCCAATTATCCAGTATTTCAAATTGTGATTCAGTGTCTGAAATAGTTTTTATTAGTTCGCTGCAACTAATGATTGGATTGCCATTTGTTGCAGATTAATAAAACGTGATGGAATGAAGAGAGGATTCGTTGTTGTCACATAAAGTTTTTATATCTAGCTCTATTGTGTATTTATTTATTTGAAAAGTTAATTCCATAATGAACAGACAGATTAAACAATAATGTTAAATGAAAAAAGTAAGAAGAAGAAAATATTAACAATAATACATTAAAAGAAGAACGAAATACAAAATTCATGAGAAAAAAAATGTAAAATAAAAAAGTGAAATGTGAACAAAATAAAAATAAAGTTAACTGAATCTAACTAAAAAAGAAAAAAGAAATTGAATATGTGCAATACTACATCTATGTGAAAAATGATATAAAAACAAAAATAAAAAGAGAAAAAGTCAGAGGTCAGGTAGAAGGGTGAAATGCTTAGCTAGAATGTCTGATCTCATTGAGTGTCAGTCCTTTAAATGGCGGGAGATCGGTTTTAAAGAATTGAAATTTAAATTATATGTACGATTTGAATTCTGAAGATAGGCGACTTTTCCTCTTCGAGAGAGCAGTGGAAAGCAAGGTATATTTCTTTGTGTGCGAGTGGGTGCGTTAAAGTCAATTCTACACAGTATGATAGGACAATCAAATAGACAGATTACCGTCTTAAAAAGAAAGATATTATCCAGGTATGCTCGGCGATTGACCAAGGTTAACAAATTAAAATGACTGAGCCTTTCGGGATAATCAAACGAAATATTATTGAATTTAAAAATCAAGAGCCTGCAAAATTTTCTCTGAATTGACTCGATTTGGTCAGAATAAGATGTAAGTAAAACGGGTTCCACACTTGACGTGAGTATTCAAGGATACTTCTAATTATAGAGTTAAAAAGAGTAAAATAAGAATCGGAGCATTTAAAGGACCTGCATGTACGAAAAATAAACCCGATTAACCTAAACGCTTTGGAAGCTATGGCTGTAAAATGGGAGAAATGTAAGCTTTGAATCAAATCACCATCAAGTCATTTATTTCATTCACACGAAAGATAGAAATATTATTAATTTTATAATCGAAGTTGATGTAATTACGTTTTCTAGAGAAAGACATAACATTATATTTATTGATGTTAATTTGTAGAGAATTCTCGTTACACCAAGCATCGAGCTTCTTGATGTCCCCTTGAAGACAAAAACAGTCATTGATATTTGTAATTCTCCTAAATATGTTATCGTCTCGCCTATTTTAATTTTTTTAAGTAATAGAACTTGTTAGATAATTCGAAAGGAAGCTGAATGTTGATAAAAAAGAATCAATGCGATATATGATTTGAATAGTGGCAGTCATATAAATTAAGCTACCACAAGTCCAAATTTCTATAAAATCTCTGCAGCAACAAGTTGTGGTTGTTAAATCAACACATTTTTAAAAATCAAATATTTTTGTATGATAACTCGTGAGAACTTTGTCAGGCTTTGGCCATTTTTAAGATTCATAATTTTTTTTAATACCAACTGTGAGTAAAATGAAGTTAACTGCTTCTCAAGTTATCGTTTGAATAAACAAATAGACAGGCAAAAACTTAAAATGTCTTTTAATCAGTTACAGCTAAATCGAAACATGAATCAAAGGAGAAATACTTCATCCACCATTAGGTAAAGCAAAACTATAAAACAATTCTAGTACAAATGACTTTTTACACTAATTTTGTGCAAATAAAAAAATAAAAGGAACAAGTTGAAGACACATACAAATTGATGGAGTCATCCAATATCTCTATACTGTATTTCCAGAAATAATCGAAATGACAGTTTCTCTTGATAACTTCGATGAAATTCAGGATTGTGCTGCTTAGAAGTTCATACGAGGTAATGTCTTGTTTATAATCTATATATAGCATAATAAAATAAACTGCTCTTTATAAATATATTACTATTATAGACATTAGGGTTAATGAACCGGAAGAAAAATAGAACTTAATAGATCTCAATGTTCGCGGATGTGACAGCTCTGAGAATCTACTTTCAAATGATCCGCTCAATATGAAGACGGTAAGTTTAAGAAATAAGATTAAAACACTACAAGAAGCTTTTAGAACGCATTATTGAAATGCCGTTTTCAATTCGAGTTAAATTTTGGTTTCAGACTATGGTAGCAAGACTCAAGCTCTAGATCAATTATTTCCTTTCATGTAATTTAACTTAACGAAACTCGATTTTGACTGAGCTTCGCTGAATGTAATGCCAGCAAATTTCCCGCTTTCGAGATTTTTACCATCGCCATCTGCTATTTATCGAAAGTAGCTAGTGAGATGACTACTAGAACTGATATTCCCATATAGTCAATTCTGGATTTTTGTCTTTATGGATTTATATCTCTGGACTTCGCCTTTCTAGATTTTTTCTTATTCGATTTCATGCCAAAATCGATAAAATTGTCTATCTTCTAGAAGAAAGTTGTATTCCTCTATGAAAAAATCAATTCCACGTCCTCTTATTTATGTTAATGTGGTTGGGTACGAAATCCAGAAAGACAAAATCCAGAGTGACGAATTCAGGAAGACAAAATCCAGAAAAGACAAGATCCAGAAGTGACAAAATCCAGAAGAGACAAAATCCAGAAGTGTCAAAATCCAGAAGAGACCAAATTCAGAAGAGATCCAGAAAAAAATCCAGAAAAGATATTGGCGTGCGAAGCAAAGATTATGCCATTTATAAAAATTTTTAAAAAAATTTTAATCATAACAATTTTTACAATTTCGGGATTTTGACATTTACATAAGTATTTTGTCCTTTCTAATTTTAGTCACTGCTGGATTTTGTCACTTCTGAATTATCTCATTTCCGGATTTTGGTAATTTTCAGGATTTTGACACTTCTGGATTTTATACTTCTGGATTTTATACTTCTGGATTTTGTCATGTTCTCAAAAAAGGGACGTATATTTTTTCTCCTAAAAAATTACAATCGCTTCGTCTGTTTTTTGAAGCCGCCCGACTGGTCTTACCTCTGAGCTAACGTTTTCGTTTTGGATTTCTTAAGTTTTTTAGAAAATTTAACAAAAAATTCATTTTAGGTCATAAGCATTTGGGTTTTTGAAAATTTTATTTAGTTATAGTGTATTGAGTGTGACCGAAAACATTTTCTATAAATTTATCAATTCATTTCAAAAAACGTTAATTATTTTTCTGATTTTATATGCTATCTAAAAAAAATGTTTGCATTTTTTTGCTTAAATAATTTTGTAACTTGGATTTTTAATTTGAATAAATTTTACATATTATTACCATAGGCATAAAGTCAGCTACACTTAAAAGGAGAAGAACCGCGATAAAAAGTAAAGAAATTACGAACTATTACTATTATTTATGGACAAGCTCCTGGTATCAAAAATCTTCCATCCAAAAATAAGAATGAATTAGAATTTTAAGTTAAAAAATAAATAAATAAAAAAATAATATTTGTAAATTTGAAATAAATATGGATATTAAATCCAAATAATGTGAACTTGATTAATAACTATATTTAAAAACAAAACAAATGTGTTGGTATTTAATAAATAAATTTAATAAATCGAAAAATGTAACCCATGTTTTGAAATCTTACGAAAAATCAACGACCGGTGCCCATACAAAATTTTCAAGATTTGTAGATTGTTCACGTACTCAACCTTTATTACTCTTATCTATAGGAAGTTTTGCTAGCAAAACTAACTTTTTGTATTAAAACTTATTGGTTTTTATTCAACATATTTAAGTTTATTTATTAGTACTTTCACCGATAAGTTCCAAGAGAACTGTTTAATATAATATGTTATCAATTATTAACAAAGAATTTGTTTAATATGAAAGTAGTTTCAATTAATAATACTTTCCTATACTTTACAAAAATTTGTTTAATAGGACGTTTTCACTTACATCGAAGTCATATAATTTTGTTGAAGTTATTTCGAAATTACTGTCCGGTGTTTTCACTACCTCTGAGATGATTTCGTTTGTCAGGTGCTAAACTTAAATATCAAATTGGCATGTAAAATAATTAATTACATAAACGAGGCTTTTGCAATTAAAAGCACAATTGCCACATAAAATGTCAGCAAAATTAATTTTTTACTTTTTTCCTTAACAAGTTATTGAAAAGTGTAAACAAGAAATGTCAAATGATACAGTTTGACAAAAATTAGAAACCGTTAATGGACGCGCTCAGGCCAATGTTCAATATTTTGGACGTAATGTCATTCAAATTAAGCAGAAATGAAAAAATTTTGATTCCATTTTATGTACTGGAAATTACGTGATATCGTGGAAATCATGCTGGAACATTGAAATTACGTAATTTCGGTACTTTCGGTAATTTCGGAAACGTATTATAATATAAAACAGCTTAAAGGTCTAGATAACTTACTCCCAGACTGCCTTGCACGACGTTTTGAAAAAGAACTCAGAATTATCGCCCACTGGTACCTAACCACCCAAGAAAGCTTTTTGTTATTATTTTCTTACTTTCACACAAAGTCAAAACGTACGTGCGAAAATGCCGAAAAATTTCATAAATAGCGAAAAAGGTTGCATGTACATACGAGGAGGAGGAAAACACTGCATGTAAGTAAGTATGCGTATCGTGAGAGTAGAATGTATGCCTGAAAATAAATTGCAATTTATGCTGAATGGTATTTCAGGTTTGGTACGTAATCCAGAAAGACAGAATCCGGACAGAGACAGAGGAAATCCAGATTTTAGCCGGAAATATCTTTTCTGGATTTTTTCTGGATTTTCTCTTCTTTATGAGCTCGAAAAACGTAAAATATATACAGTTTGAAAAAAAATGGAATCAACCGAGAGGAATGCCCACTCCTCATACAACTTTAGGGTCGATATGAACAGACATTAGAAATGTCTTGAACGATTACACAATTATGATACTCTGAACGTGTTTTATTAACAATGTTTATTACAATTAAGCGGGGGAAAGATTTGCCGATCGAATGTAGCTTGAGCGACATTTTTCTCGTGATTGTGCGAAATCGGTGCATCGTGGAAAATGACTTCCTTTGAGAAAAGTATTCACAACAGAGCACTAATGGTCATGACAGAAAGAACTGCAAAAATGTATGTGAAATGTAGTAATTGTGGTGCATGTGACTAAGGTACATGAAAATGGATTTTCCGGCGGCATAAACGTCCCGAGAAAGTTTTCTGAATCGGAAAAAAAGTACAACACCCGGTAGTGCTCGGCAAGATCTTTAATTTGATATACAACATGCCGTATCGGAACCACCGCCTGCCGGGAATTCCTACCCCCACCCTAAAAGTATGCAGAGAAATATTTCCTTTTACGAATTCTACCTGGTAATGAGCTGAGACGTACAGTAAAACTCGTTTTCCGATCCGACATCACTCTACCGAGTTAAAACCGATCTAAGGTGTGAAAAATCTAGTACCTCAGTTCGAAAAAAAGACGGAAATACTAAAAAAGTGAGTATGGGGATGGCTATTTAAGCCTCCGAGTATAGGAGTGTGGCTATTCAAGCTTCTTCTCAGGACCTAAAGAATTTCTAAAATGTACTAGATAAAACCCCACCACTTAACTGAAATAAACATTGTTAATAACATATATTCAGAGTATCATAATGTATCGTATAAATCATCTCTCATGTCTGCTCATTTCGGGCCCAAAATGGGCATTCCCCTTTAAGGATATCAACATTCTTGATTTATTCTCTGAGGTAAAAGACAACTATTTCTCAAAATAAAACTCATTTATTCATCCTCAACCTTTTCTGACTTTTTGAATATCTTTTGTTATCCTTCACATATTATTTTTCTCCAGGCTCCTCGATTTCATCAAGGCAACTTGATTCTCGAGTAAATACATCGCGAGTATATCGTGACGTATATTTCTCTATAAATGCCAGTATCGCCATTCCTTCCCAGCTCTTCTTGGGTTTTCGTTTCTGGTGGTTTAGAGACCTGAGGGTGAGGACTTATGATTTTCTTCGCTTACAGAGGTGGAAATTTTCCTGTAAAATATTCGAAGGGAAAGGTATAATATTATTAGGGACGATAACAAACCTTAAATGCTTGAATATAAGAATTGCAAATCGAAGATCATGTTATTTGCAGAATTTCGTAATGACAAGCACGAATTTTTAACAACTTAATCTCACTCATGTGAATTTCAAATGATCAATATTTTTGTAGAAATTATAAAATGATTTTACAATTTCCGGATATTGACATTTATGTATTTTGTCGTTTCTGAATTTTGTCACTTCTGAATTTTATCACTTCCGAATTTCTCATTTCCGGATTTTTTAAATTTTTCTGAAATCTGTCCATTCTAGATTTTATACTTCTGGATATTGTCATGTTCCCTTGCATTTTCTTAAAATGTGTAAGAATGAATTTGAATGAAATTGAAATTGAATTAAAATATTTTTAGTTTTCAGGGTCAAGTTATGATATACATCAATATATTGTATAGGACAACATATTGATATATTGACCTTATGCTTGTGATTCGGGTTATTGGGCACCTGAGTTACAACATAATGGGGATAATGGTCAGCCAAAGTCATTTTAATGCACTATCGAGTTCTTCCTAATGTATAAAGTTATGATAGATAGACAATCGAAAAGAAAAATGAAAATGAAATTAACCCAAAGCTTCATACCTAATGAAATTAAAATTCAAAAGAATTTGCAAAATTTAAAGTTTAATTTACGATAGAAAAAGCATCAATTAATTGATGAGTATTAGTTTTGTTTTCTTCCATTAATATTATATTTTAAATCGGTGTTGTTCGGCCCTATTAGCCGAATTTTTTCGAGTACTACCCTCGCATAATTGTGTATTAAAACGTAATATAAAAAAGCGCGTCTATATTTGAATTTCGTTTATAATTAATGCTAAATGTAGAATATTTGAAGCTTAAAGCAGAGGCAAATTATCCAGAGTCCTTTAAGTGGTCATCGGTATCTATTAATTCGAATTGATTTTGCTAGAAACATGTTGCACAATTGCTCCTGTTTTTATTGTTGCCTGGCCCTATTAAAAAATTAAGATTTTTATCTATTATTAAAAAAAAAACTATACAGTTTCGAAACATTGTGTTGTGAAGCCATGACCACAGTCAACAAAAATAAACAGTAATCATCACAGCAAAGAAATTGTAAACAAATAAAATGCTCGAACTCAAGAAGAATTTGCACAGTTTTCAGCGAATGCTCTCAATTGCGTTAAGTGGCTTAGATGACGGTGCATTCATATACGTCGACGTCATAATACATGGATGCTGCCTTAAAAACCATAACCAAAACCTAGAAGAGGTATTGAAAAGGCTTCAGCAGTATAACTTAAAACTAAATCCAAGCAAGTGCATCTTCTTGAAACCAGAAGTATTATATCTGGGTTATTTAATAACAAAAGATGGAGTTCAAACGGATTACAGCAAGCATGAAGTGATAAGAGACTTACCCAGTACCAAAGAATGTGGACGACACACGACGATTCGTAGCCTTCTGCTACTATTATAGACGCTTCATACAAAATTTTGCAGAAATAGCAAGACCTAGAAAAACTCCTAAAGAAAAATAAACTGTTTATTTGGACAGAAGAGTGTAGAAAATCTTTCGAATAACTCAAAATAAAGCTAATGACTTCGCCAGTCCTACAATATCCTATCCGCTAGGAGCAGTGCTATAGCAAGGTGAAATAGGACAATATTTTCCAATATCCTATGCAAGTAAAACGCTGAGTAGAAGAAGTCAATAATCGAAAAAGAATTGCTTGGATACACTGGGGAATCAATTTTTTTAAACCCTATCTCTATGGCAATAAATTCACGGTCGCAACAGATCACCGACCGCTTGTCAGCCTTCTGGGAAGAGTTTAATGATATATTATTAATTTTCAAAGACATAATCACAACTGAAAAACAAATGCACATTTTCTTTTTTTTTGACAACCGATGACATTATTTCGTAATACTCAGTAGCTGTGTTCTTTTGTGTACCTTGTTCTAGAACTCTCATACATTGGAGAGAACTATTTGCTCTGTCGATTGAAGCGAACTATTTGTGCTGTTCGCTTCATTTAAATCTTCTATGAAAATGTAGGGGCGCTGTTCTACAATTTTCTAGTTGTAGAAGTTGGTAAAACTCAACTGAAAATGCTTGACATTTGTCATATTTGAACTGTTTTTAGTTTAATTCACAAAATAATGGATTTCACTGGAGCTAAATTTAATGATAGAGCTCCATTTGCTGATAAAACTTTGGGTACGTATTGAAAAATTTAACTGCTGAAGAAATGCAAGGGATTTGATTTGCTTTGATATTGATTTTACTTAGAAGTACACAATTTTGTTATGAAATATTTTTTCTACTTTAAACTTAGGTGAAGAGTTCCTGGTGCCAACAAAAATTTACGTAAGCGCAATAAAACCTCTGCTGGGAAAGAAGTGTATAAAAGCAATGGCACATATTACTGGAGGTGGATTAATTGAAAATATTCCTCGTGTCCTCACCAAAGAACTCTGAGTTCATCTGAATGCGAACAATTTTCATATTCTTCCTGTTTTCGGTTAGTTAGCAGAAAGTGGTAATATTACTCATCATGAAATGCAACGAACATACAACTGTGGTCTTTTAGTTGTCCTAATTGCTGATTCCAAATTTGAAAACCTAATCATTGAACATTTGCGTTTTACGCATAAAGCAGCAAAGATTGGTGAGGTGATCAAACGAAATTCTCCAGGCAGGCTACAATTGGTTGTTGACAATTTTGAAAAATGTATTTCCCGAGTTCAACGTGTTATTAGATCCCCGAAAAAGCGCGTTGCCGAATTAAATATCAGGCTCCGGTACTAATTTACAAGCATTAATCGACACCACAAGAGACTCATCCAGAGGTATGGGAGCGGAAATAGTTTTAGTAATTTCAATAAGCTTGGCGTCTTGGGTGTGCAACGCGCTGAAAGTGCTAAAATTCCTGCTCTGTATATATCTCACAAAGATTACAAGAGTAGAAAGGAATTCGATGATGCTATGAGGAAAAAGTTAGATGAATACAAAATTGATATAATTTGTTTGGTGCGTTTCATGAGAGTTTTACCAGAAAAAATTGTTAAACGATGGAAAGGAAAACTGATTAACATCCATCCGTCTCTTCTACCTAAACATCCCGGATTACATGTTCAAAAGAAGGCTATTGAAGCTGGAGATACAGAATCTTGATGTACTGTTAATTTTATAGATGAAGTGAGTTCATAATATCGAATTTATCCAGCTTTGTTTTTAAATGGAAATATTTCAATATTTTCAGGGCGTTGATACTGGTGCAATAATAGTTCAAGAAAAAGTACCGATTTTGCTTGGTGACGATGAGGATGCGCTTACAAAGAGAATTCAAAAGGCTGAGCATTATGCATTCACTAACACTCTTAAGCTGGTAGCTACGGGAATAGCATCATTAAGTGAGACAGGAAATACAATTTTTAACTATTAAGTCTGTGTAAATGCTTTCAATCTAGATGACGTACTTTTTATTATTGTTTTTGTTCAGACTATCAACAAAAATTTATTTCTGTTATTATTTTAATCTTATTTACTATCTTTCGTCAGTTGTTATACCTTAGATGATGAAATCCTAGAGTATACTAAGTTTATCATTCCATTTGTAACGCAAAGAAATAAATATGGTAGAGCAAAATGGATTGGACACCCTCGAATAATAATGTTGTTGATTTTTGCATGTCCGTTCGTCTGTCCGTCCTCACGAGAAATCGGGTAACTCCTTCGTGGGTTTCCATACAAAAATTTCATTTTTCACGTTTACCCTATAATAAAAACAATAATAAAGTAAAATAATAAAATATCTTACCTTTCTGTGTTGATATCCATTTTATTTTTGTTTTCACTTTTGACAAGAAGTGAATCTATAAGCAGTGCCAACTGCTGGACATAAAAATCTTGTTCTCTTGAGGTGTTCTTTTGTGTATCTCTTGTTCTGCTCTGTTCTGCGGACACAAAAGAACACAGCTAGTATGAAAAATTACACAAGACTGACAGCGGAAGAAATCGGTCCAACAGTTGTATCGTGTGTGGGCCGCTTAAGGCCCAAAATACAATCACGGCCACAAGCCACAGGCCACTGGATGCAAGCCTCTGAAACAATGTAATTGTCAAAGTTACATTCGCTGCTACAGTCCACAAGCCCCGGTACTACCAACATTGAAGTATAAAAATGGTAGGTTATTCAATATGGCGGGGATTTGTAATTAATTGGAATTTTATTTATCAGTTAGGAAAGTTGTTTACCTGTGTAAATTAATTCATATACTCCATTGTAATAATTCTGCAAAAAATAAAATGGAAGAAAAAATTATTAATTACGTGAAAATACGTACATTTATGCATAATCAGAAGAATGGCGTCTTGTGGCCAGTGGCCGTGAATGTAACTTAGTTGGCTTCAGCAGTGGGCCACAAGCCTCAAGTGGCTTTCGGCCCGTAGCGTGAGGCCGTGAATGTATTTTGGGTCTAAGTACGGCAGCCCACTGCCTAAGTAATAATATCCTCAAATGTAGGAAATTCAATTCAATTCTTTATTAGAAACTAATGAGCGGCAAAATAAGGATGGCATTGACGTCATTAATTATAGACTACATACAAAAGCAAGATGACAAAATAATCAAGCGGATACATTAAAAGAAAGAAATCTTAATACCTTTCCAAAACACTTTTTCTGTTAAATTGAGGTTTGAAATGTCTATTCTTCTTTAACACAGTAATAATTAACAGATAAATATTGATTAAAAAAATTATTTATTTATTTATTTATCGACGTGCTTACTAGTGTCGAAAGTATATCGACGTTTAACAGCAAAAGTGTTCCAAGTGCCATTTTACAATAATTTAGATTTGTTAATTATTTGTTACCTTTCTACCCCAATTACAAAATGAAAGTGAGTAATTTTCAGATAATTAATTATTTGTTAGGATAATTAACAAAAATAGTTGTTATATACGCCAAAATATTCAATAGAATTGAAAACCTTTTCCATAAAAGGATACAAATCCACGAAAATTGTGCGATAAATGCCACTTGTCTCTATATCTCAATTATTTTATTAATGTGTGGCGCTTGTAACATTTTTCTTTGAGTTTGATTGCAACAAATATCCACAATCTTCACGTCGTAATTTTGCATGCTTAAACTTGTTAGTATTTGTGTGAAAATTTTTAAGTGGAAACAAGGACTGAACTTCGTAATTGCTTGCATCTTTTCAGTATTACGGAAGAAACGAGTGGTTTAAAATGTTTGCCCTTTCCCTGTTCGCGTCGCTTACATGCATGTAGTGTATACCTACTTAGTTTGTCATTCCTTTTGTAAGGCATTCAAATAATTATGGTAGAGTAGTATAGATTGGACATTCACCCATTACATGCGAGTCTGTCTTCGCGATACTCGAGAACGCGTTTAATTTAGCAGACGGGTTTTTAAAAAAAATTGTAGATTTAAGTTCACAAAATGGAGCAAATTAGGAAACTTCTTCGAAGGTTGCTATAGAAAAATTTCCTATTTCACTATAAAATTTGGGCACTGCCTGAAAATGCGTCGACCTATAGAGCTGAAATTAGGGTACACGCCATGCACTAAAATGGACTAAATCGGTAAGCCCTAGCTGGTGTTAACATACAAAAATGTAGGTTTTTGATGTATACTGTGAAAACCATCAGTCCTGGACTTCTTTAGAATGTAAAATCTTATGAAATTGGTTATCATTTTTACTGTCCCGACGAACCGTTCTACATATAGATGTGAAAAACCACTTTAACTGTGCAACTTTCATAGAGGGGTGACCATATGAAATTAGGGGCATTCATCTACGTTATCGTAAGAATTGCTTTTAGACCAATCTTTTCCTTGTTTTTGTTTTATAAATATGTACTCTTTTTTATTACAGAGCACGGAGAGCAAAAAAAGATTAATAGTATTGTGAAAACCATTAACAATTTTGGAATCATTAAGTGTTATGCCGAAATTTAAAACAACTGACAAATAAAGGAACTCTCAGACTTAAAATGAACTGGCTACATATATTTTTTAGGCGCAGTTAGTAAATGTTCAAAGTAACCAGTACTGGCGACGTTGAACTTATACGTTTTGAGTGCTTTGTGACATTTATATATGATGAGTTTTTAGTGATACTTAAAATCAGTCGGCCGAATAATGGATTGTGAGTCAATTGAAACCACTGACATATATGTAAATTGGACTGCTTGATCTTAATTTGGCGCTATATTTAAATTATTTGCGAATTTACTTATACGCATGTACGTAGGATTTACCGAATTTACCACAAAAGTCTTTGGGACTATTTGTATCGTCAAATTTTAATTATGAGTCGAAGAAGGTGTTTTTTACAAGGATTTTTACAAGCAATTTCTCGTTCCTAATCGTTACAGTTCAGTGGGAAAGTATGCTCTCACGGAAAGAGACAGGAATATGAAAGTGGTGCCATTTGCTTTCATGCATTTTTGGTTCAACAAGCAGTCCATTTATATATGTTACATTCAAAACACGAAATCCGTCAAAACCCGATTTTACTAGGAAATTGTAGTTCCTAACAAAGCGCTCTCGGTAATTCTAGTTTTAACTAATATAACACAGTTAAAACTAGAATTAACGAGAGCGCTTTGTTAGAACTAGTATTAACTAAAGAATATTTAGTTAATTCTGGTTGTGGCTGAATTCTCGCGTAGCTCTTAGTTAAATCTAGAACTGACTGGTTGCTATTGGTAAATTTGCGTTACAATTGAATTCTCTCGCCATTAAACCTTGATGTTTATTAAGGATGTGGCTATTTATACATACAGTATGTATACGTATAGGTGTAAGGGGGGGGGGGGCGTACACACATGCCCCCCCGGACACGTAGCCACAGACATTTTTATTTGTGGCTTTTTACTATGCCACATTTCGTATGGTGTTTTTATCACTTTCAAAGCTTTAGTAGGTGACAAATTAATTAAATATGTTTGCAGTAAGAACTGCTTCACCCAATTTTATTCAATTTTGCACCTGATACCATTGACCGAGCTTTTTCAGTTATCGTTCTGACCATTCTTTCTGATACACTATTTGTTGTTGGGTTCGTGGAACTGTTAGGTGAAAAGTAATGCGTTTTTTCTACACAATAATTTTTCATTTCACATGACAGGTATTCTCGACCGTTTATCTATATACAAGTTAACTACTTTTGAATTAAAAACGCGCCCTCACTTCTTGTAATGTAATCTTTGAAAACTGAGAAAACATCAGATTTATGCGTTATTAAATAAGTAACACAATAATGAGTGAATTCATCAATGAACAATTTGAAGTAATTTTTATTATTTATCGTTGTAGGAGTGATTGGACCAGCAACGTCTGAATGTACATATATTGAATAGTAGTCTGTTGTTTTATTAAACGGTAATCGCGCCTGTTTACCATTAATGCAAGGCTCACATAAATTATCATTTGGTAAAATATGACTAATTTTACCTAAATCTTCTATCATATTATTATTTTTCAGTTCTAAAAATTTGTTTTTACTAATATGGCCTAACCGTCGATGCCATAATTCATAATCGGTTATACTGATAATTTTGTTAAATTGGAGCAATTCTATTTGTATCTACTGTGAAATTAATACTTAATAAGTTGTTCAGTATCTTACCTGTCATGATGACCTTACCAGCTTTATTGATACAAACACCATTTTTATCAAAATAAATAACCAAACCAGCTTCTTGCATTTTCCTTACAGACAATAAATTATATGGAAATTCTGGGCAGTAGAGTACATTTTTCAATACCACACGTAGCCCTAAATTGGTAATGACATCAAGTGATCCACTCTTGGTTGCATGGACAAACACGCCATTCTTTGCCACTGATGTTTCAATCGGAGACCGCAGGTTGTTGAAATTATCCACAAGATCTTCTCGATTAATGATGTGATCTGTTTCTTCCGAATCCAGGATGAATGTAATGCTGTTTTTTATCCAACCAGAATTAACTAAATATTCTTTAGTTAATACTACTTCTAACAAAGCGTTCTCGTTAATTCTAGTTTTAACTGTGTTATTTTAGTTAAAACTAGAATTACCGAGAGCGCTTTGTTAGAACTAGAATTTCCTAGTAAAATCGGGTTTTGACGGATTTCGTGTTTTGACTGTAACATATACATACATGTCAGTGATTGAAACTGAAAGTGACTAGGTTGTGGAAATAAATAGGAAACATTTTTAATTAAAAAAATTAATCAAGTTATCTAGAAAACAAGAGATCCTTGATATATTGAGAGCACTACATTTTTATGTGTACCTAAATTTGTATAGTTGATTTTATTTCCATGATTCGGCCACATAAATACATACTAGTCTATACACACACTTAGCCTAAAATTCTCAATGTACTGCATATAAGATCTTATTATTTCAGACCTCAAAACGTTCGTTCTTAATGAAAAGTCGCTGGAGTCGAAAGGACTGATGATTCATTCAATAGAAGTTATTACCGGAAAGGACATGATTGAAAAATTAAACATTTCTCTTGAACCTGGAAATCAAATATCACAATTTTAAGAGACACGAGTAATTCCAAATGAAAATCTAATCAATCAGAATGCGGGCGAAAGCAGTGGTACAAAATATAAAAAAAAAACAACAAATGCAGAAAGATAAATGCGGTCAGAAAATATCGAGGAAGTACGTAAAACTATTTATGAAACTTTTTGGTCGAAGTCATATATTAAATCGAAAGACTGATTATTATCGTGCATAGATAGAGTACCAGTAAAACAACGACGTTCAAAACATGATCCGATTAGATCGGAAACTCGAAAATATCACTTAATTGTGGATGATAGAAAAATTACAATATGCTTACAGTTCCTTCTAAAAACTTTAAAAATTTCTAGTCGTGTTATTAACTACACCATAAAAAAGTCCTCATCTGATAATACATGCAAAGAGATATGCGCGGTATAAAGGTATGTGGAAATGCCACACCAGATGTATTAAAAAACAATGTCAAACAGTTTATTGAATCATCTCACTATTGCCGATCGAGCACTAAAAGGAAATACCTTCCTCCAGAAAATGATAGCATTTCAAATTTATACAGAATTAAAAAAAAAAAACAAGAAGGGAATGAAATTTTTCGGAGCGTATTTTCCGTCAAATATTTAAAAACGATTATAATATTTGTATACATGTCCCCAGAAAGGAAAAATGTGTGATTTGTGAAAGCGAAAAAATAACAAATAAGTTGGGTAAAGAAGAGTTTGATGCCCATATTGGTTAAAAAGGTTAAGCAAAAAATATATATTTTTACAGGATCAACCAAAAACAAGAACCAGTTCTTCCTTTCTATGTGCAAGTTTTGATATGCAGAAAGTTTTAAATATCCCACACGGGGATACTATTCTTATTTATTACGTCCGCAAATACTCCTATTATGACTTAACTGTTTATGAAAGTGGGACTCAAGATGCGTTTGCTTTTATTTGGGGAAAGAAAATGTGATGAATAGAAAACTTTACGACAAAAAGGATTGTTTGGGCTCCATCGGAATGGCCTACTCTTATTGCAAACTCTCGAATAAATCCACGGGCATATCACGTTATTCTTTTAACCTATAAAAAGTTTCAAGATTGGAAATCGACATCAGTTAAATATATTCCAAGGGACAATTACAATAAATTGAAGGAAAGAAAAATTCAAAATTTCGAAAGTAAAATGTTTTATCTTTATTAAAGGATCGAATAAAATTGACGTATATTTAATTACGCCCAAAACACTCTAGGAAAAGAAACTCCTAAGGGCATGACCACAACAGCGATGATAAAATTTATTCTTTATCTCAAATAGAAATGGCCACAGTGGCGCAACGTACCTTGCATCGCCCCCTCCAACCATTGCACTGAGCCTAGCACTGCACACAGGAAATGAGTTGTTATTTATTCAGACTGGGGTGAATTTAATAGATTTAATGATGTGTTAGTAGCTAGTTAGTTCTGTGGAGAGCTTTGGTAACATCGCGAGTCCTCTTGGTCCTGCTTTCTTGGATGCAAAAAGAAGAAAAACTGCAATATCTTACGCGAAAGGAAAATACTCTCAAGATACGGATGAAGAAAGATATAGACGACAACATCACATTTTTTAATAGCTTACTAACATGTTAAATTATTATCTCCTTCGCAAAACAGAAGAATTCGAACTAAAGTTATCCAACTTCTCGTGGAAGAATTTCATGATTACGATATGGAGCCTAGTAATGGTAACCAGTCCTGGATCTTGTCATTCAGGCAAATGCCAAAAGGGCCGTCTGCAGATTGCGCTCATGGGCATGTTGGGAGGACTGCTGGACTGGCTCTTCTCATTATTCTCTGACGTATGGGCTGGACTTGGATAATTCTCTGGCCAGTATGCCACGT
Source organism: Dioctria linearis (assembly GCA_963930735.1). Lineage (NCBI taxonomy): Eukaryota > Metazoa > Arthropoda > Insecta > Diptera > Asilidae > Dioctria > Dioctria linearis. The sequence continues at coordinate 102,494,342 of OZ005743.1, forward strand.
GATGCGATGGTATCTGAGCTTCGTTTTGGGCTTATCTGGGAATTTTCCTATAAGGAAATCGTGGACTGAGGGAAGTGCCTTTTTTCTCAATGTATTTCAGTCTTATAAAGACGTACAATTTTCAGCTTACCGGGCCTTCCCGGTCCGCTCTAATAATTCTTACCGACGACGCTCTTACTAATAAGGAAGCCGGGGCAGATGTCTACTTTCCTGAACCTGACATTGGGATGGGGTACTCACTTGGAAGACAGACCATTGCCTTCCAGGCTGAAGCCTTCGCTATCTCAATGCCAGCGAAGATATCCCTTGATATGGAGATCAACGGAAAGGATATTGCTATCCTTTCGGATAGTCAGGCAGCCTCATGGCACTGCGTGGTCCTCCGATAATATCTAAGTTACTGGGGGATTGAAGGTCGTCTGTAGATAAATTGTGGGTTCCTGGTCACATGGGAAAAATGGGGAATGAAAGGGTTGGCGTTTTAGCGAGGGCTGCCTCTAATTCTCCATTCCTCGGGCCGGAGTCCGGCGCAGGCGTTGCTACTTCGATGCCGGGTCTCTCATCAAAGCGAATTTATTAGTCCGAGAGCTAGGAACGTCTCGAAAAAAAGAACTTTAGTTCGGCTGATTCTTTGCTATCTCCCGTCTTTTAACATCTCAATAGTCATGCGGCCAATCTGGCTCGTGGGAGGGGTTGCGTTTACCAGTGCGCATTCCTTTCCACAGGTAAAAAAAGCAGTTTTCAAAATGATTTTAGTTCGAATTTTTTTTTTCCTGATTGTTTTCATAAACATGGAATAATATAAATTCACTATTCCCAGACAATTTTCTCGTTGCTAGCACTGTGCCAGACGTTTTTTCGTTAAAAAAAAATGATTTTATTACGGCTGTAATTTTTATACCAGCTAGTTTAATTATCGAACCACATGCAATTAATTTGCCAGACGATAATTCGGTTGCTCATTTGGAAAAGTCTTGAAAATGAATTAAACAACAGCATAAGTAAGACTACTGTAAACCACACGAATATCCTAAGAATCTAAGTACACAAAAAATTAATAAATAAGTGGCATTGAATTTAAATATACAGTGTATTATATATGCCTCTTCAAGAATAGTTTGCAAGATAGATTTCATTACGATAAAAAAGTATAATTATATAAAAAAATAAAGAAATTTGCTAGTAAACTTTAAAATAAACAAGTAAAAAAGCTAGAATTGGTCCAGGACCAATTCTTATGATACCCTAGATGAATGCCCTTATGAAATCCGTATTGTCACCCTTCTGTGGTTTTTGAAGTGGTTTTTCGCAATTTATTTTTAGAACGGTTTTTCGGATAGAAAAAATGATTATAACCAATTTTATAGGATTTCGTATTCTGAAGAAGTTTTAGTGCAATGAAAATGTCTTGGACTGATCGTTTTCAAAGTATACGTAGAAAACCTACATATAGCAACACCAAGAATGAGTTGCCGGATTTAGTCCATTTTTGAAATTTTATTTGCTAGTGCAATGAAAACATCCTGTACCAAATTTCAGCTCTCTACCGTAAACGCGTTCTCAGGCAGTGTCCAAATATATAGCGGAAAACGAAATTTTTGTATGGCAACCCAACGAAAGAGTTGCCCGATTTGTCTCTGTTTTCTTTAAAGTCCGTGTATAAAATTTCAGCTCTCTAAGTATACGCATTCTCGAGTTATCGTGCGCACAGACGGACGGACATGCAAAAATCAAAATAACCATCATTATTTCGAGGTGTTACAAACGGAATGACAAACTTAGTATACCCTATAGATTTCATCTAGGGTATAAAAATATATAAATTAAAATAGAAAAAGAGAACAGATGTAAAAAAAAAGTTAAGAAAAATAAAATAATTAATTAATTATAGCTAGTAATAAAAAAAAATTCGTTTTTTTGTGATAAGGATTCTGAAAGAATTATATTTTTTGCTGAGGAAAAATTGAATAAGTGTAAAAATGTTTTAAATACACGTGTTAAGTTCAAATTGAAGTATAATAATGTGAAGTTACGGAAAATGTTAACGCTAGTGATGGATATTACGGACAATGTTACAGCAGCTTTACAGCTAGAATGAAAAAATATCGTGAATTAACTGAAAATGAATCTTCAACAGTAGGAGATCTCCCACGTATCAAATTCATCACTGCATTCGCATGAGAGCACGTCAGATGTTGCTGCTCCAATTGTGGATGATAACAATCCAATTATCGATTGTAATTCAATTATACCAATGCAACAATCAACTAGTGAGCCTTCTAAACAAGTTCCTGACAACAAAGAAAAGAATACCACTGAATCTATTGTGGACAGTGAAAGTGTAAGTATGTTTTTTTTGCAAACAAAATCGCAAGAATTACATTCATCATATAACGTAAAACTCTGAGAAGAAATGATCGTCACAAAACTAAAAGAGGATGAATTACTACATATATATAATACGTATCAGTCAAAAATTTCAATGAAAGTTTTAGGGAAAAAATGCAGAAATTCCGATCCATCAAGCTTACCACCGTGCAGAGCTGAATTACGGCAGCATTTATTGAGAGTCCAATACGTGACCTCATTTTGGAGAGAAACTCTCACTCTAAATCTCCTACATCATTATCACCTATAGCTTGTGGCTGGGCCATCAACAATGACACATATGATTTCGTCTGGTTTGTTGGGGATCAATTACCACCATCAGTGGCTGATATTATTGTTCAAAGTTAGGCTTGATTTGAAAAATGAATGAAAATATCATTTACATCAAGTTGTTGATTAATATTTATTCCTTACAGATATGTGAAGTACAGAGGGACAATGATATCGATGATGATAATGCTGAGAGTAGCGACGATGACGAAGAGATTTTATGTGAAACAATCTATTCAAAATAAAACTATCAATTTTTATATTCCAAATAATACCTTTTATTAATTTTCCCATCGAAATCTATCCAAGTTCCAATTCAATAGCGGACCTGCATAATCAGTGGATTTTTCCTTCCAGTAATTTATCCAGCATATCCCCAAATCTGAGCCAGATAACTCAATTTTGCCCATGCTCAAATCGCTCTGGTTCCTAATGAGGAACCGAATTATCGTCTCTGCAAATTAATTGCATGTGGTTCGATAATTAAACTAGCTGGTATAAAAATTACAGCCGTAATAAAATCATTTTTTTTTCATTTTTTTGTTAACGAAAAAACGTCTAGCACAGTGCTAGCAACGAGAAAATTGTCTGGAAATAGTAAATTTATATTATTCCATGTTTATGAACAACAAACAGGAAAAAAAATTCGAACTAAATCATTTTGAAAACTGCTTTTTTTACCTGTGGAACGGAATGCGCACTGGTAAACGCAACCCCTCCCACGAGCCAGATTGGCCGCATGACTATTGAGATACTATAAGGATAGGCATACAAAAAAACTAGCCGAACTAAAGTAATTGCTCGAAAACGTTGCTAGCTCTTAGACTATATAGGAAGCATCAGCAGAGATGGGAGAACCTGAGTACTTGTAGGTGCACAAAACTGTTTCTTGATGGGACTGTTGCAATTAGCAACCAAAATATATCATATCATGTTAGCAATATAAGCAAGTACAAACAATATAGTTTGTAAATATTAAAAAAAAAATAGAATATATATAATTAAAAAAAATATATATATATAATATATATAAAAATACTATACAACATATGTATACCTCCAGTGGACGGAAATCTGTACCACTTTTCCAATTTTTACTCACAAGTAAAAAAATATATATAGACACAGCAGCCAGGTTGTCGAACACTCCCAACATTTACCATATAGTTGTGAGGTGTTCCAGGTCTTACTATATTTAAACATAGTAGCATGTATATACATACTGTTATGGTAGTATGTAAACGAGTGACTGGTTAGGACGTGAAGTCCAAACTGTCAGCATGAGCTGACAGATCACTCGATGACAGCGATAGCACAGGGCGGCACGCTAGCACCTCGGCTAAGGGTGGCGGAGAGTGTGGGGGAGTTCCCGAGATAACCTGCCGCTTTTCATCAACCATAAACAAGAAAAATTTTCATGCCTACATACCAAAAACGAGCCAGCACACACTCTGTCCAGAAGGGACCCTTACGTCACTTACTTATTTCTTATGAAGGCGCAGATGGTCTGCGTTCTTGCCAAGCCCCATCCTCCCATTGACTTTGGGTGGCACTGTTTGCAAAGTCCCTTGTGTTGACCTATGGAAGAGATTAAAGCGGACCTATACGACCTGCGGATGAGAGGGCTCCGGGATGTGGAAGGAGAACTAAATCGAAACTCAGCACGTCATAATCGTTACATTCCCTTTATTTTAAGCGAAACCTATTACATGCTGCGGTAATTTGTGACATGGACAACTACCGTTATACAACATTCGAAGGAAGACAGAAGTCAATATTATCACGTTACAAATGCTACAGCATGGTTAGCGGTAAGTATGTGCATGGATATTCTAAGTAATATTAAAAATAATTTGTGTGTTTTTCTTTAATTCTTATCTAATATGGAACTTGAAAAATGTATATAAGATAAAGCTCAGAGACTTACATTAGACTGTCTTAAGCGTAACTTCAGTTCTTTCTAATGACTACATGCCTTAAATTTAACTGTGCTCCAAATAAATGTGCACTGCGAGCTAGCACAACTGATTCTCTTAATCAAGGCTCACTATTCCCGATTCAGTAATCCTACTAGGTGACGCCCTATATATTTCAACCAATTCATTAGGCAGTCAAGACATGCATGCGTCAACCGAGAGAGAACAAATCCCTTCTTAACGTATGAAAAAGGCTACATTCTATACAAAAAAATTCCACCCTTATTGATTGTCTACATAAAAAGGAATTCTTCTTAAAGAGCAACAAGAGAAAAATTTATACCTTATACACTTAACTAATTTTGAACCTTATGCTGGTTTATGCTAAACAAAAATTTCTTCTCCAAAATTTTAAGAAGTATGTCATGTATACTTAAATAAATTTCACAGTACTATGTGTGTATGCCAAACAAAATTTTAAAATGCTAAGAGGTATAGGTTATATATATTCGAATAAATTACCAAAAAGAAAACAAACGGAACACTTACATACATGGTATTAATGCTGTGGATCCATCGTAGAGGCGCCTCCAGGAAGTTCCAATATACTACTGGATTCTAATTAAAAGTGTAAAATTGATATTAACGTAAAGGCACACTTCGTAGGCACACACAGTTGTTAAAATCTAAATCTAATTGTGACCTGGATACAGACTCTTTAAATTTTAATGTAGGAACTTTAGCTACTATCCGGTTGACTAAGATATCAAAAACTGAGCACTAGAGATAATCTTCCCATAGAGTTAGGTTAAGACAGCATCATTTCATGGGTTCTGCTATACGTTTTCCGGTCGCCGTACAAAACACATATCGCCATCAGACATGTTGCTCCAAATCCGGGTGCTTTCCTGCTTGTTCTGCTCTTAATAACCCATTCGCGGCAGACATTAGATTGTCCCCAGAACAGGATCTCATTACTCGATGCCCGTGTCGTTCTTAGACGAGCATTTAATTTTCCGTGCATTTAATTATTTGGGCGGCTTTTGGGTGCGCCACATATGTTGTACTTGTCCGTGGTCGAAAGCAATCCTTTTGTTTTTAAATAAATGTCCTATCAGTGTTCTTTAATAGGAATCATATGGGGCTGCGGCGGGAAAAGTTACTTACGCTTATAATACACATGTTTCATTTTTATCAATTCAGTTTACTCAATTTTTGGTAGATAATTATATCTCGGCACACTGTATGCGCCTCTTGGTGTGATAGAACCGAATTTTCATTATGTTCAGACCTTTGTACTCTTGCTTACTTTGTGTATTCAGTCCTTAGCAAAGTCTGCAATCAATTTTATCCTAGATATAAAAATTTCTCTTTTCCTTTTTTCAGAAAATGGTTGCTTCTTCACTTTTCATTCTAATTAATTTTGTCTTCAAATGAATTTTTTTTTTTTTTTTTTTTTTTGTTTAATTCATGACCCTTTTTTCTGATGTAATCATTCCCACATTGGTAGTTTCTCTCATTAATTCATATATATAAATTCATTTCTTTATTAAAGAGCGTGACTTTCGGATTTTCTGTTCCCTTTTTGTTTCCTCTAACTTTGACGTAATCTGAATTTTTATTTCCTTCACTTTTGACGAATTCTAGGTGCGGTGACGTGAAATTGTTTTGCCAATGAGAAATAAGTTATTACTAGAAAATAAAAGTGGTCTAATATTACTTACAGGGTATAATTCCTCGCCGATGTTTGTGGAAAAGTCTTGCTAGGTAGTTAACTCGACGTGTTGAAGAAGATTTGACACCACTGGGACGATCGTCTTCTTCTTACTTCCAAGTCATGTCAACATGGCACCTGAGCGTAAGGAAACATTACACTCAGTCGGGGAGCATTCAGTTTTCCAACTTGATCGCGGCCGGCTCACACGCGTCAGCATTTCGTGTAGCATATTGTTATATGCAATACGCTACGACCATAACAATACCACCAAAGTCTGATTGAAATCTCATGTAAGATTTCAAAAATATGAACTTTAAAGGAACACCTGGTAAATTTGAATGTATCCATTCTGCCACTCGAACATTTTCCGTTCTGTCCTCACAAGGAATGGAACATTATTATGTAAACACAACTGAAAATTAAAACAAAATCACTAGTTGTTTGAACAGAAACCAGGGAAAACTTTAAAAAAAAAGAAACACTTATCTGTTCATCTGCAATATCCAGTGCAGGGTTTTTTCCAGGACGAATATGTCCTCACAAATAACTCAGTATTACATTATTATAAAGTTTATGTTTATAACTCACGCGTATGTTACACTATAAACATAAACTTGTAAATAAAAAATCATCACAAAAACAAAATCTAATGACAAATGTCAAACCACACATTTAAATTGTGGCGCCCCCGTCATCTCAAAATCGTAAATTCCCACAGCGCCGTGGTGAACTTGCGCAAATTCGAGAACAATAGCCAGCAACTAAGCGAAGCCACAGAATAATGGGCGGCAGCTGGCCCCAACCATATAAAAAGGGGGCGATTTCAGAAGAAAAATCACTTGTTGCTCGGTATTTCACCAGTAAAGGTCAGCTAGCTGGAATATTGCCACTAGCATTTTTCTCACTTTGTTCTCAATTTTTTGTAGGGTTATTCCCACAATAAAGTCTTCCACACACCCAGGTAATACAAATAGAAATTTTTTTTGGGATATTACCAGAAGAGTAAAAACAATACTGAAATATAGAAGAAATTCAAGGTTTTGGGATATTACCAAATTAAGAATAGATTCTATGATTTCAGATCTTTTTCTTCATAAAAAGAGGGAAAATATTCTGGGATATTACCAGAGAATTTCTCATTTAAATTTTTCATTACACAGTGAGATTAAAGAATGAATTCATAGTTTTTTGACATTACCATGCGAAGAATAAAATTCTGTAGCCTCAAAGTTTTTTTTTGTCTCCTCTTTTGTTACTAAATATTCAACAAAGTTAACTTGGAAAATATCCAATTGACTAAAGTAAGCGTAAGGGTTTCACAAAACATTTCATTTCGGGATATATCCAAGTGAAGTGTGGCAGGAAACTCCAGTCAAACGGGAAACCATAGTATTGGGCGATTTCCATACTAAATAGAAATCCCGGTTAATATCTAGGCTAAATCAGCGGCAAAACCTTTTGGGATATTTCCAGGGGTTTTTTTTGCTGATTTGGTTTTGGATTCAGTAAAGGGACAATATCTTGGTATTGAACCTTTTGGGAGATTTCCGGTGGTTCAATCCATAGTCCAGAATTAGGTCAGAAACAGGTACAGGGATTAGCTACATCAACCAGTCAGGGTTGATTATACTACAGGCAGTTGATAAGTATAACATTTACTAACCCTTTCTTTTTGTCTCAAAAACATTAATTAACGTTTAATTATATTGAATTTTCTAAAAGAATTTGAATTGCTAGCTATTTTTTGCGTTATTAATATTTTTTCTTCTTCTCTTTTGCAGACTTTTTGTAATAAGTAGAATTTAAGAGCCAGTCAATAGTTAAGATTTTTTTTCGATTATTTTCTTTTCTTTATTTTTGTAAATTTTATTGTTTTCTTTGAATTTAATTATTTTTTATTTGTAGAATTATTGTCAGTTTTAAGAATACTAATTAAACGTATTAAAAGCAGGTTAATCTTTTAATCAGCAATTTACCTATTTTTTCATTCCACAATTTCATTTCATTTTATTACTTTATTTTTTATGTACAGCCATAGGAGCTGTAACATTGGTCCTTCAAAGCCGAATAAACCGCTAGCATAATACGTTTATTGAGTGTTCAAACTAACAATATAAAAATATATAGCAATTCAAATTTTTCTTTGTATCTGGTGAAGGAAAACTAAATTAAAATGGAAGCACTTATAAAGAGACAAAGGGCTTTCAAAAAAGGTTTAGCGCATGCTATCTCTAATTACCAAGAGAGAGTAGGTTCAGGGCAACAGTTAACCAAAGGTTATCTGAAACAAAAAACCCGAAGTATTGAGGAATTGTGGGAACAATTTTTGGCTAATCACCAAAAGCTATTAGTTGAGTTTGAGGAAACAGCACTCAACGACTACGAAAAAAGCCGTATTTTTGAAGAATGCAGAAGGAGCATACTTCGGATTTTTAGGGGAGCTTCAAGATGAACTATTGAAGCTTCAAGAGCCAAAGGTAGGTCAACCAGAGGCGAGTGTAATCAATGACCACAAAACGGAAATAAAATTGCCTAGCATTGAAAATCCGAAATTTAATGGTGATTACACTAAGTGGAGATCCTTCCACGATATGTTCGAATCTTTGATTCATAAAGATTCTCAGATTCCACTAGTACAAAAGTCACATTATCTAAAGTCCAATCTATCTGGAGAACCAGAGAGGATATTGCGACAATATGATAAAACTAGTAGGTACTAATTATCAAGCAGCTTGGACTGAGTTGACACAAAGATACAATAATAAAAGAGTATTAGTGTTCACACAACTCAAGGCCTTATTTAATCAAGCTGTAGTAAAAGGTGAAAATGAAAGTAACCTAAAGAGTTTGCATGATAAGACAAAAGAATGCTTACATGAGTTAGGATCCCTCGGGATACATACAAAGACTTGGGATCCAATTATCATGTATATAATAACACAAAAATTGCATGTGGAAACTCGAACTCTATGGGAACAATCAATTTCCAAGGTACAGAGATTCCGGAGTTAAAGGAAATGTTTTGTTTCCTAGAATCTCGCTTCCGAATTTTGGAAGCTATTAACTCTAGTAAGGTTGGTTATGTTGCCATGAATAAACATGGACAAATTAAATCATTAAACTATCACGTCAACGAACAATATGGTTGCGTGGTATGTAAGGGAGACCATCGCATACAAAACTGCGATGATTTCCGACGGCATAATATTGACACTCGTCGGAAGATCCTGTTGAAACATATTTGTTTTAACTGTCTACAAAGACATAATGGATCTTGTACGATGAGTAAAAGGTGCTCGGTGTGCAAAGGAGAACATACGATCCACAAATGCACACAATTTAAACAAAAGGGTCTTAATGCAAAACGTGAACTTGTGTTGAAGAACAAGCTTTGCACAAATTGCTTAAAACCTCATAATAAAGAAGCATGTCCAAATAAAAATGGATGCTTCAAGTGTGACAAGCGTCATCACACATGGCTTCATGAAGACAAAAACATGTCTTCAACAAAGCCAAGGGCTGTTGAGACCATACAATCGAAACAGTCAGACAAATCTGTCCCTTCAACTTCGGCAAATGCTTGTTCAAATCAGCAGAAAGCCACACAAGCACTATTAGCTACGGCTATAGTACATGTAAGGGACAGAAGTGGGATAACAATTCCCATGCGAGCTTTGGTTGATCTAGGATCACAAAGATCTTTTATAACCGAAGCGGCTTTTCAATCCTTACAACTGAAAGGCGTTTCAACGTCACTTCAAATTACCGGATTGGGATCTACACAAGTGGCAAAGGCAAACAAAGAAGTGTCTTTCCATGTGAGATCAGCCACCTCAGCTGATTTTGAAATCCCATTGCGGGCTTATGTTATCAAGAAGATAACTAATATATTCCTACCAACACATAAGGTCTTCTGATTGGACTCATATAAAAGGCTTGCCATTAGCAGACCCAGAGTTCCTAAAAGCAGGGAAAATAGACCTGTTGTTAGGTGTGAATACCTATGCAAGGGAATTAAAAGTGGACCTGAAGGGACCCCCATAGCACAGAATACAAAGCTAAGGTGGATTCTTTTCGGAGAAACAACAGCACCACAAAATCAAGTGGACAAAAATGAAATTTTTTCTGCATTCACCACAAGTAGTGCTGATGACTTTTCACAGCTGAATACCCAAGTGCGGGACTTTTGGGAATGGGAAGAACTCAACCCAAAACGCAAGCTCACTAAAGAAGAAGAGCTATGTGGGCAATTCTTTATGGAAAATCATAAACGCCTTGATAATGGCAGTTATGAAGTGAAGCTGCCATTTAAATCAGGCAAGGTCCCCGAGCTTTGCGAATCAAAGATAATGGCGTTAAAAAGATTCGTTCAACTCGAGAAAAAATTTGAGCGACCTGCCGACATACGAGCTGAATATCATAAATCTATTAAAGAATATTTAAACCTGGGGCATATGTGTAAGGTAAATAAAACCACACAAAATGCGAATACCCAGAGGTATTATTTACCCCATCATGCTGTTCTTAAGGACAGCACTACTACCAAATTAAGAGTAGTATTTGATGCTTCCGCAAAGTCATCAAACGGGAGAAGCCTCAACGAACAAATGTTGACAGGTCCCACATTACAACCAAAGTTGTACTCAACATTGCTAAAATGGCGTGTGCATAGATATGCAGTGACTGCCGATATAGAGAAGATGTATCGAATGATTAAGATACATAAGGATAACCAAAAGTATCAGACAACACTTTGGCGAAGTAGTGAAGTTGAGCCAGTAGAAGAATTCGAACTCAACACCGTAACATTCGGCACTACGGCAGCACCATATCTAGATATAAAAAAGACTGCAGCAGTTAGCCAAGGATGACAAAGAAAAGTATCCTAAGGCGTCAGAAATTGCAATGCAGGATTTTTACGTTGACGATCTGCTAACAGGTGGAAACACCATAGCAGAAGTGAAACAAACCCAAAAAGAGCTAATAAAGCTATTAAAGGGAGGAGGTTTTAACCTCCGGAAATGGGCAGCTAGTCATGATGAAATGCTTGATTGGTTACCTAAGGATGAAATAGAGCTAGAGTTGCCATTAAATTTCGAAGATGACAACCAAATCAAAGCTCTAGGAATTCAGTGGCATCCAGCCACCGATAATTTTATGTTTGCCTTTAAGGCCTCAGAGTTTGAAGCAGAAGCCACCACAAAAAGAAAAATTTTGTCGCAAGTAGGAAAGCTGTTCGACCCTTTAGGTTGGATAGCTCCCTGTGTCGTTTTGGCAAAAATTATCATCCAGAAATTATGGACGCATGGATGTACCTGGGACGAAATAGTCCCAGTAGAATTCAGTAAGGAATGGAGGCAGTTCAAGACACAGCTGCCGCACATATTGAAAATAAAAATTCCTCGCTGGACAAGCAAGACAGAGACAACTGTCAATTGCATGGGTTTTGCGACGCATCAAATTCAGCGTACCCAGCTGTCGTCTACATGAGAGTTCAAGACGATGACGGCACAATAAAAACAACATTGCTCATATCAAAAACTCGAGTGGCTCCCGCAAAGCCAATTACGTTGCCAAGACTTGAGTTAAGTGGAGCAGTGTTGTTAACTAGACTACTAAGTCAAGTTCGAGCTGACTTGCATATGAATAATGTTAGCAGCTTTTCATGGTGCGATTCAAAAATCGTATTGGCCTGGATATCAGGTCATCCAAATAGATGGAAAACGTATGTGGCAAACAGAGTTACCGAGATACAGGAAGGTAACCTAAATAATACGTGGGGATATGTACCTACAAAGGATAATCCTGCTGATATGGCATCAGGAGTTCTAAAGCCAATGAGCTTTCAAGACTGTGAGCCATGGTGGTCAGGACCCAGTTAGTTAAGGCAGCCAAGCCAAGACTGGCCACAAGATAAGAGCCTTAGCAGAGAGACGTCTTATGAATTAAAGACAGTAAATGCTCTTGCGTAGCAAAAATCCGAAGGGCTCGAAACAATAATCGAGCGATTCTCGTCATACAAACGATTATTGCATGTTACTGCACAATGTCTCCGATTCATCCATAACTGTAGGCATAAGGATGAAAGGAACATTGACAGATTGACATCGGCTGACATGGAAACAGTCAAACTAAAAGTAATTCAGCAAGTACAACAGCGAGAATTCGAAAATGAATTCAAGCAATGAAAAGCTGGATAAAATTTGCACCAAAATAGCAAAATAATAGCGCTTTGTCCATTTTTAGACAAAGATTCAGTCTTGAGAGTAGGTGGCAGGTTGCAAAATTCAGACCTGCCAATCTCTACACGACACCCAGCAATATTACCCAAAGATCCTCATTTAACTAATTTAGTTATTGATCACTACCACAAAGAAACTTTGCATGGTGGACCACAACTGGTCCTAAATACCATACGAAGTCAGTTTTGGATCATTAATGGACTACACGCCGTTAAGAAAAGGATTCATCTCTGCGTAATATGTGGTAGACATCGCGCTGCAACACACCAGCAGTTTATGGGTAGTCTACCCAGTCCTCGAGTGTCACAGACACACCCGTTTGAGAATACGGGGTTAGACTATGCTGGTCCTATTGATGTCAAAACCACAAAATATCTGGGATCCAAAGCATACAAAGGATACCTGTGTTTATTTGTGCGTATGGCAACAAAAGCCATACACATCGAAGTAGTCTCTGACTTAACGTCTGAAACCTTTCTCGCAGCATTTAAGAGATTTGTTGCAAGACGAGGTTTATGTGCTAATATATATTGCGATAATGGAACAAATTTTATTGGGGCAAACAAAATTCTTCAGCAAGAATACAAAAAAGCACTCGCTGAAGCAAACGAACTAGCAGCTCACAATACTGCAGCCATGGTGATCAAATGGAATTTTATACCTCCTGCAGCTCCGCATCAAGGTGGACTTTGGGAGGCAGGTGTAAAAGGTATCAAACACCATTTGCGTCGAATTCTAGGTTCATCAACATTAACAATAGAAGAACTAAATACATTAGTCATTCAAATAGAAGCATGTCTCAATTCCAGACCCCTGCACGCTATCACTGCGGATCCAGAACAACTGGAAATTCTTACCCCAGGTCACTTTCTAATTGGAAGACCGCTATTAGCTGTACCAGAGTCCACTCAAGAAGAGTCAAATATGCACCTTCTAAGACGATGGAAGCTGATTCAGCAACTACGTCAACAATTCTGGAAAAGATGGTCAACAGAATACTTGACCGATATGCAGAAAAGGCAAAAGTGGAATGCGCCGCAAAATAACATTAATATTGGTCAAGTTGTCATCATTAAAGATGAAAAGCAACACCAACAAAATGTGTGTTGGGGCTCATTGAAGAGCTACACCCTGGTAAGGACGGCAGAGTTAGAGTGGTATCTGTAAAAACATCAACCAATATTTTGCAAAGACCCATTTAAAAAATTTGCCCCTTACCAGTCAATTTGCAATAAAGATGCAAAGGAAGTAAGTAGTGATGTCCGTAAATGTTTGTATACGTCAAGTTTGATGCATGTATGGGTCTTTGCCATATATTTCTATTTTCACATATTAGATAAATAATACATAAAATTCTTCTCAAGTAATTAACATAGGTCACAATAGAAAATGGAAGACGTCCTCGATATAATGTATGACAGCCTAATGGAGGAATTTGAGCAGACATGGGCAGAGATGTCAGGCACTACTGCAATCAAACGGGCAGTATCCCCACTGCCTCAGCCTCCGAAACAACCAAGGTCCAGCAGTCCCGAGCACATCGACAAGGTGATAAGGGACATAGAAAATCTACACCCGTCATCAGCACCCAAGGCACAACCATCACCGAAAATACCAAAAACGACTATCTATGCCACAAATTCAAACGAGAAGAAGTACGATGTGTTTACGGTAGACGGATAACACCATCTCATCGAATTTGAAGAGCTACAGTCTATACCATGGGATCGCATCCGTAAGTCCAAACGGATGCGATTCAACTTATTTTTAAAGAACGGCGTTTCTATCAGACTACGACTGGTAAAAAATAAAGTAGTTTGGTATAATTATCATTGGCCAAAACCAAAGGTAAGCGCTCGTTACAGTTTAATAAACAAAAAAAAACATGATTCCGTCATTTGGTTGATGTACAAGTAGTGCATCAATGGGGTTGGAAGTTGTTGCAATTAGCAACCAAAATATATTGTATCATGTTAGCAATAAAAGCAAGTACAAACAATATAGTTTGTAAATATTCAAAAAAAATATAGAATATATATAATTAAAAAAAATATATATATATATAAATACTATACAACATATGTATACCTCCAGTGGACGGAAATCTGTGCCACTTTTCCAATTTTTACTCAGAAGTAAAAAAATATATATAGACACAGCAGCCATTTACCATATAGTTGTGAGGTGTTCCAGGTCTTACTATATTTAAACATAGTAGCATGTATATACATACACCAAAGTCTGATTGAAATCTCATGTAAGATTTCAAAAAGATGACCTTTAAAGGAACACCTTGGTAAATTTGAATGTATCCATCCTGCCACTCGAACATTTCCCGTTCTGTCCTCACAAGGACTAGAACATTATTATGTAAACACAACTGAAAATTAAAACAAAATCACTAGTTGTTTGAACAGAAACCAGGGAAAACTTTTAAAAAAAGAAACATTTATCTGTTCATCTGCAATATCCAGTGCAGGGTTTTTTCCAGGACGTATATGTCCTCACAAATAACTCAGTATTACATTATTATAAAGTTTATGTTTATAACTCACGCGTATGTTACACTATAAACATAAACTTGGACCAAAAACCAAATCTAATGACAAATGTCAAACCACACATTTAAATTGTGGCGCCCCCGTCATCTCAAAATCGTAAATTCCCACAGCGCCGTGGTGAACTTGCGCAAAGTCGAGAACAATAGCCAGCAACTAAGCGAAGCCAAGCCACAGAACAATGGGCGGCAGCTGGCCCCAACCATATAAAAAGGGGGCGATTTCAGAAGAAAAATCACTTGTTGCTCGGTATTTCACCAGTAAAGGTCAGCTAGCTGGAACATTGCCACTAGCATTTTTCTCACTTTGTTCTCAATTTTTTGTAGAGTTATTCCCACAATAAAGTCTTCCTCACACCCAGGTAATACAAATAGAAATTTTTTTTTGGGATATTACCAGAAGAGTTTCTATTAATTAAAAACAATACTGAAATATAGAAGAAATTCAAGGTTTTGGGATATTACCAAATTAAGAATAGATTCTATGATTTCAGATCTTTTTCATCATAAAAAGAGGGAAAATATTCTGGGATATTACCAGAGAATTTCTCATTTGAATTTTTCATTATACAGTGAGATTAAAGAATGAATTCATAGTTTTGGGACATTACCATGCGAAGAATAAAATTCTGTAGCCTCAAAGTTTTTTTTTGTCTCCTCTTTTGTTACTAAATATTCAACAAAGTTAATTTGGAAAATATCCAATTGACTAAAGTAAGCGTAAGGGTTTCACAAAACATTTCATTTCGGGATATATCCAAGTGAAGTGTGGCAGGAAACTTCAGTCAAACGGGAAACCATAGTATTGGGCGATTTCCATACTAAATAGAAATCCCGGTTAATATCTAGACTAAATCAGCGGCAAAACCTTTTCGGATATTTCCAGGGGTTTTTTTGCTGATTTGGTTTTGGATTCAGTAAAGGGACAATATCTTGGTATTGAACCTTTTGGGAGATTTCCAATTTTCAATCCATAGTCCAGAATTAGGTCAGAAACAGGTACAGGGATTAGCTACATCAACCAGTCAGGGTTGATTATACTACAGGCAGTTGATAAGTATAACATTTACTAACCCTTTCTTTTTTTCTCAAAAACATTAATTAACGTTTAATTATATTGAATTTTCTAAAAGAATTTGAATTGCTAGCTATTTTTTGCGTTATTAATATTTTTTCTTCTTCTCTTTTTGCAGACTATTAGTAATAAGTAGAATTTAAGAGCCAGTCAATAGCTAAGATTTTTTTTTTTGATTTTTTTCTTTTCTTAATTTTTGTTAATTTTATTGTTTTCTTTGAATTTAATTTTTATTTATTTGTAGAATTATTGTTAGTTTTAAGAATACTCATTAAACGTATTAAAAGCAGGTTAATCTTTTAATCAGCAATTTACCTAATTTTTTCATTCCACAATTTCATTTCATTTTATTACTTTATTTTTTATGTACAGCCATAGGAGCTGTATCAGGGACCAATAGAAATATCTCCGATTTTCTTTAGGGGGTCGGAGGGAAACAATACAGAAATGTGGTTGGCATCATCACCAACCACAGCTCACTTCACGCTCATCTAACAAGGATGGGAGTTGTCGACAACCTGAGCGTCCTGTCTAGAAGGAGAGCCTGTGACAACCGAACACATTTTTTGTGCTTGTCTGGCCTTCGCCCGAAGTAGGTTGGATACTCTAGGGTCTGCCCTTCTATCTGTAGATGAGCTGAGAAACCTTCCTCATGCTTCATTATGAGGACAGGACAGCGCAATGGGCCGCCATGGTCTCCGTGCTTGGGATGGGTTCTCCTGTCCCCCTAACCTTAAAAAAACAAAAAGGGTAATCACCCATTTATTTATCGGAATGAATTTTCAGACATTTTTCCATGCAGAATGTGGATTAGTCTGAATACGCATTCGAACATCCAATAACTGTAATTTATTTTTTTCATTTTGTTAATGCTGTACTATACAATAATTAAGCAAAAAAATTCTTCTTTCTATTATTGCTATTGGTTGGTTTTGGAAATTTTTCCAATTTTTCACAATTTGTCCGTGAATCTTGTCTAAAATGTAATGAAATGTAGACATGTCCATACGCATATATTTGTAAAACCGTTATCGGTCTCTTCCGAGATCTTTATAGAAATGATGAAATTCACCCAAATTACTTTCCTTAAAGTTAATTTCATGAATACGGCTTGTCTTTTTTAAAAAAAAAAATTATGGAATTCCACTTACTAACTTCACACAAAATGTCGTACTCTTCAGATGAACTGCAACTAGAACTGCGTTTTCGCAATATCTTAACTTACTTCAGAAGCCAAATATCGAGGTCGCTTTAGGCAATGCGCAGTGCTTTACTGTGGCAATTAATTCCGCGATGTGCTAGGGAATGATTGGTTTTGTGATGTGCTATGTGCGGTAATAGGTGCGGTGCGGTGTTATGGCCATGCACTTAGCCTCATCAAAGAGTTTATAAACAACATTTGTCCATTTCGGCTGCAAAACGGAAGTATCTAATAAAATTATTGGAAAAAGGTATAATTCGAAAACGGTTTAAAAATGAATATGAATCATTTCCATGTAATGAAAACAAACTGGATTTGCTACCTGAATCTGATGAAGAAGATGGCCATAATCCACAATGGGAATAAGTATGTATATCATCCAAGACACTCAATTTATATTTTCTATTCCTTCCCATGTTTACTATGTATGTTAACTTTATTGTGTAATAGTTGGCGTTTGATACAAAATACGATCCTCATTTTGGATTTTTTTTTTGTATAAACGACTTGTATTTCATTATAAGATCAAAATTTGTTTAAAACATTGTAAAAGGCGCCATTTTTCTTTGTAATAAGTGCTTTCTTTTATATAGTTCTAGTAATTTAAGCGCCATTTTTACTTAATTTACTTGAAAAAATGTTTTTGTGTTTTTTAATAAGGAAAAGTAATCTAAAGTAAATAAAATTTGTATTATTTATTCTTCCAAAATAGTCTTTTCTTGTTTCTGCCAAATGCAGTATTTGTCGTTTATAACACTTTTTCGGTCAAGCGTCGATGATATCGATGTTATATGATGTATGAGCGAAGTAATGCAAGAAAAAATTACAAAGTAAGTAATATGTTTTTATGGTACTATGTAAGTATAAAAAATTATTAGTTTTTACTTTATCTGTTAATTACGTTTGACAGAATATGCAAGATGTTTCATTGAATATATCTAATCGATACTCGACGCGTCAATTGAGGGTATCAACAGAGAAGACGCTGATATCACACTATTCTTCTAAGCTGATTTTTTTTTTGCCTAAACGATGACAGCGGAGCCGTAAACAATAAAGTTGTATAGAAGGTTGTAAATTTGACGTCACGCATGAACGTATGTTTAATACATATATCTCTGCATTTGCAACACTTTTGCACCAGTAGAGGGTTACAAATTTATATTCTGGTGGGGTTGGACATACGAAGGACTATGTAAAATTTCCAAGGTTTTTGCAATATTTGAACGACTGCAGATAGTGCAAACTTAGCAGTTTATGACCAACAATGATTCGAAAGTTTGCAACACAATTTCAGAACTTTCGTAATTTATTTTTTAAAGATGGCAGCCAAACAAGCAAATGTTGCTCCATCGATTTAAAAAAAATATGTTGCGGGCAACATAAAAGGTTGCAAATTGGTACAGGGGTAAGTTGCAACAGCTATTCAACCGTTTTGCAGCACTTTTAAAATTGTTTTGATATTTATTACTAATAGCAGCACTATTTTGTAATAAAAAATGATGTGGGGGTGGGTGGGCGGAATGAGTTGCAAATTTAACACCTTGTGGAAAATATCAGAGTAAATATTAGTGTTGGAATTTTTTATGGAAGTTATAAGAACTTTTGTTTTTTTTTGCGATTTTGCGCCTGTTCCGGACCTCGGTGATGGTTGCAAAAACATTTGTATTAATTTTACCTCACCCAACATTCTATCAAAATTTCAAAACTTATGTAATTAAGCTTAATTTATGAATTTAAACGTCTGTATTGACTGGCCTACTATCCTTTAAAAAAGGTTTTTAAAAAGTTAGTTTTTTGTAGCATTTGATATGCACCGCAATTTTAACAACAGCTAACTACACGACTAATAAAGAAGTTTTCGAAAGAAAAAGAGTGCCTTTTACCTCCAATTGTTTTGTGTTTTTCGCATTATATACTCAGCCATACGCATATGTCACCTACTTACATTCTTTTTCTTTTTTCTACCTGCTTAGGGGGAAGTTTTGTTTCACCTGTTTTTTTTTTCTTCTTTCACGGCTGCCGCTTGCATTGCATATCGCATCATCATAGTGTTGTATTTGACATCGTATCTGCTAGAGCTTTTTGCGTGATTGATATTTCTCATTTAAATGCTTGTTACTCATAAATTTGTTGATCTTTTGACAAAGAATGGGTGAAAAAGAATTTCTCTGATAGTATCTTAAAATATATGCGAAAAAAGATAAAAAGTATAAGGATATAAATTCTTAGTTTCTTAAAAATTTCATAAAAGTTCGTACGTAATTATCTGTGAAAATGGTGCGAGTTGATTAACACCATAAGAAATATATAACACCACTAACACAAGCACATTGTGCTTATAACTAGGTTTTAACAACAATCGGTTCTTCTCAGGATCTAAAGCAATTCGCTATCGAGAGAGAATCTCGGGTTGATAGGTCGAGAATCATGCTCCTTTTACTACGCTGGTAGTATGTTTTCCGTTTGATATCGAGGTCGATTTCGCAGTTTAACACAGAGATTTCGATTTGCTAGCAAATCGTTTTCGAATCCTGATGTTTGCAGGCTGCTCTAATATAGTCATGCAGTCATCAGTATTTCATCTATTTTTGAACCATTATTCAAAACACCCTGCAGTGATGCAGCACCATTACCTTTAGGCATCTATTTTATACCCTAGACACACGACGCTAAAGAATGATAATTGACGCAAAAATAATCATTGCTCCCGTCGTGTGTCTCTACATAATTGAAGTTATGTTCATTCCTTTCATCAGAGTTTCATCATTGATTTGAATGATGGAATTAGAAGCTCATAGATTCGTATTATGTAAAGTTATTGTCGGCAGAAGCGCTCGCGGTGGTAAGATATACAATTTTTTTGAATGATCTCCAATTCTGAGAAAGTTTGACAGCAATCAGCTGATTCCATTTATATATAGAAAAAGAGAATTGTGTAGCGTACTATTTTTTTTAAATGGAACAACCGGTTTGTTGCATTGTGATCTGTCAAATCGAATTGTCGTCAAGATATCGTATGTATTGTGTTCAGATATGATCATTGGTAGCTATAACGTAATTGAATCAATGATCATAGTTGGTCATCGTGTGCCTAGGGTATTAAAGATGGAAACTGTGTCAATTTGGAATTTCGTATGCACCTACCTAATAATAATACAATACAGGTTGCATTATCTTTCCGCCTGCTCATATACACCGAAAACCCGAGTAAAAGTAGTACTCCTGGTATGCAAAGCGATATAAACAACACCGAAGATGCTAGCACTATTGGCTATCCAATAACAACAAAGGCACATAAAGAAAAAACTCTTGTAATCGTAGAAGAAGCTATAGAAGGATTCAGACAAGAACTAATTAAGAAGGAGGCAGATATAGCCGGGATAATTGAAAGCAAAGATATTTTTATAGACATTTCAAGCTAGAATATGATGCTTCATTTATAACTGTACGGTACACATATGATAGCAATGAGATAAAATATTCATTGTCGATATCCTGTTACGAATATTACGAATTCGCGGTGGAAAGAATTTTAGGTTATTAAGAGGTTGAAACCATTTGGGAACATGACGCTCTCTACAAATTTGGACCTGAACTGGTTAACTTAAAAGGAATGAAACACACATATAAAATGAATATTGCTTGAGATGTTGATGGTATGTGGTGTTAAATAATTAAATTACATAATATAACAATTAACTTTTTATTTTTAAATAATTACAATAAATATTTAACATTTATAAGTACAAGTGTTGTTTTTTGATTATTGAAAAAATCATTACACAGCCTCCAAATGTTTAAGACTTGTTTCTATCTAAAGTCTCTACATCCTTTGTTAACTTCATAGGGTGTCATCTTCATTACCAAACGGATAGTTCGGAGGACAATGCTTTGTAGACTTACATCTTTTTGTGAATAAAAAGTATTTTGTCATCATGGGCGCTTATGGCTATTATTATAGGATACTGTGTACTTACATACAATTAATTTTTCCATACATATTTAAATTAATGTTCATATAAAATATTGCACACAAAACTAAGTAAAAAGCTAACACAGTCAATAAAATAAAAATATTAGGTACATATATGAAAATAATGATAATTCTTAACAAGGAAAAATACTGGAAAAGGAGGAAAAGCACAGAGGCCCCTATTGCTGAATCCGCCAGATTAATGATTTCCGCCGCAAGTATGATTCGCTTCCTCTTCAAGATGCGATTACTTAATCCGCCGGCAAAACTGCCACATTGAGTATTTGTTTTCAATTTTCGAAAATGTACTCAGCTGATGATTTAATCAAATGTCAAGCATAAAGTGGGGCTACGGTTCATTTTTACGAATTCAACATCATCGCATTACTTTTTGATTTAGAGGATGTAACGGTCAGGCTGTACACCAGCAAGGTAGCTCAACAATATTATAACCCACGTAGAGCTTTCGTTTATTCCATACAGAAGATTTAGGAGCATGTCTTCGGCTTTGGTCATAATTACGATCATCAACCCCAAAGTTGATAGTTTTAGTAAATTAGAAAAGAAAGTGAAAAGAAAGTTGTGAGCTGATTTTTAGTGCGTTTTTTTTGGGGTAATATTGGCCCAGCGCGAGCTCTTAGTAGTGAGCGAAAATATTGAAAAAAATAAGCGCAATTAGCAACCATAGGCATTGTAAGCCCGAAAGTGCTCCACCCCAGTGTACTGCATCCTCAAGAAAACAACTGTTTCACCTACATTGAGTAGAATAACGATCCCACAGAGGTTGATTTCTACCTATCACCAGTGTTAATCACCCAATAGTATCCATTGGGACAGGTAATTAGTATCTGCATTCTAGGAAGAAAATCCTAATACGTGTCTCTTTCGCTAGCTTACCATCAACAAAACAATACAAGCAAAACAAAAAAACAAAAAAAAGGTAAAAGAAAGGGAAATAACTAAATTTGTTTCCTGTATGGAAAAGTAAACAGAAGGCGGAAAAATATCTTCTAAGAACTTGGTTCCAGCGAGATAACAGTTCCGATATCAATCCCGTGCATTAGTTTAACATTGCCCAACACGTGCACCGGGATTTTAACAATAAACTAATAAGCGACCGTTTATCAACTTTCCACCTAGTACTATTTCCATTAGTTTTGTATATAATTAGGAGGATATATAGGAACCAGTCTACAAGCCATATAGGAACAAAAGATTTTGTGAACCGCTTTCAACTAGGAAGAATTTAATTTTTACTTTCCAGCATTAACACATTCTAGCCCAGCACCGCATTCCTCGAGGATGAAGCTTCACCCTTCGGAGAGACTGGGGTAAGTTATTATAAATTTCTTAATAGTGTTTTGATGTTTAACTAAATCTAAATAGATACATACATAGTTAGTAAGGCGCGGGATTCATTTTGTCTGCCGCCTCTAGTAACTAAGCAGAATTACAAGTTGAAAGTGGTAGTAATTACTCAATTCGAAATCAATTTGCATATACGAAACCTTAATTTAGTCCATCCATTTATCTGGATCCATTTATCTAGTAAAATCGATATATAAACGAAATTTAAATTTAAATTCATTGATGATCTTCTCTCGATTTTGTTTGAAAGTGTTCCCGTTTAGTATCACGCATACCTACTCACAATAAATTGAATTAGCGCTGAATGCGGAATAATTGTGAATATTGAATTTATCCAAATTTTTCTTGAATCTTGTTTTTTTTAACTTAGTGAATTTATCGATTCTTTAAAGGTGTTTTCTTTACATAAGGTCATTAAACAAATTGATGGCTTGAATTTTTTTCTAAGATCCTTGATGAAGTAACAACTAGCTTTAGCATCTACCTAGTCTAAAACAACTCTAGCATAAGTAGCCTTACTTAATTGTTTAAGTGAATTTTTGCCATGAATTTTTTTTTGTTAGTTTTGAATACACAGATACTTCTTTGAACTATGCGCGTTTAAATTTATTTTGCGGTAATACTTGAGACCAGGAGGAGGATGGTTATCCTTTGAGACCATGTGAGACATGGGCGGGTAGTACCTACAAAGAGGGAGGCAAGATGTCCAGATTTAGCTTGGGTTAATCGGGAGGGAGTGAAGCAACTTATCTAAGGGTAGTGACTCCTTTTCTGTAATTATTTTTTTTGGTCCTTTTGATCTTCTTCGTTTCCACGGAGCACTTTCGTATTCCGCTGGCACCTACACTACTCTTAGTGTTATTCTTACTCTTTTAATTTATCTTTAATGATTCTCCAACGATCAACGAGGTATATTTACACCTATCCCAGGCCATGAGGTTTAGCCGGCCTTCGTTGACTTAAGGCCTCAGCTATTAGGTACTGGTACATCTTTGGCTGAGACTAGGTGTACATTACTCGGCCTATAGAAAAAGGCTGAGGCGTTGTTACAAGGACGATGAGGAAATACCGTTAAGTATAATACGGAGAACGATCAGGAATAAAGCCGGAAATTTGATGGGTTTCCCGGACTTCGAGTAAGTTGATAATTTTTACGTTTATTATTATTTTTTTTTATAAATATATCTTTTCTATCTTTAGGTTTGAAAGAAATTTTAGGCTTAATAAGACAGCTTTGTTGTATGTGTTAAGCGAGATAAGTAAGGACATTGCTCCTACAGTGCGGTCTACATCAATTTCATTGGAATGTAAATTAACCGCTTGCTTGAGATTTCTTGCTGAAGGAACCTATCAGCGTGGAGTAGCAAATGATTAAAAAGTAGTAACATCGTAACCCACTTTATCTCAACATTTACCAAGTATGGTTAATTTAATAGAAGCGAAGCTATGTCCACATTGGATTAAATTAGGCATGAATGATGAAGAAAAGCAGGCGACTAAACGATACTTTTATGGGAAAAGTTCTATTCCTGGTATCGTTATGTGTGTAGATGGAACATTTATTAAAATAATTAGACCGGCAAAGAATAGCAGTCCACACCTCTTTTACAATTGAAAGGGATTTTACAGCATAAACGCTATGATTGTAAGGATAATATTGGATAATTATATTTTTTTCTTTAAATTTTCAAATTGTTCTAGATTTGTGACCGTAAGCAACGAATTCGATATCTAAATCGAAGATATCCAAGAGCCAGCCATGAATCTTTTATTTGGAAGTCCAGCGATGCCGCTAGATATTTTGAAAACAACTATCGGAATGGAGATAGGAATACCCGATTACTTGGTAATTAATTTTATTTAATAAATTTAGTTCTTGGTGATATTTCTTAATAGGAAAGTTATCAAGAAAACAAAATATACTCTCTATCATTTATTAATTAGGAGATGCTGGGTATCCGTTGCAGCCGTGGGTTTTAACTCCCTGCAGATTTCCTGCAGAGGGGTCACAAGAAAGCAAATTTAATAAGAGTCATTGTAAAATACGATGCCAAGTTGAAAAAACAATTGACGTTTTAAAAAGTCGTTTTCATTGGTTATTATGTGCAAGACAGTTACATTACATCCGGGAAAAGACTGTTCAGAACATCAATGTTTGCCGTGTACTACATAATATTTGAATAAATTATAACATAAATGAAGAATTTTTAGAACGATCAGTAGAACCCACAGAAGACAAGGATTTTTCAACACGCGAAGAATTAAGCAACACAAATTCATATACCCCCGAAGCTATTACCATAAGAAATGAAATTGTAAGACCTTTTTAATGTGAATATTTTATCTCAAAATAAATTCATTAGTTCTTTTATTTTCAAAAATTTTATGAAATAAAAAGATAAAATTACAAGATAAGTATAAAAAAAAAATCACTTCAAATTGGTTCGAAACTTATAAATAATTGGACCATGAAATATGATTATAAAAAGAATAATTCTAAAGGAATCGAAACAGTGTCGAAAAAAGTTAAAAATAAAATAAAACCGAACATCAATTATGTTAGGAAACAAGAAATTGCTATTCATCGAAATGATCAGACAAAAGTTATTTATTATGAAAGAGCTGAATTAGAGCACCAACGTAATAAATTTACTTTGGCTTTATTGTGTAAATTATGTCAAATTTTCCAATAAGACAATAAAGCGCTTAATAAACATTTATCGATGATTTCAATGAATAACAAGAAGCAATAATGCAAGAATGACCTCATCACGAAATAATTTTACTTAAGAAATAAATGTAATTTCATGTAACAAGAAAGAAGTTAATAGAGTATGATTCGAATTGTCGTGAAGTTAAGTCGTTTTAATTATAACTCCCAACATAAATTGGCGGAGCCGGTAGCTACTACCAAAAAAGAAAAAAAACGAAAAATTTGAGTTCATTGTAAGACTATTAGAATTGACGTGCGAAAAATAAAGAAGTGAATCACTGTGAAAAATTATGTGGGAAAACGAAAAAATAAGTAAACAACAAGTAAAAAAGCTAGAATTGGTCTAAGACCAATTCTTATGATACCCGGTATTAAATTTCGTATGGTCACCGATCTATTCAAGTTTGATTTTGAAGTTGTTTTTCGCATATATTTCTAGAACGGTTTGTTGCACAGAAAAAATGATTATTACCAATTTTATAGGATGTCGTATTCTGCAGAAGTTTTTGTACAATAAAAATGTCTTGGACTGATCGTTTTCAAAGTATGCGTAAAAAACCCAAATTTTTATATGGCAACACCAAGAAGGAGTTACCCGATTTAGTCCATTTTAACATTTTATTTGCTAATGTAGTAAAAACATCATTTACGAAATTTCAGCTCTCTACGTCGACGCGTTCTCAGGCAGTGTCCAAATATATAGCGGAAAACGAAATTTTTATATGGCAACCACACGAAGGAGTCTCATTTTCGAACTTAATTTTACATTTTTTTTTTAAAGTCCGTGTACAAAATTTCAGCTCTCTAAGTATACGCGTTCTCGAGTTATCGTGCGCACGGACGGACGGACGGACATGCAAAAATAAAAATAACTTTTAATATTATGAATGAATGTCCAATCCATTTTGCTCTACCATCATTATTTCGAGGTGTTACAAACGGAATGACAAGCTTAGTATACCCCTATAGATTTCATCTAGGATATAAAAAGGAATGTGGTGCAGTTATGTACATACATTTGTATAATAATGGATTTTAGTTTTCATGTGAATAAGTAAACAAAATGAAATGTGGTGCAGTTATGTAAATACATGTGTATAAAAGACGATACTAGTTTTCATGTCTGGGACGACTAGCACGCCGAAATTACCTTTGGAAAGATTTATAAGGAGAATAGATTCCTTCAGTTTCGAGGAGAGTAGCCCAACCTTTTCTATGTCAACATCCGGAAGTAAGATCTCAGAAATTGCAAGTTCTGAGCTCCAAAACAACAATCCAACTGAGGGTCCAATCACAACAACAAGGGAACAAATAATAGTTGAAGTTCACGCAGCGGAAAAATAGTAAGCATAGAAGAAACAAGCGACCCAGTCTTTGAGATTGTATCCATGGACTACAATATCGTCCATGTATACGAAGCAATAGATGCCTTGAAGTCCAGATAGAACATTGTTCATGGCTCGTTGAAAAGTAGCAGGGGCTCCTTTTAAACCAAATGGCATACGATTGTATTCGTAGTGGCCATAGGGTGTGCTAAAGGCAGTTTTCTCTCTGTCCTTCGAGTCCATTTTTATCTGGTGAAATCCACTGGCTAAGTCGAGTGTGGTAAAATATTTCGAGTTCCCCAACTGGTCTAATATATCAGTGATATTAGGCAGTGGGTACGTATCGCCAATAGTAATGTCGATAATACGACGAAAATCTACCACTACTCGCCACTTTTTGTTTCCATTCTCATCTGGTTTTTTAGGAACCAGGAGAAGTGGAGAGTTCCAGGGACTATGTGAAGGTCTGGTGATGTCTGACTCAAGCATTTCTTGTATTTGCCGGTTTATTTCCATTCGGCTTGCCTCAGGAAGTCTATAAGGCTTGGTATAAATTGGCGGTTTGTCTTGGAGTGACTCGATTTTGTGGGTAATCGCATCTGTATATGAAAGGAAATCCCCTTCTATGAAGAAGAGATCGTTGAATTTCCTACAGATATTGCGAATACTCTCAGATTCCTCTGAATTACAGTGATCCAATGTTATAAGGTTTTGCAGTTTAATTATTCTGCCCTTAATTGGATCGCTGCCAGAGTCTGTGGAGATGACCACAAAGTCATCCAAGTCTTTGTAAACTGGGTTCACCTCGTAAGGTGCCAGATCGGCGTCCTCCTCATTTGTGTTGAGGATTAGGACTTTTGCCATACCGTTGACTGGTTCGACGATCGAGTTTCCGAGAAATAAACCTGGCCTTATTTCCTTCTTGGAACAGACCGATTGATTTTGAATAGAAGGAGTTGGAATTTGAAGGATGTACTCTGATCGAGCCGGAATTTTAATTTTATTTAATTTATCCGATTCTTTCGGATTTCTAAAAGGAAGGAGATATGATTCCTACTTTTGTGGAATTTGGAAGGAGTTATTCGATGATTCCGACTGAATAGAATTTGAAGGAGATAAAACTTTATTGAAGTTCTTTGACTTCTTTTCTGATTTATTTCTGGAATTCACTTTTTGTGAATTTGTTGATGAAGGAGATAGAATTTTACTAGATACAGCCTTTTGTGCGGCTATAGAATGCGATATACTTTTACCTTTGTGCTTCATCTCTTGTGAAGCTGTCGATGGAGATAGATTTCCTTTGTATGTTCAATTCAATTTAATTCATTTATTACGGTAAAGTACAAAAGATCTGAGATCTTAACCTAGTACATTATAAGAGAGGGTGAAAAATTACTTGAACTAAAACTAACTTATTTAAGCAAAAGATATTAAAAAGAGTTGACAATTTGAAAACAACAAAAAAGAAAAATAAGAAATGAAGAAATAACAGAAAAGCAAAAATTAGAGAAAGAGAACAAAAATAGTTAATTATTTAATTAGACTTTCTTGAATTTCCCTGACTTCATTCACATCAATTACTTGATTAAATTTATTTGATTTAATTTATGCATTAGCACAACCTGACACCACCAAGGAGAAGAAGAAGACTATATTAATAAACTATCAAAGACTTAAGTCACAAATTAGACGCCTGAAGATAGAGGTAGAGCCGGCCCTCTAGACACGAACTGGAAGGGAATTCCACATTCGAGCGACCTGGACAAAATAAGAGGCCTCACCAGTCGAAGAATGGAAACGAGGAACTAGTAGATTGGAATGTCGTGAAGATTGCAGGAAATGTAACTGATCATACAGATATCCAGGTTTACCAGAATGAATTAGGATATAGAGGAATATTAAGGCTTTGCGCTTTAGGTAAGAGTTGATCGAGCAGCCAACCAATGAGAGTCTGTACGGAGTTATATGCTGTCAACGTTTAATGCCAAACACGAATCTAATGCGATCGTTAAAAGCAACAACTTTCCGCGCGCATACGCTATCAAGTTTGGGATATATCAAACTTCCATAGGTAAAATGGGGTAATAGAAGAGCTTTTACGAGTTGCAAGCGGATATTTGGTGACAGTAATCCTGCAGATAGCCACAGTCTGCGCAATCCCCCATAGATCTTGGAGAGCATCAGTTTAACGTGATCACAGCAACTTAACTGTCCATTTAGCTTGATCCCAAGATTGGTGACCGAATTCACAAAACGCAGCGGGGAGTTGTCAAGAAAAATGTGTGGGATATCACGCATGTCATACAAAGAGTTGTAGATAGGAAGACAGTGCGATTTGCTAGGGTTTAGTAAAAGCCCGTTGTTGATCGACCAAGTGTAGATATACGGGAAAGATCATCATTAATGCGAGCAGCACAATCTTCTATAAGACTAATAGACCTACTCAGGTATATTTGTACATCATCAGCATAGAGATGAAGCTGAATATCTTGAACCACCTTTGGCAAGTCATTAATAAACAAAGAAAACAACACAACACAGATCCTTGGGGTACACCACAGAATAGGGGGAGTAGGGAGGATGAGGAGTCTCCAATTTGTACCTTTTGAAACCTATCAGTGAGGAAACTATCGATTAAGGAGATCGCAGAGGAAGAGAATTTAAAATTACTGTAAAGCTTATCTAATACCTTAGAGTGGCAGACGCTATCAAAAGCTTTTGAGAAATCCAGTAGGACAAGTATGCCAAAGTTCTTGGAGTCGAGAATCAGACGAAGATCATTGGAGACTTTTAAAATAGTAGTTTCACAACTGTGTCCTGGTCGGAGGCCAGATTGAAATTGTGTTAAGAAGTTGTTGGCTTGTACAAATTCAGAAATCTGAGACGACAAAATTTTCTCAAATATTTTAGCAAAGTAGCGGAGAATGCTAATTGTCCGCAAATCAACAAGTGATTCAGGGGAAGGTTTCTTGGCTACTGGTATGATGATGGCTATTTTCCAAGCTTTAGGGAATGAAGAGAAAGTCAGACAGGAGTTTAAAATGTGAAGTATGTATGGTGAAATGTACGGTAATAGCATTTTGAAGAAAAGGGGATGTAAACCGTCAGGACCAACAGCATTGGACGAAATGGATGATACTGCCGCAATGAGATCAATGTGATCAATGCCTCGAAATGCAAAACAGGTTTCTTGATGCTGGAAAGAGGGAGAGTTGAAATGAAGAATACGTGAGTTAAAATCACTAACGGAGCTATTGAGCACGCCATTGTCTGGTTGGAGAGAGGTAAAGTGAATATTTAGTTCATTGTGGTTGAGATTGCAATGGGGCTCATTATCCCGATAAATGCCAGCATTTCGAAAGTTGCGCCAAAGTATTTTAGGGGGTAAATTCGGATCAAATTTGGATTTGAAATATAGACGTTTGGCATTTCGAATAGCAGTAGTGACGCGATTGCGCGCAGTTTTAAATAAGTTTCGAGCGAAGTCGCTGCGTAAACGTTTATAATTCTGGTATAAATATTCCCGTTCGGCTATAAGAAGATTAATTTGGGGGGTAAACCAAGGACAGGTGGTAGGGGTTACCAGCTTAGTACGAAGAGGCACATATTTCTCGAATAGATAATTTATTAGAAAATTAAATTTATCCACCTTGCAATCAACTGATGTATAATTATAGATGTCCGTCCAGGGTAAGGATAAGCATTCACGGAATAAGTTATCAAAGTTAATGTTTTTAAAGTCACGGAAGGAGAAGCTGGCGCTAGACGGAATTTCAAGGGGAATATCGTAACACAAAAAGATAAGGTCATGGTCAAGTATGCTGGGAGGACTAATTTGGTTATGAAAAAGAATTCTATTAGTGATAGTAGTTAGAAGAAGATGTAAAAGTGATGGGTTATTGCAATTAAAGTAGGTGGGAAGGGAATTAACAGTATTTAAGTGTAACGATTGCATTAAAAATAAAAAGTTGTCCACATTATTGGATTGATTTAAAATATTTACATTGAAGTCACCAGCAACTATAACATTTTCATAACGATGGGTAAGGCGAGAGATACAGGAGGCAAATTCGTCAGAACTGCTAGTGGCAAAATTACCTGGGGGGCAGTACGCAACAGCCAGCAGACATTTGTCCGCCCCTGTGTCAACCTCCAAACACAAAAATTCAATGCTGTTTGACTTCGAAAAATCTACCCTATAACCTTTAAGGCCGTGCTTCAAGTAAATAGCGACTCCACCACCGACACGGTTTAGACGGTCATTCCTATAAAGGCTATAGCCCGGAATAGAAATGTTGGTTCCACTTTACTTGGAACTACTGATGGAGGCAGTTTTTCATTTAAAAACTTTAGGATTCACTTCTTGTAAAGCATTTGGTGGAGGTATATTTTTATTTAATTCAGCCTTTTTTCTGGCTATAGATGGAGATTGATTTTTATTAGTATTAATATCGGAGAATGTTATCTCCGTATATAATAGGCTTTTTGTTTGAGACCTCTTTTCTGGGTCTTCGCTTTTCAAATAAACATATGGATAATATGTGTAATATTCTTCGTAAGGATAAGATTCATTTGAGTCATTTATTTCTAAAGAAATATATTTATTTTTGTAACTGATACTAGCATTGTATCGAGATAAAAAGTCATGACCAAGCAGGCCATCGTATGAGAGGATGGAGTTATTTCCCACTATTTGAAATGGGTGTTCTAGGATAGAGTTATTATGCTCAGAATGTAAGTTTAACTTAACAAAAATGAGTCCTTCTGTAGAAGTGGACTCTATAAATAATGTGTTTATATTGCAGACAGCATCTCTGTAGCAGATGCTATCTGGCTTCAAAGGATGGAGTTTAATTAAGCTGATCTCTGCTCCAGTATCAATTAAAAATATAAGTTTTGGAGCAGAGCAGATGTCGACAGGCAAGGAAAGCGTTAGTGAATTTTTATTAATTTGGACGCGGATACGGATTAATTTCTTGCTGCCTACTTTTCCGTCGATATTGTCTCGGGATTCCGATGAACTTGCGCCGTTGTTTCTATCTGCGAGGGGTTGCCGAAAACGACCGCCCGCTGCATCCAGTTTCCTGCCGAGATACCGATGAAGTTCGATTATTCTTCCTATTTGGAGAAGGTGATCTTGCAGAGATATTGGCATTATTATATCTCGGCGGTGACGTTCGACTTTCTCGGATTACTGGATGCTGCCAGTTCCTGTTTTTTGGCTGTCTATCAGCCGTGATTGTTTGCAGATCTGTGTTTACTTTTTGGAAATTATTTCGATTTCCTTGATTGTCGTTTAATCGGGAATTATTTGCAGCTCTTGTCCTGCATTCTTCAATAGAATGGCCCATCCGATGGAAATATCGACAACTAGGGACCTGTGACGGAGATGTAGCATTCGTAAAATCTGGAGGACGTTGTAATTGTGAATGTGTTCTTTGGATGGTGTTAACATTTTCCATAGATCGTTGTATGACTGGGCATTTTGAAGCAGCATGCCCTAGTCTATTACATTTGAAGCAACGTAGGTTGTTATTTATACTTTGAAAGGAATTTTGATTTACCTTGTTATATGTTTGAAAGATGGGCTGCTTCTGCTCCATACGTAATGAGTGATCTAGAATATGTGATTTTAGTGCAGAGAAGGATTTATCGGAATGTACCTTATCCAAGGTCTGTAATTGTGGAATGGATAACCCATCTTCAATTGCTCTCAAAACCTGACACTCATTATCTTTTAAAAAAGACCGTAGGAGCACCTTGTCTGTTGTATAGGAATGTGTTGCTTCATTTAGCTTGGACAGTGTTGTATTTAATCTCTGCAAAAAGTCTTTTACACTTTCCTCTCCTCTTTGTCTGAAGTTGGTCAATTGGGTCTTCAAGGTAGATCTGGGAGCTCTAACTTCAAAAGTTTGAGTTAGGATTGATTTTAAGCCTCTGCGGATAATTTACTCCTTATTAAACTAAGGAGGGAGTGCTTATCGCTTGCCGTCGTTGCTGTTGCGTACGAATCATCACAGCTTGAAATGAATTTGTGAAGATCTTTGGGATTTCCATTAAAGTTGGGGATTAACGATCTAGCTTCTGATGGAAAGACGGTAGATTGGTCTCTAAAGGAGACATTATGATGATGGTCTGTGAAGTTATGTGTATTATTTGATACGTTTTGGAATCGAGAGTCCAATTGCTCTTGAAGCGCAATTATCGTGTCTGTGTATGATGTTTCTACCTCGGCGTAAACATCATTTTTGAAATAGTCATGCTCCAAATCGTTAGGCCCGGTATATGAAATTATTTCAGTATGCGTTGCCTCAAAATCATCCCAGTATTTGTGTAATAAATTTATCTTTTGTGTCAGATATGTCTGGGTTGTAGTCGATAATGAATCAAGATTGATCGATTGTGTAATTCGTGATATAGACTTTTGCCTATGATCCTGCAGCCTGAACCGTATTGAATTAGATTGATTATTTTCCGCGCTATCCTGGTTATCGGCTGCAGCTGTTTTCTGAGAAGTTTTGGGGGGTTATTTGTGCGCTCTGTGTGGATTGATATGGACTTCAACCTGTCAGACAGAGTTGCCTTTGTAAGATTGTACCAGTACTCTGTTTTATCATAGCATGACTGTTTGAAATAATCATGAGTCTCATCGAATTCATCATGATCTTGAATCAGGGTTTCAATTTTTTCAAATGAAGCCCACAGTTCTTCGAACTTTTGGAGTTTCTCAGAAGTAAAATCTGAAGTCCTTTTGCTTTTATTGGCTCTATGATAATCGGCCAGAATTTGTCTGATTGCTGCCGTTTTTTGGACTTGTGACGAGCAAAGCTCATCGAAAGATTTATTTTCTTCGTTTGTCATGTTTAGTTGATTTATATTTTGTTTGGGAAGTTATGGACGAAATAGTAAATTTTTAAGTTTAAGTTCTCCCAACAACAATAAACAGGTAGCAAGTTGGTTATGCGGAGATAATTATGTTTAAGTAAATTTTGCAAAAGTTGAGAAAAACACAGCGATAGGAATGTGAAGAATTATGGAATTTGTCAACAAGGGAAAAGTAAAAAAAAATAGTTTTATTTTTATTTAGTAGAAAAACTCTTATGGTTTTTGGTTCCGTCTGTCACCTGTTGTTATGTGAGATACTCGTGTTTAATTAAATTTGGAAATTAAATTTGCTTACACTTTTGGGAATAATAAAAGCGTGGTAGATTATTGTGAGACGTAGAATAAAAGAAAGGTTTAAATAAACTTTTTTTTTTCATTATACGAAAACATTAAACTTACAAGTTAAATCAGGTAACTCAATCAGGTACCTTAATATTATTCAAAGTTAGAGATATTCAAACTACAACACCATCCATTTTGAACACCTAACTCTCAATAAAGTCAGGCAACAGTACAATTGTTGGTAATTCAGCCTTGATATTCACAAGATCGAATGAGGATGTTCGAATAATCACAACCGACAACGCCACAAAACCTCGAACTCTGCAACCATAAAAATACTAAGAAAGTTTTTAATATTGTGGAAACACCATAACAGTAAGACCACCCCTAAAAGGATCACGGTAGCACAAATCAGCACAAGCAAGACCAAGAGGAAGGGAAAGAGCTCAATAATCTAACGCAACCCAGTCTCACTCAAATTTTCAAGAAGCCTTTCGCTGAATGAGCTCATGGAAGCAGATTCCCTAATCTCCCTAGGGAGAGAGTTCCAGATGACTGCACCCTTAGAAAAGACCGTTCTTCCGTTCCACTGAGTTCGCGTTCGACGGAGAATGATCCTCCATCTATCCCTAGTATTCCAACCAAACTTCTCGCCAATGTAAGTAGGCATCAAACCAAGTTTGGCACGAAAAATAAAACTTAGAGTTCTGAACTCAAGAAACTTAGATAGTGTGCAGGATAGAAACTCCTCCACCAGAGCAGATACATGCGCCCGCCTATTGAGACGATAAACACATCCTCACACAAGCATTAAGCGCACGAGACAATTTCAAGATTGCAAGGGCAGGCAAGGAGTAGACAGCAGCATCCGCATACAGAAAATGGGGAAGAATCAATGCTCGCACCAGACCAGCCCGAATACCCTCAGGGACAAAGACCGATACAGCATAGAGCGTCCGAAGACCAAAATATACTCGCGAGCAAATACGGTCAACATGAGGACCCCAGGCGAGTCTCTGGTCCATAAATAGCCCAAGATTTTTCACTGGATCTGGGGATATTGGAATGCTCCGACCCAGAAGAGTACTTTTCTTGGTTTTCACTTGATTATATTTGTATCTTATATTTTACTTTTTGGTACTTATTTATTTAATTAATTACTATTTATTAAACAAACAAAAATTGTAGTTAGTTTGTTTAAAAAGGAACTGAAATTAATGAATATTGCTGTCACTAACTAAAACGTTATGTTGTTGCGGATTTTTGTTACTATATCATAACTTTAATGTTTTATTAAATTTTTATTGACACTGATTTGTTTCGTTCGCTACTGCCAGTTGTTGTATGTCTGGCAGGATTTTATTATTTTAAGGAAAATTTTTTTTTCTTCTTTTTAAGGCACTGATTTTTTAAAAATACCGCTGCCACCAATTGTTGTATCAGGGCTCTGCTCCGTGTTCCGAAGGAGAGAGCAGTCGCCGATATTGAGCAAAGGGAAAATTAAAACTCAATCACTTTATTATTTTTTTTTTATTTGTTCTGTTATTATTTTTATTATTCTTTTCTTTATATTTTTATAATCCCAATTTCCTTGGCACTAATATTATAATAGTTTTTTTTTCGAATAACTAAATACACAAAATTTTATTATGTTTTCTTTAACATTCGGTTAGTAATTTTTTGGTATGGATTTATAAACGTTTTTCACTCGACGGGTTTTTGAGAACGAACTCCCCGAGGTTTGGGCAAATTGCACCCAGATACCCACGATATCTTGAAGAAAAGCTTTTTTTTATCTTTTTATTGCTTTCTCACGACGTTAAAAATCGTACGTGAGAAAATGCACAAAAGTTTTGATGCAAGCTATATGCATCTATGAAAACTGTCATCCGATATGCACTTGTGCTCCCGTCTTGAAATATTAATTTTAAGAGGGCGCGAATAATTGTGATAATTGTTTGTACAATTAGATTGGATTAAGTAAGTAATGTACGTATGTACAGTGCACATACGCAAAAAAAAGTAAGAAGACACTGTATGTAGGTAAGTATGCATACCGTGTGAGTGGAATGTGTGTCTGATAACAAAATGCAATTTATGCTAAATTACATTTTGTTATAATATGGGATTGCATTTCTAAATGCACTTTAAATTTTGATTGAGTTTTTAACGAAATTTAAATTGAAATGTTTTTTCAGAGTCACTTAATGGTACATCAATATATCGTATTGGACAATACATTGATGTATCGATATTATGGTTGTGATTCGGGGCAAAGGTACCTGAGTCACAACAGGTTGAGTTTACAAAGGCAAGTAGCTCTTCACATAAATTTCTCTCCGATTTTGAAAGTGCTCTGCTATATTACGCTACTGGCACCTCTTGACCATCCTCTTCCTGCGAAAGCACTGCCCTGATACCTACATTGCTGGCATCCGTGTCCAATATAAGCGTTTTCCCAGCTTTGGATAATGAAGTGCTGGAGTTTCACAGAGCTGTTGCTTCAAATTCTCGAAACTCCCGTTACATTTATCAGACCATATGAACGGCTTTTCTTTTTCTGTAAGTTGATGTACGCTCCTTGCTATATCTGCAAAACCTTTTACGAATCATCTGTAGTAGGTAGCTAGACCGACAAAACTCCTTAATTGACGTGTGCCCTTTGGGACTGGCTAATTTTTGACAGCAGCTATTTTCTCTGGATCAGTTCTTACTCCTTGTGATGAAACTATGTGCCCCAAATATTTAACTTCATTATTAAATAGAGCACATTTATTAGTATTAGTTTCGCCTCTCTCACCCTTTGAAGTGCGTTCCGTATGTTGTTTTTATGTTCCTCGAATGTCCTTCCGACTACTATTCTGTCATCTAAGTAGACGAGCCATCTTTTCCAGGTTAATCCACGTAAAAAACATTCCATGAGTCGTTCGAATATGGCTGGAGCATTACATAATCCAAATGGCATAACTTTGAATTGCCACAAGCCACTTCCAGCCGGGGAGGCAGTTTTCTCTCGGTCTTCGGGATATATTTCCACTTTCCAGTAACCACTCTTCAAGTCCAGTGTGGAAAATCATTGCGCTCCAGAAAGGGTATCTAGTGTGTCATCAATCCTTGGTAACGGATAGCTATCCTTTTTCGTTACGTTATTTAATTGCCTGACCGGAGCAACTAACGATGTCCCAGGGCTATTAGATTCCACAATTACGCCTTGTCCTTTCATGGAGTTTATCATATCTGCAACTTCTGATAGTTTGGCGGTAGTCTTCGTGGTATCTGCCAAATGGGCCCTAGAGTCTCCTGTATCGATCCGATGCTGGACAAGATTTTTTTACCGAAATCATCATCATTCATTGCAAATAATTCCGAAAATTTATCGATCACCTCTTTGGAACCGTTGTATTGTTGTTCACTTAAGTAGTAGCTGGTATAGGTTTTGTCTCCTTGACATAAGTACTGTTATCCAAATTAAAAACCTGGTAAACGGGTTCACAGTTTCCAATTATAGCACCTTGTTTCAGTTGAACCTTTGTATATTCTGCCTTCACTAAAGTCTTACCTACAATGATGCTCGTTGTAGCTTTTGTAGAGTTAGCTTCCACCAAATAGAATCGCCAGGTCCCGATCTCATCAATAAGCTTTGTCCATACTATCGTCTCGGAGCATGCAGAGAGAGTAATATTCTCAAAGACCAGCGCCCTTATTTTTGCTGGATAATCTGTTCCTCCTCCTAGTCTCATAGGAATTTCTATGCTGCCAAATTTGAGTATCCGTTCTCCAACATCTAGATTTATTTTGTATATGGTCATAAAGTCTACTCCAGGAATGCATTCATTCATGATGTCTGAAACCAGGAAAGTGTGAGGAAATAGTCGTTCGCCTAGTTGAACATCCAAAGTTATTTCTCCAAAAACCTGTGTTGCTTCCCCAGTTGCTGTTCTTAGTAAATATTTGGTGGTGTTGTGAAGCCATTTGTTCTTGAAAAGATATGCTCTAATAATTAATCTCGAAGCTCCAGTGTCGATAGTGACTGCGCAGTCATTTTCTCCTATACTTTACTGCAAGACTGCTATCATTTCTCTGCAACTGGGCTACCTGAATGATGGCTTCGGGGCTGTCGACTCCACCAACCAACTCCTGCCCCCGAAGTTCGCTTTTACATGTTTTCCGACTGCTGCACAGAGGAGCTGACGCGACTAGTCGCTGTTTTATTTCTAGTCTCTCTACGAATAGCTTGCTCCTTGGCTCGAAAGCGTTGGCATTATGTTCTGTCCTCCTCTTCTAGTGATTCCGTTCGTCGGCGTCTCCTGTAGTCGCTTTTGAGATATCCGGGTCTATTACAATTCCAGCATCGAAGAATACCACGTAAAGGAGTGCTTTGTGATGGCTGCATTCTATTGTAAGTACATTCCTCCACCGAAATTTCCCTCACTCGTACCGTACTCCAAGAAGCTTGTCTGGTAGATTCATACGCTATTGCATAGGGTAGCGCTTCTTCTCTTGACTTCTTTCCTGTTAGCCTTACCGCTTGTTGTAAACTTTGATCTGCAATAGCGTTCACAAATGCTTCTGTTGCCCTGTTGCCATTTCATTAAGGAAATCAGCATTTACACTAGAGTATGAAAGATGATCTAATCTTTCCACATCAGACTGCAGTTGTTGTACCTGTTGAGACTTACACTGCAAGATAGATTAACAATAAACATAAAATTATAGATTTCAATAATTGGCAAATTAATTACAATACTTTGTGAATATAAAATATTAGATGTGTTTACCACAAGCATTACGATATGTACAAATTTACTCTATATCAAACTAAATCTCCACTCAAAGTTACTACTATAGTAATTTCCAATATTAAACTACTAAATTCATTTAATCACTAACCCAAGCTACTCTATAAGTTGATTAAAAAGTTCAATAAGATGTACAGAAGCAAAGAAAACTAAAACGAAAACACAAAGAATAGGTAAATTCAGCAATAATAAATTATGTTTGTATATCATGCAATTTCATGCATCCGAAAAGAGTCTAGTTTTGAGATATCACTTATGATAAGAATTTCACCTCCGGGATGTTTCCGTACGTGTATACTTCCACCGATAGAGAAAACAGATGTCATCTGTTTTTGGCGCTTCAGTCGCAATGCTTCTCGATAAATTACATAATTTGACCTAGTAAGACTTTCCTGAATAAATATGCGATTAGATGATTGAAAACCAAGGTCACGCAGAGTAAGATGTGCATGCGAGGCCCTTTGCTTCATGAAGACGGCTTTTAAAACAATGCCTTTATCGTGAGCAGAGATAAATTTAATTATAATAGAGGTACCCGTCACATTTGAAGATTTTGGCTTAACAAGAAAAATACTTTTAACCGATGGTGTAGAAATTTCTATCACGTTACAGAATTTTTCGAATATACTAGTCAAATTCTCATTCGGTTCTTTGGGTATACCATTGACTACAACATCCGCAGCATTTTGTTGACGTTCCAATGCATCAATTCTGATCACAAGGTTGCTTGTAATCGTGTGAAGCTCCGTTACCTGACGATCGACTTTGACTTCAAGTGTATTTAATAAATTTCGATGGACATCTGCTATGATCTTTGAATGCAACTCATTAAGTTGCTGCTGGAAATTCGACAGTAGCATATCCACTTTTTTATTTAAGCCGACTAGTAATGATTTGATGTCTGCATTCTCTACTATTTCAGCACACGTAGAAGGTGCTGCAGAAGTATGTGCAATACTTGCATCTACAGCAAGTGTATTAGTTGTTGGAAGCGTAGGTGTAGTTGCTTTCCCTCCCTTTTTGTTACTTCTTGTATCAATACCACTACCAACTATGATTGCGGTTATTAATGTAATTTTAATCAAAAGACCACAGGAAGGAAATATTAGTGATTTTCACAAAATTCAAAAGGTATTTTTAATACTAACCACACCGATTATTAGGATGGCGAATTTTTGCACGAGAGAATAAATAGATGACTAGATAACTTGCAGAGAACTCGTTAGACACGTCTAGCTGTCAGCACACATCGCACTAAACTGTCTTCTTGGCAATCTGGATTTCGCACTTTTCGCGGTTGTGAGACTGCAGTATTGAAGCTTACCAAGGACATCAGCGCTGCCATGAATGATAACGATTTTGGCATTTTAGTTCTCTTGGATTTCTCTAAGGCCTTCGATAGTGTTGACCACGGCCTTCTGCTTCATAAATTAGCAACCTATTTTAAATTTAGTGCAACAGCTATTTCCTTGGTCATGGCGTATATAAGTGGTCGTTCCCAGCATGTTATAGTTGGTAATGAATTCTCAAATGCATTGCCCATACTCTGTGGTGTTCTGCAGGGTTCTGTGTTTGGCCCATTATTATTTAGTCTCTCTATTAATGACCTTCCTTTGGTAGTGGAGGACGTGAAGGTACAGATGTATGCCGATGATGTACAGATTTATCTAAGCAGGCCTATTGGTCTGCTTGAGGATTGCATTGATCGTCTTAACTCTGATCTATGTCGAATACACAGGTGGTCGGTTCTCAATGGACTTCTACTTAATCACAGTGCATGGCCTTCTATAATTGCGCTTTAAACGTCATGGATATACCCCCGGTTATCTTGAATGGCTTTGTCGTCCAGGTGCCCAGAAGGGCTACTAATTTGGGAATTGTTCTGAACTGTGATATGATGTGCTGCGACAACGTTAGTTCGATTCTCAATAAGGTGTATGTGATTATGCCTTATTTCACATTTGGAAGTCATATTTTTCCTAGCTTGGACAGCAAGTGTAGGCGTAAGATGGAGTGGCTTTCAACGATTGCGTACGATTTGTTTATGGCCTGCAAAGGTTAGACCATGTTCTTCCAGTTGTTAACACGTTACTTGGTTGCTCGCTGAGTACATATCTTACGCGGAGAATAATTCTTCTTCTATTCAAAATATTAAAGAGCAACCAACCAGAATATCTTAGAGAATTTTTCCAGCTCTTTTCTTCGCCACGTACTCATAATATTGTAATTCCGCGATTCAGTAAATTAGTTATGGAACGTTCTTTCCCTGTTCAGGCTGCCCGTCTTTGGAATAGTCTACCTGTAAGCGCTTAGATGGCCCAAACTGTCGATGCATTTAAAACTCTCATTAAAGCTCACATTTAACGTCGATTTTCTTCCAATATTACGGAAAATATTTGATATTTCTTAGATGGTTTCCTGTCGCGCGGTGAGTACAACTTTGTAAATTAATGTTTTCTAGCTATTTTTATTTTTTTTTGTTATTCATGACTTTTTTGGTTTTTATTATTTTTGTTATTAATATTTTTTTTTTAATTTGTGATTAACTTAATTTTGTATTCTTACCTTATTACTACTGTACTATTAAAAGATTGTAATCTTGTGAACATATGCCATAGCTAAATATATTATTATTATTATTATACTTTTACCCTTCAAATTACTTTGGGACGTACAGTAAAATTCGGTGATGCTTTTTTATCACTAACTATGCGAATGTGGAACAGTTTACCATCTTCTCCCTTTTCTCCAGCGTATAATCTGCGGAGGTTTAAGAGTGACATACGTCGGCACCTCCGCCACTCTCTTCATATCTCCTAAGGCTTTTCTCTGTTTCTTTGCTGACATGCTGTGCTTTGCATCATAGGGTATCCCCTGAGCTTGGCTTAATAATATAAAAATAAAAATAAATAAAAAAGGCGGGCATTGGTCTAAAACCAATTCATATAACATTCTAGATGAATGCCCGTACGAAATTTCGTATGGTCACCCATTTTAGCAATTTTGATTTTTGCAGTGGATTTTCGCATATATTTCTAGAACGGTTTATCGGACAGAAAAAATGATTATAACCAATTCTATAGGATTTTGTATTCTGAATAAGTTTTTAGTACAATAAAAATGTCTTGGACTGATCGTTTTCACAGTAACCCTAAAAAACCTAAATTTTGATATGGCAACACCAAGAAGGGGTTCCCCGATTTATTCAATTTCGGAAATTTTATTTGCTATTGCTACGAGAACACCATATACCATATATATTTTAGCTCTCTATGTTAACGCGTTTGCAGGCAGTGTCCAAATATATAGTGGAAAACGAAATGTTTGTATGGCAATCCGACGAAGGAGTTGCCCGATTTGTCTCATTTACAAAATTAATTTTACTTTTTTTTTTTTTAAGTCTGCTTACAAAATTTCAGCTCTCTAAGTGCACGCGTTCTAGAGATATCGTGCGCACACACGGGCGGACAGACGGACATGCAAAAATCAAAATAACTTTTAATATTATGCGTGGTTGTCCCAATAATGAGATATAATTTTAAAATGGGGCAACTCATTCTTGGTGTTGTCACATAAAAATTTAGGGTTTTTACGTATACTGCGAAAACGATCAGTCCTAGACCTTTTATAGTACTGAAAAATTCTTGAGAATATACAATCCTATGAAATTGTTCTTAGCCATTTTTACTGTCCGACGAACCGTTCTGGCAATATATGCGAAAAACCAC
The DNA here is from genome assembly GCA_963930735.1 of Dioctria linearis. Taxonomy (NCBI): domain Eukaryota; kingdom Metazoa; phylum Arthropoda; class Insecta; order Diptera; family Asilidae; genus Dioctria; species Dioctria linearis. Next base: position 102,536,784 of record OZ005743.1, read on the forward strand.
TTCCAACAATTAAATTTACAGAAAGAGGTGACTATACCAAATTACAGACAGCCATTCATCTAGGGTATTATAAAAATTGATCTTAGACCATTTCTAGCTTTTTTACTTGTTTTTAACGAAAATTATTGTGATAAAACACGTCACTAATAAAATATATATTTTTTTAATATATATATTCATTATACGAGTACAACGCTATTCCCCGTTAAAGAGTTTTATGCTGTTATATGGCGCTATACATATATAAAAAACGAGTGGGATTTGCCACCTTCTTCCCCATACAATTTATGATTCTTATCAAGCCAGTCATCTCGCGCCGGGTCGTGTATATTCAAAGTAGGCGCTGTTATGACTTTTCATAAACTGTTTTGGCCCTTTTAAAACTGTTTGTAAATAACGAGTAAATTTGAAGTGGTCATTTTGAATAAAAATTTATTAAATAGTGTTAGTTATTAAATAAAATGAATGAAGATTATGAAGACGGAAAAGAAAATTATGGTATGGAATAAGAAGAATTGTATTAGACTTAAATCTAAATTTAACATCCTTAGAGAAATCAGTCAGTGAGACACGTCTTACAAGATCACGTGTCTTGCAACCACACCACTTGCAGCAGGAAGGCCAACACTATTTTGCACAACAAACTGCTTATGCTTCTGGAGGGAAGCCATGGATGAATACCAATGTTACTACGAATATATCAATTTCTAAACCCCAAACGCAATTTGGAAAATATGCCTATGCAATGCTAGATAGTGTATGATAACAACACAATAAATAATAGCAGTAAAAAAAAGCTGAGGTATATTTTTTAGGATAATTGGCGAATCCGAGGAGGATCCGATGAATGTGATATGTTCGATGAAGTCGATGAAGGAGATGCACAAGATGAATATGGGGAATCACAAGAATTAGCTGAGTATTCACTCGAAGGAGATGAGGGCACACAAGGAGCGGCTCTAGCTGCATCAGACGTCGGTAAGAAAGCAATTATAGGCACATTATTTTATTTTTATATTTAAATTAAATTATAGTGCACAAATAAGTAGAACTGACCAAATTACATACTCCATGTAAATGCAATGACTTGAATAGCGTTATTTTTGGAAGTAATGGGTTCTAGGTAATAATGGGCAAAATAGGCCTTTCACTTTTTAATTGTAAGTAAACATAAAAATCGTAATGTACAGGGTAAATAATTTACGCTATATATGGATGCACATTGGAGCCTTATAAATAATTGCAGCGAAAATTTGCACTTCATTCTCTTTTTTCTCAAGATTCTAATATGTGTTTATCTACTATGTACATATATCTATAATGTTTTACCTCCACTCTCAAAATGAGTTAGAGCGATCTCTTATCAACTTAAGCATTTATAGAGTTTTCGAAGACTAGACTAGTTTTGTCTGCTCAGATACATGCGTATAAATATCAATAGTTTCTATGGTTTACAAGAACAGTGTAGATTTAAGACCTCTAAAAGAAATTCCAATGGCTATTCATAATACTAATGGCTGGGTGCAAAAGAGAGCTGTGACGATTGTCAATCTTTGTGGTACCTTTCTAAAACTAGGTTTTTGAATTATACTATGGTTTAAATTTGAATGTTTTTACACATTTAACCAGGCTTTCGCGCATATCTATCTAATCCAGAAACGTCACATTGGACATCGCTATGAAGTATGGACTGGAATCAGATCTTGAAGCTGACTGCTATTTTAAAGACTGATTTTATTTAATACCCCTTCCGCCTTTTTTTCTGAAAAGTGTAAGCGGGACTCTTTTCTTCTTTTATGCTTTGGCTATTTATTTAATTATTCGTTGTAGCTTCATGGAATCCTAATCAATGTCTGTGATTATTTCTCTTTCAAAAATGAATTACCGAGCCATTCCCACTTGTTTTGTTTTTCTAAAGCTGTTGGAGCCATCGACTACTATTTCTTAAACTTCCACTTGAAGCCATTCATGTGCTTTTCATATCATGTTCTTATAAACGATAAGTCGACTATAACAAATCTACTGGAGTTTTTGGTTTCTGAGTATTATTATAGCCTAAATGAATCATATAGGGTATATTAAGTTTGTCAATCCGTTTGTAACGCACAGAAATAATGATGGTAGAGCAAAATGGATTGGACATCCACGCATAATATTAAAAGTTATTTTAATTTTTGCATGTCCGTCTGTTCGTCCGTCCGAACGTCCATCCGTACGCATGACAACATGAGAACGTGTGTTCTTAGAAAGCTGAAATTTTGTACGCGAACTTTAAAAAAAAAGTAAAACTGAGTTCGGAAATGAGACAAATCGGGCAACTTCTTCATGGGGCTGCCATACAAAAATTTCGTTTTTCACTATATATCTGGAAACTGCCTGATATAGAGACCTGGAATTTGGTACATGGTGTTTTCATAGTAATAGAAAATAAAATTTCAAAAACGGAATAAATCCTAGATATTTTTGTTCTAGTAAATTCAGAATATGAAATCCTATAATACGGATTATAATTGTGTCTATTAGATGCAAACATCGGCCTTTCCCAATACAGTGCATTTTGTATAAATGGCCAAAAACCATTTTGGATTACTAAATGTGCAGTTCGATAAAATGTTAGATGTGCATTGTTTTTAGTTTTGTGTGCGCGCCTACTTTGCAAAGGAATATAAAGTTGGTTAGTTTACTACTAATATAATTAAAAAAAACAAAATGGGAAATGTAGCGTTTTGAATGTTACTTTTGGAAATAGCGGCTTTTGATTTTAATTTTGGTGTAAATGGCGAGGTTTGGAAATTAAGTAGGTAGGTAGGTTAGTTATTAAGAAATAAAACAATTTTAACGAAGTTCATTTATTAAGAAAAAGGAAAAAAAAAAGTTAACCATGTAGATAAACATTTAAAATAAAACAGGACTTAAACCTTTATATCTATTTCTTCCATGAATTCACAGCAGTCTTGCCCATCTTCACTATCATTATTCACAGTTTCGTCTGAATGCGTGTGGTTCTCGATTATATTTTTGTAATACTTTAAATGTAGTAGAGTTCTCCAGTCATCTCCAAAATGTTTTTTGAGCAAATTATCAACATCCCTTATTTTAGCAGATTTCATTAATATGCTGGTGGATATTATTTGAGGGTGCACGCCAGCAATCTTTTTTCCTGGCTTAATTACTGATTTTCCCATCCGAATGTCTGACAGTTCTCCTCGAATAGTGACTGTGGATTTTCGTTTCGTCAGAATAAATCTTTTGATTCCTATAGATGTCCATATACTCATCAAGTGATATAATAGTATCTTTACATTTCACATCTTTTTCAATTTTCGCAAAAACTCTATCGGGAGGTAAAAAAGAATGACCAACAACTGGAAATATTACTTCAATGTGCGTTATATTTCTTGGCGATTTTTTGATTAGCCAATAAGCCAGCATAAACATTACAATTGAATTTTTGTTCTGGCCACCACAACCGTCTGCAAACAGTCTGATGCTTTTTATTCTACATAAATTTGAAAGACATAACCGGTGATAAATTCCGGATGCTATTTCATTGGATCCTTTCGGTCATACATGTTCTTGCCAAACGTAAAGAAAAACATTTTGTTTAGTCAGAGCTTCCTTCGAAGTTCCTTGAACTACCCCAAAATTATAAAGATAGAATTGACGGCTATAGTAGCTTACCTGATCTTGCACCTTAGGCAAAACCATATTTTTCTGGCAATAGAATGCTATAGTCAGTATGTCAGGTTTTTGCTCCTTCAAAAGGCTATAGAAGGCCTTAGCACGACGCTTGTGAACAATACTTTCCGTCATCAAGGATTGTTTCTTTTGGATATTTCCTTCTAGTTTTATTCTTTCCTTAAGTCTTAGGCAAGTTGAACAAACATCTAAACAAGGAGATTTGAAACTTAGATTGAAAGTTGTATTGGATACAAATCTAAAATAACTCATTGTAACTTTCAAAGCCGAATCAATAATTTCATTGTCGTACATTCGGTACAATTTATTTACTGACAAGTCTCCAGGTAAATATTGTCGCCTTGACACACTACTGCGGCAATAGTGAACTTCCAGGACTTTAAACTTTTTTATAAATCTGGAGTGCGTTCCAAAACACAACTGCAGCTATAGTTGTAGCTATGTCAGAGTTATGTCAGAGATATGTCAAGCTGTCTGTAGATAACTAAAGCTGTTTGAGGTCTTGGAACGATCTGAGTAAGCTAAAAGTATTAGAACTGTCATTTATACTGATTGTATAATTTTATTGATACTTAAAACTAATATGTTATTACTGTGTGTTAACCCGAAATGAGCCAGAGAAAATTAAATAAATAAATAAATTTTGAAAACGTTTGTAAAAGCGCGCCTAACAAAATATTTTAATTGACAGCTCACGTCACGGTTTATATATTAGATAACTAGCAGTTTAGAGCACAGTCAGGGATAGATGTCTATTTTAGTCAACTTTAGATTTTTCGGAACGCTCAAAAGTCAACTCAGCTGACATAATTTAGTTGACTACTGAGTTTTGGAAGGATTGAAGTCAGCTATAGTCAACTGTAGCTATGTTTTGGAATGCACTCCGGATAATGGATTCTTTCCGTCTTTCGTACTTTGAAGATAGTCTGTCACCCCCACGATGTTCAACAGGTGCTTGTCCCCTCAGCAGATGACGTTTACAGACGCGTTGAACTCCGATCTTTCCCAATATCTAATATTCCGCAGAATGCTTTTTGGCAAACTCTGAATAGTTTTCTGCATCTCAGTCTGATAAAATACTGTAAAGAAATACTTCTCGTGTGGCCACCTTTGCGTCGATCTATTCTATTCGATTCAGATGCTGCGCAGCCTATGTAAGAATAAAAAGATCTTGAATTAATAATATATAATAATAATTTTTTGAGCTGTAGAAATGTCGCAAAACTTTTTGCATCTTTTGAATTTATGGAATGCATTTGAATTTATGGCCTACATGCTTGCATTTTGGAATTTTTGGTAATTTTTTTAGCAGAATATCTACGAAAGTATCCATAATAAAACTAAAATATTATTATACTCTCAGTCTTACCTATTCTTTTTAGCTATTTCACGCATTGAAAATTTGATCTCCTTAGCCTTTTTCTCGCTTGATAGTTTTCAAATAAAACTGGATTTTGTTCTTACTCCATTACCTACCAAATTCTAAATAATATTCAAAAAAGCAACAATCTTACACAAGCACTAAGAGTAACACACGTCTGCTCAGTACAGAAACCACAGGAAGACTGGTAAAATTGTCCGAAATACGCAACCATTTTGTCAGTTTTCCCGCGCTTTAGGAAAAAACCAAGTTTGGTTTTGGCTTTATTGAAACGTACCCGAAACCCGACTACAAGGAAAAAGACCAGCTTGCTACTTACAATAATGCGTTTGATACCAAAAAGCTTTTTGGAAACAAGCGAACATTTTGCTAAATAGTTCAATTTTCTACTATAGTTTATTAACGAAGTCGGAGAGAACTGTTATTGTCGGAAAATATTTCTAGCTCCGAAGAGTTTTCCATTTAGCCAATCGGTTGGCACACTAAATAAATTTTTTCTATTTTCTGGAAAAGACAGACGTTTGCGTCTAATAGACACACATGCAAAAATCAAAATAACTTCTAATATTATGCGTGGGTGTCCAATCCATTTTGCGCTACCATCATTATTTCGAGGTGTTACAAACGGAATGACAAACTTAGTATACCCTATAGATTTCATCTAGGGTATAATAAGGAGCATGCGTTAAAAACAGTAATAATAATGAAATTGTATTACAGAAAATTATAATAATGAAGATGTATCAAAGAAATTACCATAAAGAGAAAAATGAATGAAATTGTACTAATGAGAAAATGTTTTGATAGTATAGAGACACCAACTTGTCACACCAGGCCTAGTTCCCTTGAGAACTATTTTATTCCAGGGGGAGGGATGTCGCGGCCCAGCTCCTCTAGTACCGGAGGCGGAAGCAATCGGCAGCTGTTGGGGTAATTAGGCAATAAGTAATCGCCCAGCACTTCATTTTCGCACAGTGAGGTACTGGCTATTGCATTATTGCTCAAATGATAAGACCACAAATGCAGATAGCGATGACGCAATGGATAATTGCTGGACACATCACTTCGCACAGTGAGGTACTGCTTTTGTCTGTTGTTAGCAAGAAGCGGCGATGTGTAATAACAAAAATACAGGTGGTGGTCGCCGATGACGCAATGAATATTCGCTAAGTAACTCACTTTTGCCGGTGAATACTTACATTTATTTATTATTGACAAATCGGGACTGCAATGCTGGAAGTAAGTTATTACATTGTCGTTTGCATCTAATAGACACAATTCTTTTTCTCTCCGATGAACCGTTTTAAAAATATATGCGGAAAACCAGGGCAAAACTAAAATTACCCAAATGGGTGACCATACGAAATTTCATACGGGCATTCAACTAGAGTATCATAAGAATTGGTCTTAGACCAATTCTAGCTTTTTTACTTGTTGATTCCGGTTTCGGTAGCACTTTACTTTTAGACTAATTTGGAAAAAAATGGAAATTGCTATCTTGGAACAGTTGGTGTACGTGGACAACGAGGCGAGGCGTGGCTATAGCAAGAGTTGAAGAAATAAAATGATTGCACGATGTATTATGAGAGTGTTTATAACAACGCTGTGTCAGAGCGCGATATAGCGAGACACCTCGAGGTAGCTCGCTCGATAATGAAATTTTTCATTTTTTCGCGAGGTGCAGCGCATTAATTTTGAAAGCTGGCCTATTCTTTCTTATAGGTTTTTTCTTTGATATTATCAAGGGGCTCTTTACTCGTTCTCATATATTGGAAGAATTTCTCAGGATCAGTCCATAGATCATTATATAGATAATGAAATTTACCAAATTCCAGAAGTTTCGTATTTATCGGGTGGCAGGTCAAGTAAAACAACGGAAAGTACACTTATGTATAGAGCGACAAAAATTTTGGTGAAATAAACAATTCTAGAGAAAACTGTTTTTGTTTTAAATAATTGAAGGCACAATTATAACTAATTATGCATTCTTAGAAAGGCCAATATGTGTTCTTTTAAATAAAGGTTTGAACGTCACAATCCATTAATTACAATAGAACTTTTAACGAAATTACTCTGAAAAGGTATGCAAAATCTCGAAAATTGATATTATCGATTTACTCGAAAACCAAGCGGAGTTCGGTATAAAAGTATCTAGACTTTTTTGACCCAAATGACCTCTACTTTCATCCCCTTAAAGGATTAAAGACATTTACGGAACACTCTGTATATATACACGCAATGGCCTGCCTCTTTTTTAGTTTCTTACTTGTAGGTTTTTACCATTTATTCAGGTAGATTAAAAAATTGCACTGCCTATGTAGCATATAAAAACAAAAATATATTATTAATAAGGACATTATTAAAATTAAAGTTAATTAAAATAATTTTTTTTATTATTAAAAATGAAGATGCGAGATATCTAGCTGCAACTCTCATGGACATGCATTTAGACAACATGGCTGCGGCTTTGCAGGATCCTGGAGGAGCAAGTAATTTAAATAATTTGTGTTAAAGTCTGAAAATATTCCTATAATAAATTTTGTTGTTTTCTTTTGCAGAAGTCACAGTAAAATCTAGGAAAAATGCTTCCCAAAATGATGAAGATCTGGAGAAAAGTGTAGGTAATGTGATTTCGTATTTGGAAGGAGAATATTTGATTGAAGTAAAATATTTGCAAAAATTGAGAGTAAGAGTACAATGCCCATTGCAAGTTATGAAGATAAATAAGTAATTGCTTCTTCTCAATTTCAATCGATCAAACAGTATAGGTTATATTTTGTCGTTTTCCACTAGTATATACTTCTCCAATTTTCCCGAAGTGGAATCAATAAATTTTGCGTCTGCAAATTAAGGCTACACAATTCGCACTATATTATTCGGTCAATGTAACAAACTATGAACCAAATAAACAAAAATTGTGTTGATAATCTTGGGATGGCCAGACCTTGTTAATCTTTATATGATGTAGGCCTATAACTTACTGGAGTAATATACTCAAAAAAGAAATGTGTTAAGATGTTTCATGTGTTAAGATGTTTCAGTACGGGTATTCAACTGAGGCCATAGAGAATAACGCAGAGCAGCTAGTCTTAAAGCTAGTCTTATGGATCGGTTTATTTAAGAGGAGTCAGTACCAAGATTTCCAAGAATCATACATTTTTCTGGTAAACTATTTGTAGCCGAATAATGATTCATATCTTAAATTAAAGATAACGTAGAGGTCTAGTAAATACCGTCGTCAAAAATTAAAAAGATTGCATTAGAATGGAGATATTAGCTCGGAAACTTGTAAAATATTGTAAAAAATGAAATTTTTTTCTTCCGAAATTTCACTGAATATTTCAATGAAAGTTGTTGCAATACAAAGTCAAATGGTATGTTAAACAATTATATGAAAAAATGTAGGAGAATTAATTTTCGTTAAACATTTTCAATTTCTTTGAACTGAAAATTTTCATTTTTCGTCTAAAATCTGTCCTTTACGCTAGATGTCTCTAATATGCTCTGTGTTCTAGGTCTAGGCTTATTTTATATGAATTTTCTCAATTTTAGGACACAAGTCTACGTATAGTAAATTTAATTGTCTACAGGCTCGCTAGTTGAAAAGTTATCTTTAATTTTTTTTGTGTATTTGGTGCAAATATGAATGGATTTTATTATTTTCTACAAAATTTTGAAGATGGCAATGGTAAACTTTAAAGCCAGCTCCAATTATTCCTCACAGGCTGAGATCAGGCGTAAAGACCTATTTGTATTTGTTTTGGCCTTAAAACCGAAAATACGTTCAGGTCTTGAGGCTTCCTCGAAGTATTGTCAAAATTTTCAGGAGCATATTTTATATGAGGTAATGAAAACCAGGCTCATCAACTCGCTTTTAAGCAAGGCATAAAGCTCGCTTTGCTATATGCTACTTATGTTTATATTAAAACCGTCATAACCTGTACAATCTATATGATGGTGATAGGACTTTCGATAGCTTATTAAGTAAAATGAACAGTTTAAAATATGCAAAAAATTAAATATTTATAACTTCAGAACAAAAATAATCAAATTCGTGGTCAAAGCAAAAATTAAAAAATTTAAATATGTTAAAGGAAATATCACAGAAATTAGTTAAAACAAAAAATCTTCAAAGATTTACTATGGCACGGAAAAGCTTCAACGAGGAGTAAAATTCTGCTTTATTTATCAGTCTAAGCTTTTAGCTCCATCTCACCTTTATCGCATTGGGAAGATTATTGGGAATGGAATAATTAAGAAATCCAAAGATTTTTTTTTTATTTTGATGGAATCTTAGCCATAGGAAAACATTCAAATCTACATTTAAACACATTTATTGTCGAAAATTAACACATTTAAAAAACACTATGGCTATATTTTTTTTGATCTTAATTTATTCTTTAAGTCTTCTTCTTGCGCTCTACACCTACTAACTTTTCACTGATTTTTTACACCTACTAACACCTACCAACTTTTCACTGATTTTTTAAATAGGCGAAATGCAAAAGGATATATCTGGATTACTGGATGAAATAGAAGAACTTATGAATAAACCATTAGAAGAGTTCGGTAAAGTTTTTCTATGTTTGTGCAAAACTTTGAAATATTTCTAACATATTTTCCATCTTTTTGAAGCTGATTATGAAGATTCAGTTGAATATAATTCAATGGAAGAACCTGAGGGTAATATGTGGGAAAAATTCGACGACGACAACGGAGATATTTGCGAAAATTTTGACGACGGCTACAATGACGAATACTCAATCGAAGAAGGTAACTTTATTTGTCAGTGGAATGGTTCAAAAAAATGTTTGATTATTACAGATGACATGGACTACCTACAACTGCCGGATAATGCTAACGTGGACCAAGATTTAGTAAATGCTGGAGGTTTGGGAAGGAGCTGTCCTAGCGTAAATGGTAAAAAAATTTGAAATTTTATAGACATATTGTAGATTATGAATTGAATTATCTCTGAAAAATCCTCAACCATCCCCCGCATGCGTCCTAAGATATATGACGTAGACAAAGTCTGCATTTCATGAACTGTAGGCAGATAGTCTAGCAGTTTGTGCTAACCGATTTTTAACACTAAGTGTTTGGAATACTTAGTCTCTTCATGAAATGGTACGAGCCTTTACACCGATAGTGTAATACCAACCGATATAACCGAATATAAGGAGGGAAAGATGAACGGTGGTGAGGAAGGTCACGCGCATTCTGGGATACAAACAAACAACCACACACACAAATAAAATGCCTTTAATAGTAAATGTTGTAATCAGGTTAGGATAGGTAAGAGGGGTGCCGCTGGAAGTGTCTAGTCTGGGTTCATTGTACCCCATATCCTCATTGGATAACCCAAAACAAATCACCCTAGATCCATCCTGCTGCCCGTAGAAAACTCAGGATGCATCTGAACTCTTTTCTTTACAGTCCTCCAGACTAGAAAGGAAGTAGCTATCTTATAGTCTACCTCCTTTTTCATTAGAGCACATCACTGACAAAGGACGTGTGGGGTGGATTAGATATCCTCCGGGAACTTACAGCTCCTGCAGAAATCGTTGGTCCCTATACCCAGTCTTCTAGTATGGTTTTCTATGGCCCAAATGAACCGTAATGACCCCAACTAGATACCTGGTAAATGTTGTGTTGCCATTTAGCAGTTCTCTTCCTGTCATATGCAGGCCACATTTTCCTCGCGATAGCACAGGTTTCTCCGTTGATCCACTGAAGGTTTGCCTTTTAATAGGCGCCCCTAATCTCCCCATATTAGAGCCCTTCTTGCCCAACTCATCAGCCATATCGTTTCCCGGGATATCCCTATCGCCAGGTACACAGCATAGGGTCACCATATGCCCCGGAGTCAATTCCTCAAGGCTGGTGATGCATAACTGTACTAATTTTCATTTTATGAACACTCCTTCCAGCACTTTATTGGCTGCATGGCTATCAGTATATTGTCGTGCGAATTCAAATATTGCTGCGTGCTAAATCGCAACAAGCTCTGCCTGAAAAACACTACATTTGTCAGGCAGTCTATGTGACTCGTCTTTGGAGTACACTCCAGCCCCTTTGCCCGCAATCGTGTTGGATCCATCCGTAAATTTAACTATACCGGATGCTATCATCATCTCTTTTCCATGCCAATCATCTATTGGGGGCATTGTTATATTTACACTCCCACCAAAGGTTGGAAAATATGTTTGATAGTAAATTTCTACCCTGCAAATACTGCAGTCTATATTCTGGTGTATACTGGAATGCCCAACACCCCTCTCCTTCCACCACCCCCGTGCTTTGAGCCTGACAGCACTAATTTCCGCTGAACTCCTGCACTAGAGATCTAGCGGCAATAAGTCAAGCATGACCTCTAGTGCCGCTGTGGGCGTGGTACACAAACATCCTGTTATTCCCAGACCAGCGGCCCTCTGGATTTTCCAGGTTACATTTTGCCGTCAGTGCCGTCCACCAGACTGTGGGCTGTGGATCCATAGAAGAGTATCGAACGAACTACGGCTGTGTATATGCAACATACCACCTTGGGTTTGTATCCCCTGTTACCTCCAAAAAGTCTCTTGCAAGTGTAGAAGGTCAAACTTGCTTTCGTAACACGTTCTTCCAAGTTAGACCTCCAGTTCAGCTTAGAATCTAATATAATTCCGAGATACTCTGGAGAGAGTAAGTTATTCTCTACCCAGCACAGTAAATCTGAAACTTTGCACCTGCCTTTTTCTTATGAAAAGCACTAGCTTTGTTTTCAAGGGGCTTACCTTTAATCGACTGTTATTGGTCCAGTTGTCCAGCTTACGCTGCACATACTTTCACTAATAGTTGAGAAGAATTTGCCGGTTGTCTCTCTCTAACTTAATGAGGATTTCTTCCATCACTGGAGCGGTGTTAGCACCGCACCTGCGGCGCAGTTCGGTAGACTGCATTTCTCACAACCTCATCCCCTGAGTAAGAGCTAATCTTTCTGCTGAGAAGCATTCAGTTGATCCAGTCGTATAGACTCTTATCTACTCGCACCCTTCTTATTCTACTGTATATAATCTCTGTCTCAAAGTTATAGAAATCCCCTTCAATATCCACTGCGAAGCGAATGTACTGCTTATACTCTATTTCTCAACCACGGACACCACGTAAGTAGTTTCAACCTTACAGCTTTTCCTTTTGTGTAGGGATGCTGGTTACCACTGCTGCCCTGCCAAATACTTCTGATGTACGCCTTACTTAGTCTCTCCAAACCTTTATGCAAGAAAGAGGGGAGACTAATAGGTTTGAAGGTCTTTGCCTGCATATAGCTCGTTTTGCCTGTCTAAGTAATGAATATTACCCTCGCTTCCTGCCAGACCCTGGGCAAGAAACCAAGCCTCAGGTAGCTTTTATATATAAACATTAGCTAAATCATTATGTATCTGCTGAAGCATGATGTGTCTCAGTCCGTCCATCCCCGCTGTCTTAAAGGGATTAATGGAACAGGCCGCCCATTTTATTGCATTTTGCTGACCATGTAGCTAACGACTTCTTTCTTTCCGTCTTCTTGGTGTCGTCCTGCAGAACTCGTCACTTATGAGATTATCTCGCCGCTGCCCGGGAAGTGGGCATTAAAAAGTGCATTTAAAAGCTCCTCATTTGTAGTTGTCTAGTCCCTTTCCGAAGCCTGGACACGTCTGTATTAGATTCTATTAACCTGCAGAAATTCCTCCGTACGTACATTTTTTCCAGTCTAATCTTTCTTGAAAGACCTTTAACCGCCAGGATTAATCTACTTGATCATCACTGCGCTTGGCTGCATTAAACATTATTCGCGATTCTAAGCTTACAGAGCTTAGCATTCCACCATGGTGGCTTCGACTTGTCAGTGGGTCTGCTTATAAGACAATCTTCCCGAAATGCTTCACTTAATGCATCGGTGATCGTATCATAGGAAGCAACCACTGCTAAATCTTATATTAGTCCTTCGGACGGAAGAACTTCCAGTCTGTCACTGACTACACCACAGAAACGGTCCCAATTTGTCCTACGAATATTCCTGGAAGACTTAACCGGCTTCGCAGCTGGTACAATGTCAAAGAGCATCCAAGCATGGTCTGAAAAAGACGCCTGGTCAGACACTCGCCAATTGTGCACCACAAAGCTCTCCGAACAGTTATCGAGAGTTAGGCCTAGAACCTTGCTCTTGTTTGCCATTCTGAAAGTTAGCTTGCAGCCTCTGTTATAAACTTAAAACTTAGTCTCCAAATGATCCTTATAGCTGAAAAATGCCTGAAGGTTTTGCCTAAAAAGTATACAAATTTTACCTTGTCTGACTATTGATTATAAAAAAGTTTGAAGTCCCTGAAGCCAAACCCCTGAATCTTAGCCCCACAGACCCAAGGCTCTTGTATTATTACAACATCTATGTTCTTCTTAGTTAGGAGCAGCATCAAGTTGGCTGACGCAGTCTTACGATGATGAAGGTTGATTGCACCACTCTAATCCGCAGTAGCTACGCCCTTCTCTCCGCAAATTTTTTTCCCCTGAGAAGCCTGGGAAATACCTCTACCACAACAAAATGGAGCTTCTCTGCCTTTTCCTGATAATGGGCACAGACTCACAGTCCACCAAAACCACGAATCCCCTGCCCCATCTCCAAGCTGCGCTACAGAAACAATCTCCCACTCCCCTGCCGGGACTTCAGGACCCGTAGGACCTTAAACAGACTGTCCCTGTCAATCTGCACATGCGGTAACAATACACGATCTTTCGGTCTCTCAGGAATGTCGTGCAGTGGGACGAACGCTAGCTGGGCTCCTTTCCATGGTACTTCCAATTCTGAGTCCGCTTTAATAGGAAAATCTCTGCACTCCAAGACGCTGACTCCGTACTTCCAGCATGATTTGTTGAAGGTTGGAACACTTAACGAGGGGTTGATGGGCACATACCGTATGACAGCGTTCTATATAGAGATCTCCCCTGTCGTTCATTGCTCCTCAATGTAGCGCCCGTCAATCAGCACTAGCTTTGGGCTAACTGCAACCACCTCATTGAGCGGCCTCTTCTCCTTTTCCAGGCCCTTAATAGGATCCGGTCTCAATCCCTTACTGCACCTAGGGTACTATCTGCTGGAGCCCTTCTTCTTCGGTGAGGTAATTTCGTCGTCCGCTATAATTTGCATGCATGGTCCAGCTTAGACAACTCCTCTCTCTTTACGTCGAAGAACCGCGTACTTTAGCAGAGCTCGGCAAGCAAACGCTCCTCCGTATCCGTCGACATCGACTCGTATTCCTGAGACTTCAGTTCAAGCCCTGAAAGCCCTTTCTTGATAGCGCCAATGTACACTGTGGCTTCCGCTATCTCTTTTTTGATGTATAGAAATAAATGGTGTCGTTATAAAATAAAAATATTACAACCATTAGGCACGCTTTCTGGAGGCTGCTGGTATCCTGCTTTTTTGCGGCAGATTCATTTGTATTTACGAGCCTCAGTTATTTATATGCAATCAAGTTTTCGTACAAAAACGAATGTGGAAAAGCTGGATGGGACTATAACTTCCTTATCAGTTTCTGCCAAGAAAAAGAGTAATATTCAAAAATTCCTCCTCCGGCGTTTTATATTTCGGTATAATTATCTTATTTTTCTCATAAAAATTTTGCCGGCTTTATTCTGCAGTATTCGAAAAAAAAGGTTCTTCATCTGCTTTCAACATAATGTGTAGATGATGATATTGGGCAAATTTTTACGGTTTTGCATTAATTCGATGAACGGGGTACTTCCTTAGTTATGATTTCAGATAACAGGAGCTCATCACTCACTACGTAACAGAGAATACAGGTATTCGCACGAAATTTCGTCCATTAATGTTTATACATTTTTTTTTAAACACAGAGTTCTTCTCACAGTGTTCTCTGTACCGCGCTTTCCTATTCATTAACAACATTTCGTCCACTAATGGTGCAACGTAGTTCGTAACGGGAATACCTTGTGCGTTAGGTGCGTAACTGCCACCTAAAACAAGCTCAAGATAGCTCGCGCTTACAGTTGATCGTACCAACTGGTGGCAGTTTAATAGGCGAGGCTCATAACGGCAGCCTAAGACAACTTCTGGCGACAATATAGCACTTATTATTATTATTATGAACTGTCCAGAACTTTCCGCAGATTCTACTCCAGAAATATCGATTCTCCTAACCTTATTACTTATTATTATCAAGTCATATCCGACCTCATGCAAATAGCCCTCTCCAAAGTCCGCACGTGGTGTTTAAACAAAGGCCTTAGCAACAAAACGGTTATCGTTCCGTTCACAAGAAGATCGAAGCTTTCACTAACGGCTCCTCTTCTTGATAATACGGAATTTATATTTTCAGAGGAAGTCAAATATCTGGGGATAACCCTAGATAAGAAACTTACTTGGAATTCGCATCTGTCCAGAGTGACGGATAGAGCGATGCTATCTCTCTACGCGTGTCGTCGCTTCATTGGCAGAACATGGTGGCCAAAAACTAACCAAAAGACGGCTGAGGCTCTGCTTCAAAAAACCCAGCGGCTTGCCTGTCTAGGAATAACTGGTGCCGTGAGAACCTGTCCTACGGCAGCCAAGGAAGCCTTATTAAACCTTGCACCCCTGCATTTGCAGGTGAAAAAGGAAGCGATCTCCAGTGCTAACGGAGTACAAACGGAGAAACAGTTAAAGCCTGGCGATTTAAGTATCTTAAAACAGATATGCTTCGAGCAAGTGACGACAATATCTGATATAATCGCACCCAGAGTGGATTTTGTAAGACCATTCCAAGTGGTTCTTGCAGACCGACAACAATGGCGCTTCACTAAACCGTCCTTCCAACAAGGATCGATGGTGTGGTATACAGACGGCTCAAAAACAAACAGTGGGGTCGGATTGGGTGTATACGGCCCCAGATGCCATATATCAAAGGATGTAGGCTCTACCCCTACCGTATTCCAAGCCGAGGTATTAGCCATAGAAGAATGTGCCAATACCTGCATTAAAAGAGCCATAAATGGCTCAACCATTAATATCCTCTCGGACAGTCAAGCTGCCCTCAAGGTCTTAAAGTCCTACACTGTCAAGTCAGGGATAGTCTGGGAATGTCTACAAACCCTCAAAAATCTATCAAGGAGAAACAAAGTTATCCTCATGTGGGTACCTGGACATGAGGGCCACAAAGGCAATGAAATTGCGGATGGCCTAGCCAAAAGAGGAGCGGAAACTAAGTTTGTCGGACCGGAGCCATTTTGTGGTACTTCAAAGTGTTACCTCAAAGCTACCCTAAATAACTGGGAGAATAAACAAAAATCCCTGTATTGGGAAAGGCTACAAGGACTTCGTCAGGCAAAAAAGTTTATCGACACCTCTGGCGGAAAAACAAAAGAACTCCTACTCCTTAGAAGAACAGAGCTCAAAATGATCACTGAGCTCTTCTCAGGCCATTGCCCCTTGAGGTATCACCTAAAGAAGCTGGGTTTGGCTGAGACTTCATCCTGCCGCTTCTGTCAGGATGCTCACGAAACCTCGGACCACCTGCTCTGCAACTGCCCTCAAGCCCAGAATGGTTCTAGACTTTATTAACAGTCTAAGACTATAAATGGAGCAAATTCAACGGGGACTCACAATAGATCTTTCAGGTCGCAGTGACTGCGACTGATTCACGGTCTTCATGCTCGTGGTATTACCACAAGCGATCTATTCTAGATGAACGATTTTTTGTTTGCCTCTTGTGCCACGTTTAATCCTGTACAACGTCATTAATTCTAGGTACCACTCAATACGGTCCCTCAGCGTGTTGTAATTTTGGAGAGCGCCCCTTACGTCGTTTCTGGTTATATAACCAAACAAGATCACCACCACTAAATTCTGTGGAATTAGTGCGTAAGTCATAGGGGGTCTACATCCGATCAGCATGTGCTGCTAATTTCGTTCTCGGAGTTTCGTGCACATCAAATAATCGGTATATGAATTCCGATACGTAGCGTTTTGATAGGTTTTCTTCACCTCAGATTGTACCAAACTTGAGATCAGTAGGTAAACGCATCTCTTTGCCGAATATTATCATAGCTGCGGTTTGTCCAGTGGTGTTGCCAACAGCTAATCTGTACTCCATTGTGGGCCAGTTGTTTTGGTTTTTCTTATTCCTAGCATTTTACACATCTCCTGGAAAGTCCGTGATTCGAAGTTCCCTGATTCGGAATTCCTGCCGTGTCCCCAGAGAAAAGTACTCAACACCAAGAAAAATCCTTTACTTTACTATTTTATTTCTTTAATTACTTTTTTACAATGTACTGAAGAACTCAAACTTAAGAATCAAGCTAATCCACCGAAACAGCCGTGGTCCTCACTACATAATCATGTAGAAGCAACTTTGACCGAGTGACCAGCGCAAAACTTGCAATTATAATCACAAGCCCAGCTAAGTATTCCACTATGCGAAGTTGATTACTTAACCATGACTCAATGCCTTATTACAAACAGCAGTGGATGCGATAGTCCTTAAGTAAACAATTCGCAATCGCCAAACATTTCACTGTCCAAAGTAAAATGCTTAGTTATTGTGAATCCCGTAATTAGCTCTATACCTGCTGCTAACTTGAGTCGTTTCACAATTCCATCAACTGGATATTGGGCCACGACATTCCTCCCCCTGAGAAAAACTGTTTCCCAAGGGGAATCATATCGGGGTGCTCAGTTAGGTCACAATACCTAACTTATGTATCTAATTTACAACATAAACAAAAGTACAATTATTCCATTATAATTCATTTTTTGTTTACTTCTATACCTATTTTACTTTATGTTTACGTTTACTTTGCTATACCTACATATTTGCATTTCTTTCACACGTGATCGTATCATCGCATATAACATATACATGAAATTTACCTAAAAAATGCATAAATACATAATCATAAACATTGTATATATATGTATATATATTTTTTTTATTGATAATTTTAAATTAATAATTTTGTGCTTCTTGCACATTAAAAGTATTTTCACCTTTTTCTTTTTTACCATATATTTTCTTTTATTATTTTTTGGCAATGTTTTCTTTTTTCCTGTATATCTTTCTTTAAATATTTCGTATTTTTTTAACATTATCTTTGTTGATTTCTTTGTCTTAACATTGTTTTTTTGTTAATAACATCTGATTCTTTTAGCTATTTTATAATATATTCCTTTTCTTCTAATTTTTCGCACGTTTATAATTTGTGTATTCGAAAACTTAAGTGCTCTACAGCAAGTAGTGTTCCTTATGTTGCTTAGGTATTGTGTTTTTAATTCTCAGACTTTCGCAAATTATAATGTAATTGACTTATCCAATAAACTCAACACTTATTTCTTTCCAAGCAATTATCTTTTCTCTACAAATACAACTTTACGATCTTTTGTTTAATTTACCTAATTATATTTCTTATCTGATTGCTGAAAATCTGTTTTTTGTTTCAATTTTCAATTATACTTATAGTTTTACGTGTATTTAATTTTATTTCATGCTCGAATTTTCATGTTTCAATGTTACCCTTGTATAGTCGCTCATCCCATTTTTTGTGTTAGAAATAATGCCATATATTTCTTATTAGACTCTTATTATTTTGTAAGATCTAGTATCGTGTTATAATATTATCTATTTGCAATGATAAGTAATACATATCATAACATTAATGCTACTGTGACTGATCCAGGCTGCTTCTTGATGACTGCGGGCAGTGCAGTCCTGACTTCAGGCAACTAAACATTGGACGATATCCGCTGGATAGATTAAGTCTTCTCTTTCGTTGTTGGGCTGCTCTACAGGTCTTCTAGCTTGATTTTGGGTAGAACGAGTTGTCAATTCACTATTAAGCTTTTAGTTTATAGTGTTCATTGTTTCTTTGCTCAATCTTATTGACTTATTAAATTCTGTTGTACTATTCCCATATGTACGCTGGTGTTCTCCCGATTATATCGAGAATCCACCCTTACTTATTATTATTATTATTATTCCGGGGGATGCAGACAGGACTCCCGTCTCTCATCCTGCCACCGCGACCTAGGAGATCTTTTGTGACATTACCCCTAAACGCCCTAGGGCGCCCATTCGAACTTAAGGTCTTTAATGAAATCTATAATGTGCTTGGGGGCCATTTTAACAACATCCTCTGGCAGTGGAAATGCCTTTCCTAGATGTCTTAGCCTTATACGGCATAGGGCTTCACAATCACACAGGATATGCTCAGCAGTTTCATCGTCTTCCATACAGAATCGACAGGTCTCATCATCGACCTTACCCATCTTCTTGAGATGGTATCTAAGTGGGCAATGCCCAGTAAGTAGGCCCGTTATGAGCCTTAGTTCCTTTCTGCTGAGTGTGAGGAGTTCTTTTGTCCTCTGTTGCGAATACTTTATAAATTTTTTCGCTTGTCTCAGCCCCGGGGTGTTTTCCCAGTATTCTTTTTTAGTTCTGTCCTCCCAAAGCCTGATCTGAGCCAAGAGGTGACTCTTTGGGTGTCCAAAGACAGGCTCAGGGCCAATAAACGGAGATTTGGCTCCTTCCTTTGCAAGGCGGTCCGCAATCTCGTTCCTCTTAATGCCTTCATGTCCTGGTACCCTTATTAGTGTCACCCTATTTGTCTCAGCCAGTTGCTTCAAGACAGTAAGACAGTCCCAAACCAGCTTAGACTCAAACGAGTTTAACGCTTTAAGTGCTGCTTGGCTATCTGATATTATGAATATTTTTGCTCCACGCATATTCTTATGGATTATCTCGCGAGCGCAGAGTTCTATTGCGTGTATTTCTGCCTGAAAAATGGTTGGTGAGGCCCCCAGTGCCTTTGCGAGATGGCACCTTGGCCCATATATGCCCACGCCTGCTTTACCTTCCATTTTGGACCCATCCGTGTACCATTTAAGAGTTCCATTTTCAAAGGGTAGGTCCCCAGTGTGCCCTTGTTGACGGTCCGCCAAGATCACCTTAAATGGCGTTTTAAAGTTATGGCGTTTATGCATAACATCTGAAATTGGGTTAGTCATCGGGTCCTCTACCTTACTTACATAAAGAAATAAACTTGTTCTATTGAAAGTGTCGTAACGTACTTTCTGAAACTGCTAGTATTCTGCAAGTTTTCTAATTTTGTTGACTTATTCGGCTATTTGTCTAAAATAACTTGACTTTAATCTTCAACTTCTTGACACACGCAGTAAAGTCTTGGAGATAATACCAATCCCTTTCATTTGACTACTGTCCTGATATTTACCAACATTAAAAAAAAAATTTCTGCCATCTGGCTCTTTATATAATTTTATTTTTAAGATTTTCCATATAATGGCCCCATGTGCGGTAAAATTGGCAAAAAAGCCCCCTCCTCTCTTGGATGGAGTTTTCCTCAAACTCCTTCTATAATAACTGCGACTCTGACTTTATGCATTCGGCCTTTCGATGTTTCGTGCCTATATTGCTGGCAACCCTTAAAAATATGACCCAGCTGTCCACATTTGAAGCCTTTGAGAGATGTGGGCTGCTGTGTAGTCCTAGCCGTAGTTTTCCAGTTCATTCCTGATTGAGCTGGCCTCCATAACGATGGAAAAGGTGTTTGGGACTGTTTCTGTCCTTCGTCATTAACACTCCATTCTCTTCCTGTGTCCTTCCTCTGAAAAATTCCTGTGGTTCCTTACGCGTCTTTGGTGCCATGTTTTGTAGCCTTTCCGAGTCCTTTTCGAAGTAAAGAGCTTCCTCTCGAACTTCTTCCAGTGCTTCAAACTTGTTTCCTGTTAGGTAAAAGCGAATGGCCTGACTGCCGACACCAGCTTTAAAGGTTGCTACCGCATCGACGTCCAGTTCTGCTATCATGCATCCACCCATGTTTGGAATTAGCTGACACCGCTGCCTTAATCTGATCCAGCAGCTCCTTCAACCTATCTACGAACTCACTGATAACCTCTCCAGGTTTCTGTCTGCATGCCAAAATTTCAGTGCGTAATTGATTGAATGATTTTCGCGACATGTATGCGGATTTTATTGTTTGCTGTAAGGTTACGTAGTCCTTCGGCTCCTGAGAGCTTATCAAGTAGTACGCATCATCCGTCAGCCGATATTTTACACAATTCATGAAAATACCTTTTTTCGCGGCTTCCAGTCATTGAATAAATAACTAGTAAGGAAGCAGGGTATCGTGCGAATACATTGTACGTGTTTAAGCAATTCAATGATTCAGACCCGCTCAGCGGTGGGAGAAATGACAAGTGGGCTGGGCATTATTCGACAATTCTGCTTGATGTCTGACATTTCAGATTTCATTAAAAGAAAGTTCAGGTTCGATTTAGCGTTTTTGTGCTAAATAACTAACTAAAAGTGATATTTACTTAAAAGTAGTGAAATATTAAAGCGAAATATTGATTTGTGAACGGGATTTTATATAATCGAGACTCCGGAGTCTTGCAATTATGGTGTTGAACTCCGCTGTACTATGCTGCTTGTCGTGGGAAAGGATTTTTCAAGCAAGTTTAACAATTTTACTAATAGTTAATAGTACAGTCAGGCGGGTATCCAGACCTGTAGTGGTTGGGGGGGGGGGGGGGGGGGGGGGGGTGTCACAACTAAAATGTTCGAGGGGGAGGAAATAGTCCGAAATAGTCGCTTTTAAATTTTGTTTTTATTATATTTAAGTTAGATTTATCACAAAACCCAATTTTCGGTATGATTTGGAAAACCAGTGTCGATCTAAGAGTGGACAGACGTTAAGGACTCACATCCAGATACTCTTTCTCGTGCAAAGATTGTAGAAATAGATGAGACGCAACCGATTCTGTCACGGGTGAAGTAAATCACTGAGAGTGAGAGCTTGCACCTTGATTCACATTCAGAGAAATAGGAATAGAAGTGCATGATATGTCACTGACTATATCTTTTGATGGTCTTATCAGTCTTCTGCTTTCCACTTTCGTAACTCCATCGCTAGCTATAAATTAAAAGTAAACGTGAAGTTAAATTAAACAACACTGCTTCAATTAATACGAAAGTATAAGCAAAGCAACGGCAATTACCGCAGAGGGAAGCGAATGGTTTTAAGTTTTATAGTCGTCCCGTAAAAATTGTGAAGAAAAATTGTAGAATCAATCTTAGTGGCATCAATCGTTTTCAGCAACCAATAGTGTATAAAAATTCGAACGAAAAATGTTCAAGTAAATTTCTAAGAACAAAATGTATGCTTGCCAATGCTCTATTTATGTTCTTGGTTGCTGAAAACGATTGATGCCACTAAGATTGATTCTACAATTTTTCTTCACAATTAAAAAAATATATTTATTATTTAGCGACCCAGATCAGCCAAGGCACCTGAATCAGAATAACACTTTGGAATCATTGTCCGCCACCAATAGTGCATGAAAAATCTAAAGAAACATTTTCAGTAGGTACTTTCTAAGAACATTGTTGTACGAATGAGTGAACCACCAGAATCAATGCACGAATTGTCGGTGAATAGTTATTCATTGAAATTTTTAAGAACAATTTTCTAGTGTATTTCTAAAGAAAATTTAATGCTTCCCTACGAACGTAAAAATTTTGAACAATTCAGGCTTGAATCAGTGTCGCTGTGAAAAATCAACGGGTGACTAGACGTTGATTGCATGGAACTAGGGCTCTACTGGAAGAACCGTAAAAAAAATTGTTAAGTCAACGCTTAAATACAATTACAATACAAACGACAAAAAAGTTCCGTTGTCAAACTCCTAAAAGGACAGCGTCTTATGCGTATGCGCAAATTACGACGGGTGACGGTCAGCGGTCGACGAAGTTGCCGTCATCTTTGCAGAACTACCAGCAAAATCAAATGAATGAAATTGTTGTGGCATTTATTTTTGTCAAGGTTGTAAGACGTCGCGTCAATTTCAAAACAATGGATCATGCGAAATCATGAAATAATTTATGATATATAACAGTATAGACGAGCTGACAAAAAAGACATGGTTTGGTTTGGATGGATATTTCGAGACGCTTAAATACAAGTGGTAAAGTTGTGATATTTTTGGCATTTAGCTTGATTTTAATTTAGTTAATTTTTCCTTTTCACACTTTGGTCCAAACTTCAAATGAATTTTCAGTATCTTCTTCTTTCCCAATCGCCGCTCATCGTCTGTCATTGCGATTGAACTGCCAATTTTTCGACCACCTGTTTTGACAGTGAATTTCCCGCTGCCGGCTACCGTCGGATGATCAGATAAGCCTAGTAGTAAGGTCCGCACTAAACTAAATTTTAGCGGATCTTCAATAGCGGGCCGTTCTTTAGCAGCGAAAATATGACAGCGGAGACTCAAAGAATAGATATATTAAAAACAAGAAGAAGAATTTTGCAATTTTTTTAAGGAAATGCAACGCGCGGTCATAATATTTCTAAAAACAGGTAGTTAAAATTATTTGGAAATATTGAAAATATAAAAACAATATGCATAATGTATGCAATAAGAAAAAATTAACGAAGATATTGAAAATATGGCCACAAAAAGAAATCCAATTTATCCGTACTTAACTACAAAAATCCGGTCAGTAAATTTATCCAATCTCAGAACTCTGACAACAAATATTTTTAGCGCGAATAATGATTTCAAGTAGATTGTATAGGAAAAAGATGAATATGGAAAAAATTACAACACAATTTATAAGTTATGAATCAATTTATTCCCGAAAACCGATTATTCCAAAAGTCCGTACAAAACTGAATTTTAGCTTTTTGAATAAAAGTGACTTAGGGTTTCAACGGAAACCGTCTAGACGTACAAATCAGAAATTTGTGAAAAACATAAGTGAATGATTACATATAGAACGAGGAAATTTTATGGAAAAACAAAAGTGTTTGGTTACAATTAGAACTTATGTTGTGTAAAAAATGCTTTATCAGTTAAAAATGAATGGGAATAACATTTTACAAACAGTGGGAAAAATCTTTCAAGTAAATGAAAATGAAATAAATGAAATTAATGAAATTAATATGCAATATTTAAAATTATTGATTATGTAAGGTTGTGTGTGTAGTTGGGAACGTAACTCCTCCCCTCTCAGTGTGAAGCGAAGGCCATCTGAGCGATCGTCTAGTTGGTGTTGATGTACTCTGGTTGTTATAGAAGATGACTGGAGGATTTGGTACTTTTGGTCCTTTTCTCAGCCTTTTATAGATTTTATAGGTGCCACAAATGATAATCATGCCCAAACTGATGAGGATCATTGTTATGTAAGAACTTGGTTTCATTGGATAGGATCTTGATAGCTTCCATGTTCTCCATTGTCCAGTTGCTTAGTTTCTTGAGGCTTAGTTTTTCCATGACGTAGCTGCTATTGACTTCATTAATTAAGGTAGGTAAAATCTGTATTGAGTCCCAAAAGGTAGCTATTTTGCTTGAGAATGTTATATTGTTAATTTTTATTGTACAGTTGTTGAAGTTGATAAGGGTTACTCCCTTTAGCGTCTTATTTTGTATGGCTGAATCATAGGTTGTGTCATCAATTTACAGTTTGATTTCTTGTTGTGTATAATTTTTGGTACGCATGAGTCTGCCTCTATGTCCTTCAGTGACATTTTCGCAGTACTTCATATTTTCAATTGTTTGACAAGTCTTATCCATATATTGATACATGAATTTGCTTAGCAAAGGAAGAGGGCTTTCAAATCTATGGTGTAGTTATCGTTAGTGGATAGTTCTTTTAAATGGTAAAGGGAAAAATTGTCTGTGGATAGGATAGGGATCTGTATAACAAATATTAAATTAGAGCCATTATAGAAAGCTTGTAATTTGATGACTTCATAAATGTTGTCATCTGATAAAATAATAGTGTTTTGATTTCTCAATATTTCCTGAATGTAGAATACTTCTTCAGGGTGCAAAATGTGTTTTGATATGATATCTAACTTGGCGAGGATTTTTGATTCTGAAGTGTCTTTGAGGTGTTCGTTTAATAGTTCAATATCATACATTAGTTGTTCACAGTATTGATGGAGTACAAGTTCTATATTCAATCGTTTAATTATATTGGCTACGTTTAATTGATTGATTGATTGATTGATTTATGAGGTTTGGGACCTCTTTCAGGTCCCCCGAACGAAGGCCAAGTCAAGGCCCATTGTTCACCCTCCAGACCCATGAGCGATCGCGCATAGGTCCCATCCGGACACTCTTATAAATTTCAGTATTGGCTCCCAGCCCTCCTTGCCGGCATCATGCTACTCTTCCATGAGGTGTGAACCAAGAATTCTGTAGCGTATTCCTGAGAGTGCCGGGCAGTGACATAGAAAATGGGTCACTGGTTCGGACTCCTCTCCGCAACCCCTGCATATAGGATCGTCAACAAGCCTCATCCTGTGAAGGTGGCCCCTGAGAGAGGAATGCCCAGTGAGAATGGACACCAGAGTTTTCAGGGTTGGTTTTAGGAGCTTATTCGTATGATTTAAGATTGGTGGACCCCACAGTTCCTTTGTTGTCCTGCCCGCTGATGTTGCTGTGCCCCGGCACCCACTGCACCATCACCCTGTTATTCCGAGAAAGGGAATTCAGGGTGGTTTTGCACTCCATTAATAATTTGGAGGTTATAAAGGGTTTAGACAAAGCTTTGACAGCTGCTTAGCTGTCCGAGCAGATGGCTATCTCCTTATTCTCAGTGTTAAGGAGGTGTCTTCCCGCTTCAAAGATGGCCTTGACTTCTGCCTGGAAAACCGTGGAGTGGTTTTCAAGGTGAATGGAGAACTCAAATTCAGGCTCTTCACAGAAAACTCCCGCTCCGGTGCCTTCATCGGACTTAGAACCATCAGTATATATTTTAATTGGGTTTGTCAATTGTTGAAACACGGAATGTGATTCCCATTCTGCCCTGGATGGAATTCTATGTTCAAAATTGCTTTCCAGCATGGTCTCGAGCAGGTAGTCGCTATTTCAATGCCAGGTGCGATAGACAGCTCGAACTCATAAATGGATTCATGTGGAACCCTTGTTCCTCCATGAGGCCAGTCGAGGTTAAGATGCAGCCTTAGCGCTGTAGTCGACGCCCTCTGCTTGATATGTATTTGCACCAGGTGTATATTGAGGATAACCTCCAGAGCCCGGGTGCTAGTTGACTTAAAAGGCACAACCTTTGAATCTTCTCCAGCATCTTGCGATGGTTGGCGAAGTCCATTGCTTTCCACCATACCGCTGAACCGTAGGTTAACATGGGTCGAATGACACTAGTGTATATCCACATTGCGAACACTCTAAGAGCTTTGTTCGCTCTGTCTTCGAGGTGTGGTTTCCAGTTTAACTTTTTGTCTACAATAATACCTAGGTATTTCACCTTGTCCTTTAATTCCAAGCATGTGGAGCCAATCAGGGGTAGGTTTAAACTGGGGATATTCCTTTTCATAGTGAATAGGCATAAGTCAGTTTTCAGTGGATTGATGCTCAGCCCGTAATCCGTGGCCCAGCGCATAACTAGTCGGATCGCGCCTTGCACCAATCCACAGAGTACAGGTTCATAACTTCCGGTGACTAAAATTGTCAAGTCGTCCGCGTAACATACTGCTTTGTACCCCATCCGGGTGACTGTTAGCAGGAGATCGTCCATGATAAGTACCCATAGCAAAGGTGATAGAATACCGCCTTGAGGGGTACCCCTGTGAATTTTTTTAACTCTGTTTGCCCCGCCAAGATCAGCAAAGACTGTTCTATTATGTAGCATGTGTGTAACCCAATTTTTTAGAGATTGGTTCACCCTATGTTTTGTTAGTATTTCCGTGAACCTATTTAGAAGAACGTTGTTAAAGGCGTCTCCTACATCGATGAAAACAGCTAGCGTAGATTGTTTAAAGAGGAAGCCTTTTTCAATTGAGTGAATCACCTCATGGACAGCCGTCTCGACGGACTTTCCCTTTAAGTACGCATGTTGGTGCTGTGATAGTCTGCTTCTGGGGATGGAGCGTCTCAGCTTCCACCCACATATGCGTTCGAAGGTTTTAAGTAAGAAGGAAGTCAATCTTATAGGCCTATACGCTTTTGCAGTTGAGTAGTCTACCCGACCTGCCTTTAGTATAAACACAACGCGGACTTCTTGCCACAACTTCGGTGTATAGCCCATTTTGATGCATGTCCTAAAGAGAGTGGTTAGGTTGCTAATCAGAGGGTCACCTGAGTGCTGAAGGAGGGCTGGGAAAATGCCGTCCTTGCCTGGGGATTTGAACGGTTTGAATGAGATAACTGCCCATTTGACAGATTCGTCCGTGATGAAGTGAGGGTTTCGGTACGCGGAGATGAGAAGCCCTCGCTCGGACCATCGGGGAAGTGTTCGTCTAGCAAGATTTCCAACGATTCTCCAAAGGAGGAGGCCCGAGTTCCGTCGCTGTCCGTGAGGAGTTCGGGTTGAATTGGTATCTTGGATAGGAATTTCTTAAGTCTTGATGTCTCATTTACCCCGTCTACGTTTTCGCAGAAGAGTTGCCATGACTTTCTTTTAGATTTTCGAATTTCATATTTCTTTTGGCTTTATTATATAGCCTGCGCACAATTTTGCGTTTATTCTTTAGCTCGCGCGTCAACCAAGGTGGGACAGAATTCGAATCTGCCCGTCTAACCGGACACGAGTCCTCAAAGGATTGGGTTAGCGCGGTGGTGATTTCTTCGACTCCCCTATCAATATCCGCCTTAGAAATTAATAGAGCGTCGGTTATATTGGTGAGTCTTTCAGTGAGCACGTGTTCGAAAGTCTCCCAGTTGGTTCTGGTAGGGTTTCTATAGGTCAGTGGGTTATCAACAGTCATATCTAACTCGAAGCGTATGTAACGGTGGTCGGAGTGTGAAACTTCTCCGGAGACCCTCCAGTTGTGAACATACGACGTTAGATGATTAGTTGCGAGACTTATATCTAGGACCTCCCTTCGACTACGTGTTAAAAAGGTTGGTTCATCGCCTTTGTTAAGTACATCCATGTTAGTGGTAACAAGAAATTCAAGAAGTGACTCACCTCTGGTATTACAGTCGGTGCTACCCCAGATTGTGTGGTGGGAGTTAGCCTCGCACCCGATTAACAACTCCAGGTTGCTGTTGTTCGCGAATCCCACTATGTTTGCCATCGCCATGGATGGAGGTGGTTGATCCGAGTCGAAGGGAAGGTAAAGAGATGAGAGAATCAATCTCTTCAACCCTTCTTCTACTGACCTCTCCCACAATATCGTGGTTGCGTCTTTGAAAGTAGCCTGTGAAATAGATATAAGAGCTGGAGTGTCTTCCCCCATTCAGGAATAATGCTACATCCGCGCTGTCTGAAAAGAGGAGCTGCTGTAGGTTGACTGTTGCCGCCGTACTGCGATGGAGATTGATCTGATTCACTCTCATTGCTAGCATTGCCTCTTTTTTTCTTCCTCCAGGGTGTCCTCTGTGAGAGTTCCCTCATCCTCATCTGATGAGAAAATCTCTCCGAGAATCTCTTTTTCCTCGTCCGACATAGACGGATCTGCTGAGGAGTCCATCGTGGGGTTTCTCCTCGGGCCTACCGGTACACTATGACAAAAGGTCATCGCCTGGTTGTCCCTAGAGAGGGGCTGCCCAGAGACGGCATCGATTGCCTCAGCTGCACCGGCGGGCGGTTTAACTGCGACATGCTTTGTGAGCCCAACCGGACTGACCTGATGCGGGCACTCGAGCTGATTGTCTTTCGACTGCTTAGTTTCGGTGTCCGTCTCCATGGCCTCGCCGGGAGCTGACTCCATCCTGCTGCCAGGTCTAAATTTAAGCCTGGTCATCCTATAGTGAGCCAGGCCTTCTCTCTAATTGAGCCAACTAAGAGACTCTTGGTCGACCCCAAAAACCAGGAACAGGTAATTCTCTTCCTCCCTGCGGTGGTAAACCTCCCACAGGTCGGTTTTTAGGCCGTTTTGCTTTTTCAAGCACCCAAGGATCTCCTCGTTGGCTCTAGGTTTTCCATTTATTGTGACGGAGACCCTAAAGAGCTTCGGGATTTCGTCCTTCCCTACCACCTGTAGGTTGACACTCTCCCAAAGATTTTCGAGTCCCCTCACTTGTTCCTTGAGGAAATTAACCGTGAAGGCGTCCTCACAGGTTGCCCTGAAAAAACCCTTGTTAAAACCACTCCAGGCGAACCCAACAGGCAGACCTCCCACATCCCCCTCCAGAGCGGTGTCGAAGGCCGCGTCCAAGGCCTCTTGAAAACTTGCCTGAGTCAATCACGGCCACCCTAATAAAGGTGTCGTTATTTTCTCTGACGACCCTGGCGAAGCTCTTCGGTGTTCCCACTTCCTTTTTTCTTTTAGGAAGTGGAGTGGCTTCCTCATTTGATCTGCCCCTCTTGAGCTTGGTGGCATCCTTCTTTGGGGTGGTTCTCGAAGGGGCCCCTGCCAGGGACTGGGTAACTATGGTACCAGTTCCACCTGTCTCTGGCTGGTGCAATGGACCACTGGTTAAGACCTGCGTGTCTGATGGTCCAGCCACAGCAGTCGCTGCAATTGCACCGGAACCGGTGGTGACGTTCCCTCGGTTGCCCACCTCCATTTTATTTCCACTGGGCTTACCCATTGGTGCCCAGTTGAATTTTCTTTTAACCTTTGGAGCCGCCCCGCTCCTCACAGCCGGCTGTTGCGAAATAACCTGCCCAGCCTTCTGTGAGGACGGTTTGGCTGCATCGGTCTCTCTTCTCTCCGCCAAACCTCGCTTGGCTTTGCGTAGCTTACGTTCTTGTGCGCCCGACATCTTGTGTCGGTGTTTGTGTTTGAACTGTGTTGAGGATCTCGCCCCAGCTAATGCAGTGGTGGGTTCCCCAGCAGTCGATATTGATTGCCTCGCCTCCGCTG
This sequence comes from Dioctria linearis, assembly GCA_963930735.1. Classification (NCBI taxonomy): domain Eukaryota; kingdom Metazoa; phylum Arthropoda; class Insecta; order Diptera; family Asilidae; genus Dioctria; species Dioctria linearis. The sequence continues at coordinate 102,566,662 of OZ005743.1, forward strand.
GTGCAGAGGTGGAGCCGCCAGCAATTGGAGCTGGGTTGTTAGCAGCAACTTGTCCTGAACTATCACCTATTGTGACAGTTGAAAGTTTTTTATTTAAAAAGAAAGGTTATTCATTTTTTGTCCCACGAGTATGGTTGGAAAGACGGTCCGCTCCGACAGAGCCCACATATCGGAGTAAGGCAATTGATACAATGGGGTGCGCCCGTTTCTCCAAGGAGATCGTTTGAGACAGTGCAATTGCTACCCACTGCCACGCATCCCTTGGCACGATGACATTTACACCTTGGCAGGCTTTTTTAGGGGTATACTCCGTCGGAATCGGGATAGGGATCACAATGGAAATGGGGATATGATGGGAAAGGCGACAGTTAGCTATACTATGTACATTGCCCGGGATGGACCGACATGATAGGATTGTCATGTACACTGGGAGGTCTTCGCCTCTCATCCCACGTTTAATTGATACTCTTGAATGTAAATTTCTAGTGTTTCTTTTTGTGCATTAATATGTGTGGATATATTATTGAATCTTTCTATCATTCTTTCGTTTAAGATTATTTGTTTGTTAAGCTGATTCTTAATATTGTTTTCATTTGTACGTAATGATTCTAAATGATTACTAATTTCCACATAGTCATTGTGGTCTAAGTTTCCAGTAATATCTTTTATGATTGTACCTAATTACGTCTAAATTATGTACCAATTTATTATATTTGCTTTCCAATATTTTTGTTTTTACAGTATATTCCTTTTGGTTCCCTGTTTGACTTATTAAATTTATATTTCGTTTTAATCTTTTGCTTATGAACTTCTCTTTTATTTGAGATGACAGTAATTTTTTATTTTTAATGACTTTATGTTTCATAAATTTGGATGCTAATTTATTACGTCTATTTTCGGATTCAAAAATTATTTCATCTGTATCAAAATCCGACGGATCTTTCCAATTTTTATTCAACCTATTAATACTATTTTTCTTAATTTTTGAACTTCGTTCGTGTATCAAGTTAGCTAATTTTTCAAATTCCTGTTTATGGGCTTCTAAATAATCCTGATTTGTCTGTGAAATTGATTTTGTGGGATATAACGAGAATTTATTATATTGACCTGTTATCGTTTCGAATGGTGTTAGGTTTGTCGAAGAATGTATAGAGTTATTATATGTTAGGTTTGCTTCGTCCATAAATTCACTGATTGGTTTAGTGCTATTCTGGCTATGAATTATCCTAATTATTTCAGTTATCGTGGAATGTAACCTTTCTATGGGTGAGTTACCGGTTGAATTCTTTACTGATGTCAAATGGAGTTTTATGTCGTATAGTTTTAAAAATTCTGTGAATAGGGTTGACGTGAATTCAAGACCATTGTCATAAATTAATTTTCTTGAGATTCCGTGGTGTGAAAAGAAATGTTTGAGACACTGGATTATATTTATAATATTTCTATTAGTTAATAAATAGGCACTAGCGAATTTGATGAATTTGTCTATTATTGTTAGAAAATTTTCTTTGTGAACTGAATAAATGTCTATATGTACAATTTGTAGAGGTTTGTTTGGAGTTTCGGATAATTCGAATTTTAAGGGTTGTCTATTTCGTTCGTATTTATTTCCTTAGCAAATTTCGTAATTATTGATAAAGCCCGGTACGCTAGAGCCAAGGAATTTTTGTTCCAATACAAAAACTATGTAAAAAAAGTGTCATGGAATGCTCAATGAATTTTTTTCTTGGCCGATTCCTTGAGGTAGTACGCTAGAGAAAAGTAATTTGAACAGAAAAACTCTACTTCCCGATTGACAAAAAGATGTCGTTCTTGTCGAAAAATCTATTTATGTCAATATTCCTTGAAGAAATAAGTACCGATATACTTATTTCTGTAAGGAATGTTGACGGTGGTGGAATAATTGAAAAATTGAACGAAGGAACGGCGATTTTGCAAGAAGTGTATCAATTTTAAAATGACAAATGGACGAATAAAAATTATTTTACGTGTATCTTCATTTTTCATTGGAAATTATCCATTTTTTCACTTTCTTTATTATTTCTTTATTGTCAGAAATATCACACAATTGACAAATCCAAATTGTCAAAAATTCCTTGACCTAATGTCAAATTTTCTTTAAGAAATAAGTGGAAAAATTCCTTGACCTAATTCTTTGGCTCTAGCGTACCGGGCTTAAGCGGTGGCGTTCAGTCGAATCGCTGTCCTTCCGCTGACTCTCAACTGTTGAGTATTGTAGGCAGCGGCGATTATTCACGCTTAAATCCCGGTACGCTAGAGCCAAGGAATTTTTGTTCCTATACAAAAACTATGTAAAAAAAGTGTCATGGAATGCTCAAGGAATTTTTTTCTTGGCCGATTCCTTGAGGTAGTACGCTAGAGAAAAGTAATTCAAACATAAAAACTCTACTTTCCGATTGACAAAAAGATGTCGCTCTTTTACGAAAAATCCATTTATGACAATATTTCTTGAAGAAATAAGTACCGATGCACTTATTTCTGTAAGGAATTTTGACGTTGGTGGAATAGTTGAAGGAAGGAACGGCGATTTTGGAAGAGGTAAATCAATTTTAAACTGGCAAATGAAAGAAAAATTTGTTTAACGTGTCTCTTAATTTTTTTGTTGACTTTAGTTATTACGATGGAGGGTAAACATAAACATAAACATTTATTTATTTGAGTGCACGTGCCAAAAGCACGCTGAGCGCTGGGCACATCTTGGCGAGTTACATAGTAGATACAAACATATATTAGCAAAATTGAACATAAACAATTAAGAGTAAAGATTTGGAGGCTTAGAGCAACTATAGTAGCATGGAGTAACGTTAGAGCAGCAAAAGAAAAATTATAATTTCATAGCAAAGTAATAATGAAAACAATAAAAACAATAGCAAGAACACAAAAATTGTAGTATGATTTGTAGCATGACTTGTAGTATAATTTGCAATGTGATATAACCAATTGCCAGAAAATAGATATATAAAAGTAAAAATAATGGCGACAAATAACAGAGGGTTTTGGCGACTAACTAGTATATCTAGTATAGGCAACTAGTTAACACTAAGCACTTAAGCCTAACTTATTGAAAAATTTTAATAAAAGAACGGCGATTATGAATCAACTTAAACATAAACATCAATTTATTTGAGTTAAATAATTACATGGTAGATTAACATTGTAGCAAAATAAACAATAAAAGTATAGGTATAGGCACTTAGAACATAGTATAGTATAGTGAAATGTGGCAAACAACATAGTAGTTCAACATTGTAGCAAATAACATAAATTTACAAGTATCGCCACAAAGCACCGCCTAGTAATATATAAAACTATATATAAACTGACAAATGAAGGATAAAAATGCTTACCGTCAATGGCTCCAATGCAATTGGGGAAGTTCCAATGTGCATTGAAACCATTGGCGATCTCAGTAAATAAATCCTTACTTAGTTCTGGCATTCTCGGCTTCAATTCGGCACAAATTGCATCACAAACCAAGTCTATAATTGTTCCGTAATACTGTTTGCTAATGTTTCTGCAAATCACCTGATGCAAAATACCTGCAAATTACATAATTACCTACAACATTACAATTACATAGCAAAAGAACTTAATGAGATCATAAACATAAACATTTATTTATTTGAGTACCCGTGCCAAAGGCACGCATAGCGCTGGGCACATCTTAGAAAGTTACATAGTAGATTTACATCGTAGCAAAACAAATAATAAAAGAATGAGAATAACATTAGTCTTAATTTATAGGTAGATCAAACTAATACTACGATTAACACAATTGAATCTTAAGACTCATTTAAACTAATTTTACACGATATGTACCGCCATTCCTGTTTTTACATGAATAAAATCATGCGATTAATTATTATCAACAACAGTCCACCTCCTTCCGGCAATCGTCACGCCAACAAATCCGTCAGCCCAAAACAGCACACCATAGCTTGAAAGACTATTATGTACAAGTGGAATACAGAGCGATTCAGAAAGAAATTATAATTATTAAAGTGAGAAGCTCCATAGAATATTAAGACGAATTCTGACGATACCCAAGATGTATGTCCGTAAATACAACCAAATGTTTAAATTAGTTTTTCGCATTCCTTTCTAGAACAACTCATCGAACCGAACAGTAGATTAAAAATGTGTAGATCTGTCGTTCGTATAAAGGAACAATCCGATTTCGCTGCTTTTCAAACTTAGATCTACAATTCTTATATCTTTTCATGCAATTTCCGATCTCTAACGCTCAAGTCGGGCGTTATATTCGATGAACTGAATTAAGAATTGGGAATTATCCATTTCTTTATTTTCCTTATTAATTCAGATAACAAGCGATTCACAAATTATTTCAACAATCACACAATTGACATCACACATCTGTCAAATCCAAATTGTCAAAAATTCCTTGACCTAATGTCAAATTTTCTTTAAGAAATAAGTGGAAAAATTCCTTGACCTAATTCCTTGGCTCTAGCGTACCGGGATTTATTCTTGTTATGATTAATTTCATCTTTGGAAAATAATAGGTTCTTCTTAAATGTGCTAGAGTCTCGGTAATCCCTTTGTGATTAGATTTCTCGTGGTAGTCTTTAATTAATTTTTCCTATTTATCTGCTTCTGCGATATCCTGAACCATTGTCATGCAACGGATTAGCTTTATCCGTCCATTACTAAAGAATTTTGAATATACTTGTTGTATTATTTTAAAGGTATTATCGTCCGTGATTATAGCGGTTAGTTTTTTGGGATTTGTACAATTTTTAAGAATGCTGATTATGATAGTCTCATTGTCTAAATCATTCTGCCTAAATGTATGCCTACGTTTAGTTTTAAAGATTATTTTAAAAGATTTTTGTGGCTTGGATAAGCCTTCGGTTTTTTCTATAATTAATTGATGAGAGAATTCGTTCAGAGGTCGTTCGGAGATAGGATTTCCATCCTCCAAATTTTCTTCTGCAGAATGTACTGTAACAGTTGCAATGTCATTCACATTATTTTGTACAGATTCAGATACATTGATCTCGATTCGAGATAGAGCGTCTGCATTAGCATTTTCCTTACCCTTTTTGTAGACAACATTATAGTCAAATTCTTCTAGCTTCAAACGCCATCGAACCAATTTTGAATTTGGTTCTTTTAGTGAAAAGAGCCAAGTTAGAGGTTTATGATCGATTACGATATTTGGTGGCCATACAATGGCCAAAAGCTCCTTTTCGATAGTACTGTAGTTCTGTTCTGATTTATTTAATGTTCTACTTGCGTAGCAAACTGGCCTATCCGAACCTATTGGACCTTGTGATAATATAGCTCCAATGGCTACATTACTTGCATCAGTTGTTAAATTAAATTCCTTGGGGAAATCGGGGTACTGCAGTATAGATTCGTTACATAGAATGTTTTTGCATTTTTCGAAACACCGAGAGTCCAGTATTATTTGTTTGTCCTTCCTTAGACATTCGGTTAAAGGTTTGGTGAGTTTTGCGAAATCTCTAATAAATTTTCTGTAATACCCTAAAGCCCTAGAAAGAATTTTATCTGTTTAGGTGTTTTCGGAACTGGAAAATTCTTTATAGCCTTTATTTTGTCTGGATTTGGTTTCACACCATTTGGGGTGACGATGTGACCAAGAAAAGCTATCTCTTTATGGAGGAGTTCTGACTTGTCTAGTTGGACTTTGAGATTAGCATCCCTTAGTTTCTAGAAAACCGCAGCGAGATTTTCGAGATGCTCTTGAAGTGAGGTTGAAAAAATTATAATGTCGTCCATGAACACCAGACAACATTTTCCCAGTAAGTCACGAAGGACGTTATCCATTACCCTTTGGAATGTAGATGGGGCATTTTTGAGCCCAAATGGTATTCGTAAAAATTCATAATGGCCATTTTTCACAGTGAAAGCTGTTTTAGGTATGTCTTCAGGCTTCACTTCGATCTGGTGAAATCCAGATGCAAGGTCGAGTGTACTGAAGTAAAGGTTTTTCCCCAACTTATCTAAGATTTCTGTTATGTTGGGTGAGGGGTACCTGTCATCTATTGTTTTTGGTTTAATTTCCTATAATCGACGACCAGACGCCACTTCTACTTCCCACTGGCATCTAACTTTTTTGGTACGATCCAGATGGGCGAGGACCAAGGGGAAAAACTAGGACGGATGATTCCGTCACTAATCATCTTTGAAATTTGTTGTTGAACTTCTTTGTTATGAATCTCCGGATATCTATACGAATTTGTATAGACGGGAATGCCGTCTTTTGTCTTGATTTCGTGCTTTATCTGGTTTGTGAATCTTAGATTTTGTCCTTCTTTAAAGAACACGCCCCCGAAACGTCTGCACAATTTAATGGTTGAGTTTTTCTCTTCGCTGTTTAGATGATCAACACGGATCAACCTGGATATATCTACATTGACTTGGGATTGTTCAATATTATTAATTGAAAAATTGTGTATTTCTAGGAACTGGTTACGACTAAGTGGCTCAGATTTTATTGGTTGTTCGATTACGAAATTTTGAGGAGAGTTTGAGAAGTTGATTACTTCTACATAAGAATACCACTCGTTAGCTCGGAAAATACCTTCTGGTCCCTTTATTTCTACAGGTTTAATGTGAATGTCCGGATTTTACATCCACTGGTAAATGAGCTATGATCTTACTGCGAGGTGGGACAGTGTACGGTTTGGACATGTAGTCAGGTTTATAGATCAAGGGTACTGTTGTAGTTATTGTTTTTAAACAGAATTGTTAAAATCCAAGGTTATTCCAAGCTGTTTCATTATTTCTAATCCTATTAGTCCGTCGAAATAATTGTGAAATTTAAATAATAGAAATGTGAGCTTATCCTTGGTTCTGAATTCCCTAAATGCGTTTAATATAATTTTCTTCTTAATTGAATGGGTGTTGAAGGCTGTTTTTATTTGTACTGGTTCTATTATTTCTATTAAGTTGGGATTTACCACATCTGGATTTATAAAAGACATATTGCTTCCTGTGTCTATGAGAAATTTCAGTGGAATTTTATCGGACCCTAGGATGTGAATGTATGGTAGAAGGTATGATTGGTGGGTGTTAAAGTCTATGTAACCTATTTGTTCTCCGAGGCAATTGATGGAAAATTTTCGTCTTCAATTTTGTTTTCAATTGATTCGGTTGGATAGGGAAATTCGTCCAAATCTTGGAAGTATCTGTTAAAATTGTCGTTATTATAGTTGTTTTGATTATTAGGTTGATCTATCTGAGTAGTTTGTTTTAATTCATATGTAGGGTCATCATAAAAGGTAGAAGGATATTGAGGTATATTGCATTGCTCTACATTAAACAGTTCTTCGGACACAAATTTTGGCGAGTTAGATGATTGAGGAAAATTGCCAACTGGTTTCTTAGCAAATTTCAAGTAAGTGTTGCCGCTGGAAGTGTCCATGGGTTCAGGACGATTTCTAGAGGTCTGATTGTAATTTCTGTTATTCTGATTATAATTATTAAAGGAATTCTGTTGAAATGGTTTTTGATGTAGTTGAATGTTCGGTCTTTGGGGTGGTTGGAAGGCTGGTCTATAGGGTTGCTGAAAATGTAAACCTTGAGGTTGCGAAGAAACTGGTCTTTGTACTTGTGAATTAAATACTGGTGTTGCATAGTTAAATGAAGAGTAGATAGGTCTGGTCGGTGGTTTTCTAACGGTGTTCTGTCTAAATGGTTGCGAATTTTTTATGTAATATGTGTTTTGCTCTGTTAAAGAGTAATTCAAGGCTTGTGCTAACGAAATCGGTCGCATTGCTCTGATTGTAGAACCAAGGGGTTCTCTTTATCCCGATAAAAAAGTGTTTAAGCACATTTCCTGATACAAACTTTGTTTTGAAATTATAACGTTACGATCACTTTCGTGAACTCTGACGTGGTTTGAGATAGTTGAAAGTATTTCAATAACCCATGAATAAACTTTTTCGACTGTATCTGAATTCTGTCGCAAACAATGCAAATCTCTTATTAAACTTGTTTCATTCCGTTTGTCGGAGTAATGAGTAATCAAATTAGTTTTAATATTCTCCCATCTTGTTTGTGTGCCATACATATTCAGTACCTCATTTGCATCGCCAATAATTTTATTTCTTATGGCTCTCAAAATAATTTTAGCATAATTTGTTCCATCCATTCCAATCATTAGCCTTAGGATCTCTTCGACATTGTCAATGAAATCGAATAAAGATCTCGGATTACCATCGAAATTAGGTAAATCTTTAATGGCATCCGGAATTTTCAGGTTCGCAAGAATTAGACTAACATTAGCACTATTATTACTATTACTAACACCAGGAGTATCACTATTATTACTGGGATGATTTATATTTAGATTACTGTTATCGCTAACGGCATTAGTATTATCAGAGGTGTTAATTCCTTGATTAATTTGATTTTCCATTTTAATACAGAAATTATTTTTAACTTTTTTATTATTCAATTCAAGTTTAATTTCACTTAATTTATTTTTTAAAGAAATTTCAGAATCAGAATCGGAATTATAGTTAGAATATCCGTATACCGCGGCGATAGCTAATGGCTTTTGAGTAGTGTGCGGCGCTTTGGGATTTGTTTGCTTTTTAGAATTAGATTTAATGAAGAAGGGAAGATTAAATGTATCAATATAGGACTTACCCCAGCAGAACAATGATGATGTACCAAATAAACTGCATTTCAATTTTATTCGTATGGTTCTTGAAGCTGAAGGATTGAAATCCACCAAACAACGATATACTCTCGTTATTGTGCTTCTATCCAACTATATATAGTCGTAGCGAATTCACTTATGCTGCTTTTCACTTGATACGGAGTTAATATCAATACAGAAATACGAAAACAAATTTTTTTTTTTTTTTAACAAGTCAATATCCTCTTGACACAATTTTACGTGAAAAAATTTCGTTTCAAATTTAATTTTTATTAATTTTCGTTCGATTCGATTTAGTATAAATTTCGATAACTCCCGAACGACAAGACATTGATAATATAAAGGAATTCCAAAAGTCCGTACAAAACTGAATTTTAGCTTTTTGAATAAAAGTGACTTAGGGTTTCAACGGAAGTCTAGACGTACAAAACAGAAATTTGTGAAAAACAAAAGTGAATGATTACATATAGAACGAGGAAATTTTATGGAAAAACAAAAGTGTTTGGTTACATGTAGAACTTATGTTGTGTAAAAAATGCTTTATCAGTTAAAAATGAATGGGAATAACATTTTACAAACAGTGGGAAAAATCTTTCAAGTAAATGAAAATGAAATAAATGAAATTAATGAAATTAATATGCAATATCTGAAATTATTGATTATGTTAGGTTGTGTGTGTAGTTGGGAACGTAACTCGTGCTAAAGAACGGCCAGGGCGGATAATTTCAAGCTAAATTTTTTTAGACTTACTGGTGGTCCCATCTCTAATCAAAACCCAAAAGCCAAATTTGGCGCGTTGACTTTAGTACCGCTCTCGCTAAAATTCAGAATAAATTTTCGCCAATATCTTTTAGCTTGTTAAATTCTATTCTAGTTTTTTGGGTATAGATAGGACTAGAGTTGTCTTCGAGTTACTCGGGAAACAGGAGTACGTAAAGCAGCAGTTGACGATGTGAAGAAGGTACTTACTAAGAAAGGGTAACAATAATTTAAGAAAACGCGGTGGTACACTATCGGGACCAATAGATTCTAATTTGATGGAGGAAATGGAGGAAACCAGTTCATCAGTTTCGATCCCACGGAAAGAAAATGTCCTGATGGAACGGTTGGGTACCAGTGCACTATCTAAATTGTAAGCGAGATTCGAGTTCGGTGACCGTAAGTTAGACGAGGTTCTGTTGGCGGAAGTGAAGTGTACGTTGAGTTCATTCGGGTCAAAATTGTAATCAGCTTTATCCTTGCCAAATACTCCGGTTCGGCGTAGATTACGCCACAACTACTTAGGCTGGAGCCGTACATTAAACTTAGAGCTATAGTATTGGCTTTTGCCAGACCGGATGGAAGTATTGGCTCTGTTACGCGCAGCTGTATACAGCATCCGAGATGCATCAGATCTAAGGCGCCTATGTCGCTGGTACAAGAACTCTCGCTCTGCAATTAAAGACCGCACGCTAGGTAAAAACCATGGGCACCCATTGGTGGATAGAATCGTGGCTTTTAAAGGAACATAGTTTTCATATAAGTACATAATGAGAGAGGATCGAAGGATTTGCGGCGTTGAAATAAGTCGGAAAGGAATTAACTGTGTTAAGGTGACGCGATTGAAGAGAATGCGAAATTTGACTTGACAAGGCATCGCAACAAAGTAGGTTCACATTAAAATCTTCGCCTAGTATCACGTTTTCATAACGTTGAGTTTATGTACGATATACAGCTCTCAAATTCACGGAAATTATCATTATTAAATTGATTTGGAGGACAATAAACTGACGAGAGGACGCATTTTTCATTACCTGTCACAACGTCAATACACAAAAACTCGAGCGGCGAATTTCTAGAGGAGGAGATCTGTTTAGATCTAAGCCAGTTTCTCACACAAATGGCAACACCGCCTCCCACTCGGCCGATTCGATCGTTACGAAATTAATGAAAGCCCAGAATGGTAAGAAATGAGGGTGGGATGGCTTCGTTCAACCATGTCTCGCTAATCATGTTAACATGTACATCCGAACTAGAAAACACGTACCGAAACTTGTCGATCTTGTTGTGGATGTCTGTTACACATAATGTTTAAGAGAGCTCTTATCTTGTCCAAGTCCGAAATATTATCTATATTCAAAGATCAGCGGGAAGCCATCAGACAATCCAGACATGCAAAAAGCACTGCACGCAGACATAATGGATACATAGACACCAATTGTTAAATTCCACACAAGAGACAATAGATTATAGAAAAATAAGTAGTTCATGAATATTAATTAATTATTAGAAGCTATTGAAAGATACTTAAAGAAATCAAAACAAAAGAGAGACTAAAAAAGAACAATATTAAAGAATACAAGTGTGCTAATTCGTATTAAGCTAAGAGAAATTACCAACGAGTATCAGAGAACAATAAGAAGGAACCGCTAGCTTGACACAAGTGCACTTTACACTACTTTATAAAGAATTTCCAACCAAATTGGCGATTTAACAAAATAAAGTCAATGTTCAGTAATTTTGGGGCGACTCACGCATTTAACTACACCTCTAAGCGGTTTTTTTAACTGATTACTACGTTTGCAAAAACAGATTTCGGGAGCAGTCTAAATGCACGTCTATTCACTAGCTGACATTACGAAATTTCCTGTTAAACTTTTACAGCGCACTCATTCAATTAACCATGAAGGTTAGGTGGCTCTTTGGGGGGGGGGGGGGGTCATAACCCCCCCCCCCCACCCTGTATACGCGACTGAGTCCAATCACTAGGGGTTTTTGCCCTACAAAAGGTGGGGTAGTTGTAATTTTTATATAAGTTATTCAGATCCGGGCTCCGATAAAAAATCCAAGTTTAGACCCATGATGGAGGTCCGCGCGATCCGCCATCTTGAATTAAAGGTACCAGAAATTGATTTTTTCAAAATAATTCCTCGACGGTTGATCCTACGACAAAACTGTTAAAGTATAAAGAAGATTAAATTCCCTACTTTTTTGTAAGTCTGATGTGTAAGGAGTTACAGCGGCGGAAACGTGAACATTCTTCCAAAAAATGTATACATATAACTAGTACCATTTATACAGGGGGTTTCATCCATGGTGGTCCACAGAACAGAAAGTGATAGTAGTTACATAATCAAACAAAAAATTGTAAGGCAATTAGGAGCGGCATCTCAACCGTTTCGAAGTTACAGGGTGATTAAGAAAATTCGCTGGTCTTTCAGAAAATACCCTGTATTTTAAAAAGTGCAGAGTGTATAGGCACATTGTATGCAGAACTTCACGACCTTTCCAACCCTCCCCCCAGCCCCGTATTCTTCTCCTTTCAGGAGTTATGGTAGGCTAAACTAAGAATTTCGGATTTTCTTACCTTTTTTTTACTTTAACATTTTGTTTGTTTACAAAAAGGTGGCTAACATACTTTTTTTTTATAAAAACTGTAAATTGTTGACTCTCCTCTTTAATTTGACCTAGTATACCTATCTGCTCACTGTAGCCGTTAAAGAGTTATTAGCTCATAAGCTATTCATGTAATACCGAAATTAGACGATATATTTTTTAAATTACGTGTTTTCAGTCACTAAGGAGACAAATTGTCTTTAGTTTAGCGCCCCATAAGCATAACTTTGATCCATGAATCCGCATAACAGGAGAGTAAGAAATAGTTAGTTAAAACCTCTTTTAAAAACTTATTATTAAACACAGAGAAATTGTTAAACATCTGCGATGAATTTTCTAAACTGTGAAGGACCATTTCTAAACGTTACACAACCGTATCTAATTTCATTAAAACTGTAAACTATTATGAAAAACTTCAACTTTGGCAAACTATTTAGTTACAAATTGGTATATGATTATAGAATATAATTAAAGATTGTAAAGCGTACCGCAATTAGTCCCACATTTATATCACCCTTTCCCTATATTTTCACTTCTTAACATTTCGCTGCTTCGTCCCGCAGAACAATAAGAGATTTTTAGTTACAAATAAACGAAAAAAATATATTTTTACACGCCACAAAGTTATACAAGCGACATCTATTGGAAATGGAAACAACTTTAGGTTAGTGACATCCTAGTAAACTTTGGGTTTGGAGAACGGAATATTCGGAAGGTTCTAGGATAATTTGTAGAGTATAAATACGGCGCTACTCATATCCATGAGGTGAGTCGTATTTCAGGCAGTGAAGTGCACGAAGTAAACCATTTGGATTGCGATAATTAACGTACAGTACTAGCGATAACTAAAGAATGGATTTGATAATTATTTGTGAATTTGTTAGAGTAAACAGTAAAATAAAATAAAGAAAGAACTTTTGAATTATATCTGAAATATTGTGTTTTAGATAACGAACCAAGGCCACTGGTGTCAGAAGTAAAATAAAATGGCGAGAAATTGTGTGGAACTTTTGTTCTTTATATGAAAATTCCGAAAGATATTGTATACTAAACTGTTAGTGAATTATTAAAGTAATAGAACGCAAACTAGAGGAGCTTCGCATACAGGAATTGAAAGGAGTTGGGGAAGCGGTCGATACTTAGATAAGCTTTAATGGAGGAAGAAAATGATCCTGAGACATTCGTTTTCGAGGAAGAACCACAAACTGAAGAAGAGCCTGCGATGAATATTGAACAGCTTTTGGGTACTTTAATGACCAAAATGGAGCTTCCAACTCTGCAGGTGAAGAATGCTCTCTAAGAACAAAAGAATTCTCTGGAATCCAGTTTAGATGAACAGAAGAAATCTCTGGAGTAAAAAAAGAATTCTCTAGAAGCCCGTTTGGATGATCAAAAGAACGCTCTTGAAGAACAAAAGAACGCTTGAGAGGAACAAAAGAATTCTCTGGAAACCCGTTGGGACGAACAAAAGAATTCTCTGGAAACCCGTTGGACGAACAAAAGAATTCTATGAAATCTCGTTTAGATGAACAGAAGAAATAACTGGAAAACCCGTTTAGACGAATAAAAGATTTCTCCGGAGAATTGTCTAAAAGCTCGCTTAAAGGAATAGAAGAATTTACTGAAAAACTCGCTAGACGAAAAAAATTTAAAAATTGAAGGAATCGAGCAGGAAGTGGCTGAAGTTGAATAAAGAGTCACCGAACAGCTGGACAACTTTAAAGCAGATTTGGAGAGGATGAACCATCGACAATCTCGGCACGAAGGAATTTATATACCCAGGGCAGGCATAAAGAAACCTCACATATTTTATGGACAAAATTCGTGGCATATTTTCAAGAGACAATTCGAGAGTGCTTCCGATGTAAATGGATGGAATTATGAAGACAAAGGTACAGCTCTGGTACTAACATCAGAGCTATTACAAACTATACCGATAGAAAGGCAACATGATTATACTTCATTGGTACATGCGATAGAGTTTGGTTAAGGAGATAAACACATGTAGCAAGTATATCGTCTAAGCTACGCGACAGGATTCAAAAGCATGACGAATCGCTACAACAACTGCAGGCTGATGCGAAAAGATTAGCTTATCTTTCATACTCCAGCGCAAATGCTGATTTTCTTAAGGAAGTGGCAACAGAAGCATTTGTGAACGCTATTGTATACGCCTAAGGCTAGCAGGAAAGAAGTCAACAACAGAAAGACTAGCCTACGCATAAGCGTATGAATCGGCCAGGACAAGCTTCTCGGAGTGCAGTACGAGTGAGAGAAATTTCGGTGGAGGAATGTACTTGCAACAGAATGCAGTCATGGCCGAAAACTCCATCACGTGGCATTCTTCGATGCTGGAACGTAATAGACCGGGACACCTCCAAAGGGACTGCAGGAAACGCCGACGAATGAAATCACTAGAAGAGGAGGACAGAAAAAATGATAACGATGTCGAGCTAGGGAGCAAGCTATTCGGGAGAGAGACTAGAAATTAAACAGCGACTAGTCTAGTCGCGTCAGCTCCCCTGTTCAGCAGTCGGGAAGTTGGTTGGTGGAGTCGACAACCCCGAGCTCATCATTCTGGTAGCCCAGTTGCAGAGTAATGATAGCACTCTTGTAATATGTGGAAGTGTAGGGCAAAATATCTGTGCACTCGCTATCGACACTGAGCTTCGAGATCAATTATTAGAGCAGATCTTCTCAAGAACAAATGGCTTCACAACACCACTAAATATTTACTAAGAACAGCAACTGGAGCAGCATCATAGGTTTTTGGAGAAATAACTTTGGATATGCAACTAGGCGAACTACTATTTCCTTACACTTTCCTGGTTTCAGAGATTATGATTGAATGCATTCTTGGAGTAGACTTTATGACCACATATAAAATAAATCTAAATGTCGGAGAACGGATATTAAAATATGACAACATAGAAATTGCTGTGAGACTAGGAGGGGGAACTTCGAAATTAAGGACGGTGGTCTTCAGATTGTTACTTTCTCTGCACGCTCCGAGACGCTAGTATGCACAAAGATTACTGATGACATCGGAACCTGCCGATTCTATTTTGTGGAGCCTAACCCTACAAAATTTACATCGAACATCATTGTAAGTAAGACTTTAGTTAAAGCAGAAGGTGCAACATTAATTCCAGTCAGAGTGCTCAACACATCCGAAATGACGAATGGATATGTGAACGCGTTAACCAGATTGTTGATTTGGATAATGGTAGCAATGTCAAGAGACGAAACTTAAACCAGCTACAAATTGAGACTAAACAATTTCAAAATGGGACTAAACAATTTCAAATTGGGAATAAAAAATAAATAATTTATTCCAATAAATATAACAATTTTAAATTTGAGTAGGCTTTTGAAAAATAAAAGAAAGTGTCTTTCATTAATATACTGTCATTATTAATTAATTTATCCCTAATTAATCATCTTAAAAATGTCTTACATCAAGAAAGTTCAAGCAGATAATATAAGGAAACAAAGCTGTGCTTTATATAATAATAACGAAGATTGGAGGGTACTTACAAAAACTTTGGGCGTGAAGAAATCAACTGGCTATCTATGGGTGAAAACCCGATAAATACCTGGATAACAACGTGGTGGGAAGCGAAAAATAAAAATTACTAATTAACATCGGCTGTTTATAGAAAGATGTATTGAAGAAAATCCTAGAATAACTTTAAAACAATAATTATCAAATTGCTGTTTCTGCGGAATATCTGAGAAAACAGTTAGATGGATTACTATATTCATTGAAAGACATTCGAAGAGAGCCTGAAAGAGCAAACATTGAAAGTAATAAAAGAAAACGATGCATTATGTTCAACAACTTTTAGTACATCAATCTAACAATGCACCGATACTTTACATGTACGAAACTAATTTAACTTATCTATATCGAGAACCAAGGTCGTTCCAAAAAAGGAACTCGTTGCACTCACATTGTAGCAGGCAGTCGAGGATATAATATACATGTAATTGGGTGTATAGGAAATATGGGCTTAATTCGTCATGAAATTAGAAGAGGAGCATTTAAGAAACCAGAAGCAAAAGTACTTATGCGTCGTTGCCTTCGAGATGCTGAAAATATGTACCGAACATCAATCGTAATGATAATTGATAATGCTCCTTGTCATGCTCCCATTGAAGAAGTATTCCAAGAAGATGAATTTCACCTACTAAGGCTCGCACCATATAGCCCAATGTTAAATGCAATTGAATATGCTTGGGCAAACCTGAAATCTGGAGTCAAAAGCGATTTGACTATTCAAATGCCCCAAATCCTAGCTGGTGAAGGCAGATCAAATTGACGCAGACAGAATTCCGTCTACTACGGCTAGAAAATATAATTCACCCAAATACAACAACGATATGAGTACTGTTCCTAATTGTAACCGACACGTCGCTCATATTCAAAAATAATAATTAATACAGTAATTCGGAACTGTAATCATCTTCGTTATATTTTCGCGAATCATATTTTCTAACTGAGTTGGAATTATCAATTTTTAATGAATTAAGATATTTTTAATAAATCTACTTTAAATTAACTCAACTTAAAATTGTTTAGTCTCAATTTGAAGTTGAAAAGGTATAGACAGGCTCAAAAACTTCTTTTGTCCCGTGCCTTAAGTGAACAACAATACAACGATGCCAAAGAGGTGATCGATGAATTTTCAAAAGTATTTGCAATGAATGATGATGATTTGGGTAAAACAAATTTTGTCCAGCATCGGATCTCCACAATGGAGATTCTAGGCCCATTCGGCAGATACCGCGAAGACTACCTTTAACCAAACAATCAGAAGTTGCAGATATGATAAACTCCATGAAGGAACATGGCATAATAGAGGAACCTAACAGCCCTTGGACATCAACAGTTGATCTGATCAGGAAAAAGGATGGGAGCATTCAGCATTCTATTAAAATTTTGCAAAAAAAAAAAAATTCAAAATTTTGCAAAAACATTGCAAGTGCTAGTTTTTGTCATCTGTATCCAGGATACTCTCCTGGAGCAGCATGACAAAACGTTGTACGGCAGGTGGGACAGCACTTGTCCAGCGCCGTAAGTCGCATAGTTTAGCCACCGCAGTACTTTAGTGAGGTACTAGAGAAGTTGGAAGGATTTTTCGGAGAGGAGTAAGAAACGGAAGAGCTACTGGGCACAATGGAGTTCTCTCTACATTGAATGCGGTATATTAAAACGGAAGTGGGAGGCAACTAACTGCAAGTCATCCGTATGCAGATAATCGTCCCAGCATCAAAGGTCAATGTTATTCTAGAAGAAATGCACAGTGGAGGACATTAGGGGACGAATAAAATAATTTCTAAAATACGAGAATGCTTTTATTGGTTACATATACGAGAATATGTGGCGGAATGGTGCCGCAGATGCACTATCTGTGCTACTTGCAAAAGGCCGCCATGCAGAATCAGAGAAGAAATGGAGACATATAATGTAGGAGCCCCATTTGACAGGATAGCCATACATATCGCTGAACCTTTTCCAGAAACGGGTAACGATAACCGTTACATATTAGTTGATATGGACTATTTCAGTAAATGGTGTGAAGCTTACGCAATTCCTAATCAAGAGGCAGCCCACAGTGACGGAACAAATAATAATGAATTGGATTTAGTGTGCCTCAGGAAACTTCATTCAGACCAAGAACGGAACTTCGAATCACGGACTTTCCAAAAGATGTGTAAAATTCTGGGAATAAGAAAAACCAGTACAACTCTACTGCATCCATAATCTGCTGACATGGTAGAGCGCTTTAACAGAACATTGATCGAGCAACTAAAGAAAGTAGTCGTCTATCATCAACGCAATTGGGATCGACATATTCCCATGTTCCTGGCCTATAGAGCAGCTGTTCACAACACGCCCGGACAAACTACAGCAAATGTGATATTCGGAAAGGACCTCAAGTTTGGTACAGCCAGAGGAGAACAAAAGTTACTAGACGATTTTGGATCGGAACTTAGACAACGATTAGCTGATGTACACGAGGCCACGAGAGTAAAATTAGCAATAAATACCGACCGGGTGAAGACCCGCTATGACGTACGTGTTAATTCAGCCGGATTTAATGAAGGTGACCTTGTTTGACTACACAGCCCGAAGCAACGTAAGGGACGATCTCCAAAATAACAACATCACTGGGATAGACCGTATTCAGTAGTGACTAGAATTAATGGCGTAGTATACAGGATTCAGCGGCGCACAAGAGGCAGTGTTACGTGCTACAAGCGATATCTATTGGAAATGGAAACAACTATAGGTTAGTTACATCCTAGTAAACTTTGGGTTTGTGAGAACGGAATATTCAGGAAGGTTCTAGGATAATTTGTAGAGTATAAATACGGCGCTACTCACATCCAGGAGGCGAGTCCTATTTCAGACAGTGAAGTGAACGAAGTAAACTATTTGGATTGCGATAATTAGACGTACAGTACTAGCGATAACTAATGTGTGGATTTGATAATTATTTATGATATTGTGAGAGTAAACAGCAAATTAAATAAAGAAAGAACTTTTGAATTATATCTGAAAGATTATGTTTTATAGAGCGAAGAAACGCAAAATGCATATTTGCACTGTTGCATGGTATAAAAAAACTATTTTTTTACAGGATAATCTCATAAAGGGGTGTGCCGTGCAGGCTCCTATTAGGCTTATCAAAGCTTAGTCTATCTAATTAACGTTTAGTTATTTAACTAATGTGTAAAAATACGCGTATACCGGAACATGATTACTGTATTCCCTATCCGCAAAGATATTCGTGTGATTGCATGGAAAGGGTTGCTAGTACGCAAATATTTTCCATTTTTTATAATAAATCACTTGGTGAGGATCTCATTTTCGTTTCTCCTCAGAAAGGCTTTATCCATGAACCTATCGTTTGTGGGGTCATTAGTAGTTTTTCACGCTCAATTCTTCACGTTCAAACAATAATATTAAGATGACATATCTATGTGAAAGGCAAGACTTTTAAAGACCAAAGGAAAGCTTATGACTCTTACAACCTAAGTGTGACGTCAAGATCATTGACCAAGGCATTTCATGGAATCGAAGTCAGATGTGAATACTGCAATGAAGCTCACTCATCTATAAATGCAAGAAATTTGTAGCAATAGACGTGAACGAAAGATGCAGATTTATAAAGCACAACAAGTTATGTCCAAATTGCTTAAATCACAAAGAAGGCATCAAGTGCTTAAGCAAATAACGATGCAATAAATGTAAAAAGTATCATGATACTTTATTACACACGCACCAAGGAACGTCAGGGCAAAGCGGTGAGTTGAGACAGCCGGTATCCTCACATGCGACATCAACCAAAAGCACAGAAGAAAGTATAGAAGAAACCAAGTAGGTAAGCTGCAATGTCAAACTACAGAAACAAGTGATGTTAGCTAATGCATTGGTAAAAGCGCATACAGCCATTCCATTTGCTCCTCACTTCGGAGGAATTTGGGAAGCCGGTGCTAAAGAAGTTAAGTATCTTCTGAAGAGAATTATAGGGGATACCACATTAACATCATTAACATATGAAGAAATGTCAATTTTACTGTGATATTGAGGCATGTCTCAATTCAAGACCTCTATGCCCAACGACGGATGATCCAACAGACATAAACACACTCCTTCCAGGACATTTCCTTGCGGGAGAAGCACTAATTGTGCCTCCAGATTCAATAAGATGCGAGAAGGAATAACACAGTCTCTCTCGATGGCAACATATCCAAAAAATGAGTAAAAATTTCTGGCAAGCGTGGATGAAAGACTACCTTAGCAATTACAGCAACGGTCAAAACGGAAGAGCAAGAGTAGCAATGTTAAAATCAGACTAGATGTACTTATAAAAGACTAGAGTACACCTCCCACAAATTGGCCACTTGCAAGAATCGTAAAAGTACACCCAGGATCGGAAAACTTGCTGAGAGTAGTAACACTAAAGTACAAAGGTGGTCATAACATAAAACGTCCAATAGTAAAATGTGTCCCCTGTCTGTGTAAAGAGAAAAATAGCTGCACATTCAATGAGCACGCTAAGAAGGAGACAACTAGCTCAAGATGTGCATATAGACCAAAGGTCAGTTAAGAGAATGAAAGCGAGCGAAGTGAGCATTTCGTTCCCAGACCAGTCAGCCGGTGAAAACAAGAAATTAGGAAACATAGCTTCATCAAAACCAATTCAAAGGATCACCGCAGTAAATACGGCTTGCTTCAATGTGCCTGCACAACCCACACATCGGGATCTAGCAGCAAAAGAGAATGAAACCGAAGGCCGTTCGACAGCAGACAAACAGGACAAAAGAGGCATCTGCACAGACACGGCATCAAATTATTATTCACAAGTACATAAACTCGGACGCGATCATATGCAACATAAGCGTAACGGTGCTCGCATTTACCCTGTAACAACTGGGTACAACAATTTAGTAGCTATAGAAAAACAATTATAGGCAGTCAAGACTTATGAAATGCGCTCTGAAACACAGTAACTTAACTTCGCAAAAACATACTAGTCTGAAGAGTATACAAGGCCGACTTTTCGTGAAGGACGGTGGACGACACTACACCCAAAATAGGGCACTGTTCCTACAACCTAACTCAACCGAAAGCAGGTTTGTACGTTGAGCAAATAGGTGATATCCAAGTTAAGCAAGGCACCTTCAGAATTGAAGTGAGCTTGTCTTCAGCAGAAATAAGAAGATACGAACATGTTAAAATAGCACATGAATCAAATAAAAATACTTTGCGACGAGACATGCAAAATATCTGACGAAACATATTGCCAGGGAGGCGTTTATACATCATCAATACAGCAAAGAAAATCAGATAATCAATACGTGGCGGTAGATTTTGCAACTCCTATTCTAGCCATAAACTACAACACACAGTCTTACTTTAGATTAACTGAGTTGGAATTGCATAGTTGCGTAAATATCAAAAAGCATATGTTACTATGTACGCCAACAGTCACACGAAGCAACGAGAATCATCTGAGTTGCATCATAGATGAATCATATCACCGATGCGAAGGCGACGAATGTCCAATCCGACAATTCAAACAAACAAACGTTCTATGGTAACACCTTCACATATCAACACCTGGTAGATTGTTGCCAACAAACCCACCGCAGCAGCAATACAGTGTAATGGAAATCATGAGGACGTCGTTTTAAATGGCACTGGAATCATCAAAATGTCGCAAAATGTACAATAAAAATGAAGCGAAATTCATTCAAAGCCCAATACTCATTGAAAACACCAGTCATCGCGTCCTTTATAAAACATGTGGCAGTCTCCCTACCAACAATTAGCAGCTTTACAATACGACATACATGGATCCAGCTATAAAGACGTCCGACCAAATCTACGAGGCACGAGAAGCTGAAGGCGAAAATCTTTACGCTGAGGGAAGCTGGGAGATCTTTCATCACCACATCACCGGTGCAAGTATCTCAACAAGCCCAATATTAATCATAGCAGGGATTATTATAAACATTAGGTGCAAATGGAAGCGAAAACTCAAATTATCAGGTCCTGAGCCACCAGGCTCAGAGGACGTAGAGAGCATGTCAGAGGTCAATCTTCCTCCAATCGCGTCTCCCGGCAGAATGTTCAAACCTGAAAGTTTCCGTATTCATGTCCACAATATTTAAAAGTTCATCGGTGCGTTACGAGGAATTAGTCTTTCCACTACTCATTTCATTTCTCCTGAAAACTCTAGAGAAAATAATAGATAGCCATATTCGGGCGACGTCCATCAAAAGCTGTCCGCTCAATGTCAATCAGTATGCCAACCAATCCGGAAAATCCACCGAGGACGCTCTCAGCAGTCTGGCACAGACTATCGAGAAAGCCTCACAGGAAATGGAGATCTTTATATGTTCCTTTATGGACATAAAAGGCGCACTCGATAACACTCGAGTTGACTCGGTCAAACGGGTATCCGAAGATAGAGGCATAGAAACCTGCATCGTCTGATGGATTGGTAATATGCTCAAGAAATGCTGCATAACAGCTACCATGAACGGCGAATCCACAACAATCATGGCCACTAGAGGTTGCCCACAAGGTGGGGTTTTATCACAACTACTATGGCTCATAGCTGTGGATGAGCTATTACAGTTACTCCAAGAGGCCGGCTTTAAGGCCCAAGGATACGCTGATGACATTCTCCATCTGTGTTAAAGGAAAGTTTGAATCAGCTTTACCCGAGCTTATGCAAACTGCTTTTAACATTGTCACCAGATGGTGCAAGAACATGGGACTATCAATAAACCCAGGTAAAACAGTGCTAGTTCCTTTTACTAGGAAAAGGGGTCTTCAGAACCCATCTTGTAACTTAAATGAAATTGCAATAAAATATTCCAAAGAAGCAAAATATCTAGGAATAATCCTAGACAGCAAGCTTACCTGGAATAACTAACAAAGCCATGTGGGCATTCAGCTCTTGCCATAGACTTTTCGAAATTAGTCTGGAGCTGCTACTCGAAACTCCAACTACTGTCTAGGGAGAACAAAGTAACCTTGGTCTGGGTCCCTGGACATGAAGGAGTGGACGGTAATGAAAAAGCGGACAAACTGGCTAAAACCGGAAATGAATGCCCATAAACTGGTCCCTACCCGATATTTGGCCTATCAAAAAGCCACTTTAGGGGGAACTCCTTAAGTGGAAAAACAGACAACTAGATCTCTTTGGCGTAGAGCGCCTGGTATGAGGCAGGCGAAGAAATTCCTTAACTCCTCTCATATCCAGACGCGCCAACTTATTTAACTTAGCAGACAGTCGCTCACACTATTTGCTAACGCATCACTGGTCATGGCCTCTTCCGTCACTTCCTGAAGAAAATAGGCAAATCCGACAGTGAACTGTGTCGACTGTGCGAAGAGGAAGATGAAACCTCAATGTATGTTATATGTGAGTGCCCAACGTCCTAAGGCTGAAAATTACTTAAGGAGCACTTGTCTTTCCGGATAATGTCTCCAATCTAACTCCAAAAGCTTTAATCGAGCTCGTTAAAATACTCGATTTTGCATAACCACTTCAAGGGAAGGCGCGGTGTCCGCAAGGTCCTGTCACCCCTACAACACCAACTTCAGATCACTTCAATTAGAAATGACTCTTTCACTAACAATTTATGATAGAAGAACAGAATTACAATTAGAGTTACTCTTATGATTCGTTCTATGATTCTATGATTCTATGATTCGTTCTACTCCAACCTGTACACTCGATGACTAAACTAAACGCGATGGTGGGTAATAGTGCACCATCTGTATCGCACATCGTTTCGTTGTCATGTTTTTCTGAAAACATGCTGACTTCGTATTCTGCACCAAAAAATCACATTTACAAGGAACACATACAAATTTGGGAGCGTAGATACCATCAAATAGAAATTTTTTTGAGACATAACACTTTATCAGGATTATCGGCGCTGGCACGTATAATATCTTAAATCAAAAATTTTTTTTTTATTTTCTGGCGCTTTCAGCATTTTCATCCGACACTCCTCAATTTGTCACAATTGTATAAATTATTAC
The DNA here is from genome assembly GCA_963930735.1 of Dioctria linearis. Taxonomy (NCBI): domain Eukaryota; kingdom Metazoa; phylum Arthropoda; class Insecta; order Diptera; family Asilidae; genus Dioctria; species Dioctria linearis. The sequence goes on from OZ005743.1 coordinate 102,590,286, forward strand.
AATAGGAACTTACCAAATATCAGCTAAAGAAACACAGCAATCAAAAAAATCATTGCTGTTCAAGAATTGACATGAAACCTATTACAATATTAATAATGTGTGTGACTTTTGACATATGATATATTGCATCAGTTTAGAATCAAGAGTTCTGATTGGCTATTGACACAGAACGTTTTAAGGATGCGTTCACAATTAAAATTTAAAAACGATTCGCAGAAAAACGAAAAAAAATAAAAAACTGACATAAAACGTATTGCAAGATCAACGGCATAAGACAATAAATCTAACTGTAGATTTACGAAATTTCAAAAGGTCAAGAACCGCATAGCAAAAAACAAATAAGCAATAATTGCTCGAAATAAATGTTGAACTCTTGCTAACTAGGTAAATTGCGCAAAGTAAGCAATTGCTCCCAATAATTATTGAACTCGAGACAAATATTGCTTACTACATATCACCTTAAGTTCATTTCACTAAGTTGCTTAGTTAGTAATTTGTTGGTATTATAAAAGCAGTAGTACTGTAAGACGTTTATAAGTTTTAGTATAGAACTTCCCAAGTAAAGAAGGCTGGCTTTTACTTTACTACGTTATTATACAGCAGTTAAACCCCCACCAGCGGTAAACTTCAGTCAACATTAACGTATATTTCCAGCTCTTGAGCCTAATCAGAGATCCACTTAGCTACGCAGAATCCCAAGCACTCGAGCTAAAGAAAGAAAGATCTTTAAGAACTGGCAATAATACATGTATCCTTAAATATTCAGGTTGGAACTCAACATTAACTTTGTTAATTAATTTTAAAACATATGAAAGAAAATTCAAGTATATCTTGTTAGTTAAGGGGTAACGCCACTGTAACGGCTAAAAAAAAGAGGTTTTTTCACGAATTTTTTTCTCGCGAAATTAAAGGTGTTTGAAAAAAACCTTTTAATGTTCATATCTGGTCAAAATTTCAAGTCGAAAATATGAAAATTGTTCGAGTTATGCTGCGTGCCATTTTGAAAAACCGTATTTCGAGAAAAGCCCGTTTAAAGTTTTGATAATAGTTTTTTATGGGGAAAAATAAAAAAATGCGTTTGCTGTCGCTAAACTAACGGATACACAAGTTAAAGTTGCAAATGTCGAAAAGGTCAGTTGTGTTCAATTCTGCTTTTTCTGTCAGCTTTAGAAGAAAGCTGGCGATAAAGCTGGCTGATAAGATCCAATTGTGTTTCATGCTTCAGGTAGTCGTTTCGGAGCAAGTTTGACGCGCTTGGTGGCGACCTCCGTTTTCAAAGGATTTTTCAAAAAATTTACAGATAATTAATAATAGTAATTTACAAAATAATTTATTTATTTATTTTTACATTCAGTTTAGAAGAAATATTCAATTCAATTCAATTCAAATTCATTTATTTCTGGTAACAGTACATACAAGATTTATAATCTTTTTTAAGTACAATATTGTACATTGGTTCTAGAGATAATTCAAAAAAAAAGGAACTAAAATATAAAATGAAACAATCTAAATCAATTTAATAAGCTTTACGTTATATACATAATCGAGCAGCTCAAATGCGAAGATAAAATTTATTATTTAAATTATACATGTTAAATTAAATAAAAATGTTATTTTAAGTGGGTTCGAACTAGCGTCTTGGGCAAGGTTCAAATTATTTTCAAATTTAAAAATTAGAAAATAGTGCTCTAAATCAGTCCATCGAAGGATTTTAAGCGGTTTATTTCCGAAAGCTTTCTGAAAATCAGATTTCCGCTTGGGGAGAAAAGAAGAAATTATGTTCCTCACTAATTGTTCTAGTTCAGATGGTAGCTTTAGCTTCTTCGATGCTGCAGACGAGCACAAATTTAATTAATTGCAAATGCAATTCATAGTAAATAAAAAAGAATTTTCTTTTTCGAAAAGTGCCATAACTCCATTCTTTTTCCCCAACATTACTGACGCATTATCTGCGGCGTAACCGATAGTATTTGCAAATTTGATATTATTGCTTTTTAAAAATTCCGATAAAGTATCAAAAATTTATTTGGCATTCGATTCTGTTAATTGCAATAGTGTAAAAAATATGTCCTTAACTTTACCGAAAGTAAAATCAAAATATCGACAAACAAGCACCAATGATTTGCAGTTACTGACGTCAGTACTTTCGTATATTATCAGAGAATACTTTTGATTTCCAAAATTTTCTGCACATTTGCCAGATTCTCGATTTTAATTAAAGAAAATTGTTTCTGTGGCTTATTTGTCCTTCCATATTTCAATTATTTCACAATTTCAGAATCTTTGCCTATGTTTTTTTATCAGGTTAATTAAAGCATAATTAATGAAAACGGTAAGTTATTTTCGTTATTTTAGTTCAGCAATTTTCCGTAAATCCTACTTCCTTTTATGTTCCTCTAGGTATGGAATTTTATCAAATTTAATTTGATTTTTTAATGACTTTCCATGCTCAATATGATCAGTCATTTCTTGATGCCTCTTTAAAATAATTGCATTGTTGTACAATGTTTTGTTTTCCTGGAGCCATTCGAGTTGTTTTATCCAAATCTGACGGAATTTTTGTTTGCACTTTATTTTCGATTCTTTTGGCGTATTTTAATTAAAATTAGCAGAGCCTACTTTATTTCGGACTATAATTTCAGTGCTGAAGAAATAAGTTTATTATCAAAAAGACGGTCGCCCAATAAACTTTGGTATATGCCTACCTAATTACGTTTTCAGCAATCAGATTTTCCCTGCTTTCTGCTTTGGAAGGCTCCTTTGAACAATATGCAGTTTTATCTGATAAGTTTAATCAGTTTAATCCTTTTTACAAATCTTTTAAGAAACATATTAAAAAACTAGCGAAAAGTTATCATTTCAATTACCTACCCATTTGAGTTCGAATATTTATTCCCATTTTTTTCCCGGCTTTGAATTTGTCATGTCATTGCTACTGGTCGAGTTAATGCTTCAGCCAATTGGCTAAAGCGCATATATTTACTATGTCAACTTTGGTAGAATGTTTTGGAAACGAATCATTCCATCCCAAACATTATATTAAATTTACATACATATAGCTAAATTGGCAGCGGCATAAACCCGGTCAATGTTACTGATGTCGACTGTCAATAAATGTAGAAATGGGTGGGCTCACTTCAATATTGCTGACTCCTTCTGTGTAAGCACCAAAAGAGGACTGTAAACAATAAATAAATAAGTGGGTTCGTCGAAATAAATGTTTTTAAATTAATTACTTAAGGTTATTACTGATAAAAATGTTTTACCAAAGACAATATATTCATTAGATACGCAGTAGAAATTCCAAAGGCTTTATTAAGATAACTTTTTGAGCTGCGGGCTCACTTCTTCAACTTCCCGCCAATGATTTTTTCAATATTGGCACCGGCGTAAGAACTCTTTTTGACACAAGCAATTGTGCCCACGTGAAATAAAAATTTAAGCAGTCCATATTATATATGTCAGTGGTTAGTGTGGTGAAGAAAACACTTTAGGTTTAGGAACCAAACGAGTTACGGTTTAGTTCAGGTGAAAAGAATTCACCATAAGATATTGTGCATTGAACTGCAATTAGGGAATCCAAGTATAAAGAAGGGCATAATTGAATAAAATAAGTAGTTCAAGTAGTCGTTGACAAAATATTCACAGTACATATGTTTTATTTTACATCCCGCCTTTAACAACTCGTCTTTCTTAGAAGGCACTTAAGCCAATTATACGCTATCCTAGTTGGCTCTTAAGTTTGTGAATATTGATACCAAATACGTTACAATATCTACAATATAAAAATATGTTTTAATATTCTAGAGGAAGTAATGCAAAATATACACGAATCTCAGCGTAAAATCTTGGACGCCGAGAAATACGTAAAGCAAATAGAAGAGCTTAACAAATTGGGATACCAACGTAAGGCGAAATATGAAAAAGGTGGGTTTATAAAATAAATGTATTATTTAAAAGTAAATATGACTTGAATTTTTGCAGATGTTGAAGAAGCGCGTGCCAGCATATGCGATCCACAGCAATTACAGCAGGTTCTTTATGATTTAAAAGTCGAATACAATCGACAATTAACTGACATCTCAAACCAACGGTTTTTATTAGAGGTTCCAGAGGCGTTTCGTGAGCATGACGGTAACTGTGCTTCTGATTTCTAGTGATAATAAAAATATAAAAATATGTTTATTTGTTAGCTAAGCAATAGTGTTTCATATCAAAATGCGTCTTCGCTGGAATTAGTCAACAAAAAAAGTTTGAGAGTGAAGACACTTTTTACAATTTCGTGCAAAATGAGGCATACGAGTCAAAGGGGGGTTTCATATTTTTCATCAGTCCTTAACGCAATATAGCTTCCAAACTCATTAAAATTATTATCCTTGAGATACTCCACACTAAAGTTTTCAGAGCTTTACAATTAGTTTTCGCATTTATCCATTGTTTTTTTGTTTATATTATAAAGCCAAGCTCAGGGAATTCCTGCTTCAAATCTCAACAGCAGCAAAATTTACCCTAGGTGTAACTATTAGGACAAACTTCACCAGTTCCTATATAGCTTCACTACTTAACAATAGTGAAGAAGTTGTTGATTGTTGACTTGGATAAAACTAATATTTCGGCAAATTTCGCTTCAAATTCTTGTCTTCGAACCAATTCACAGATACCTGTTTTGCATATCCCATATGGATGTGTATAAAAACCAGTACACATCCGTATGAAAGATGTGTTCAAGAAGTTTAAAAGGATCAATGTTTCAAAGGTCGTTATAGTTTCCCTTCCTAGTTAATTAAAAATTGGGCCTCATACTTGGATAAATCTTTGCGCAAACTATTCTACCTGGCTTTTACGACAAAAAGTTTTCAAACTGCTTGGAAACTAGCCTATCTTTAGCCTATTCATAAGAAATAAGATGGTAGCGGTTCCTGAAACTATTCATCAGTTATAATCACTTCGATCCTTGAGAACGTTCTTGTATCTATCATTAACTCCAAATGTTTGAAATATCTAGAAACTAATCAACTCACCAACGATCACCGATGTGGTCTTCAGACTGGACGCTCATTGTGGAAACTTGATGAATTTTCTTACGGAGCATTGGAACAGTAGTCCTCATAGTTTTGGAGAGTTCAAAATCCTGCCCACAGATACTTCACAGGCTTTTATCAGAGTCTGGCATCCTGCCCTTTTAGACAAACTGAACTTAAAGCACTTAGTCTCTCCCCTCATGTTCTATTACGGTTTTAAATATGGTCTCCTAATATTGGTTGTATTAGATGACGTTACATTTGAAGCTCACAGTATAAGTGGGGCCCAGGGCTCTGTTATCTTTCCGTCTTTCTTTCTAATTTTCATAATTGATCTGCTTTACCTTACATTCAATCCAATCCAAAGCTTTGCCGCTGACAGTACTCTTGATTTCGCTTACTTCTTTGACATTCTTACGGACTTCAGAGGGAATGGCGCATGTGTCAAACGAGTGTCCATGATTATATTATTGAATAACGATCTTGACACTATCCTCGCTTGGGGAAAAGTTAATCGCGTCGAATTCAATGCGCCTAAACCCCAAGCTATCTCATCTCTTTAAAACAAGATCAATACTGAACCACTCCCGTTTCTTTTGATGGAGCATTAGTTTCGGATACAGCATCATTAACCATTCCCGGTGTTAATATTTCCAATAAATTAGGCTGGACAGATATCTTCACTGTTGCCAAAGAAGCACGAATATCTTGGATTTATGAAAAAGTGTAAGAAATATTTCAATCCATTATATCTAGCGCTCCTCTAGAAGTTCTATCCATTTCACGCACCCTGTGACACCTCACCTCCTAGAATGATATACATTTCCAATATATTGGCCAAGGCTAATCATACAGCCTTATTATATATTGCCAAAAAAGCAGCCTTCATTCAAGCTCACTGGCAAATTGCCGATAACTTGTCATATCGGCCTACTCGAGCACCGCCACATATTTCGCTTCTTTATCGCTACATACATGATCAATGTTTCAATTAAATATATTGCGCGGCAAGCCGCACATAACCTTTTACCTTTCGGCCGTACAGTAAAGCTCTATGATGCTTTTTTATCCCAAACTGTGCGGTTGTGAAACAGTCTACTATCAGCGTTACCGTTTACTCTTTTTCAAACTCAGTGTTTCGGAAAAATTTGCTGCAGGCAGTATTTTGTAGTATTTGAGATTGAGATCCTATTAACCGACTGAAAAAGAAAAAATTGCAAGGTTTCCATTGTACGACAGAACTTTTATTTAATAGTTCCTTCGCAGACATTATGGCATCAACCGTCTCAATCTTTAAACGATTTCTTTGATCGGTTTTAATTAAATTTAATTGGGAAAAAACTCGTTCCGCGGCTGCACTACTATGCGCAAACTCAGAGTGCTACCAATGAACTGTTTTAATTTGGGAAATATAATCTCATTTAAACCACTTCTTAATGAAAAAATTTCGACCCAATATGCTTCGAAATCCAAATCATTTGAAACATAACTTATGCTTTGCAGCTGTCGCCATTCTTGATCCTGTTCTTCAATGTCTGATTCTTCTATTAAATTTGGAAATAAGGAGATTAGATCAACTAAACTGTTACCCAATTTTTTGGGATTAATACATTGTATAGCCGTAAGAGCCTTGTCTTTAAAATCAATCCTTTTTAAAATTTGAATGCATAATTTTTTATAATATTCCAAACATTGTTTTTTAATGTTCAATATTTCTTCAGGTGTTAATTGTGCAGAATTTACTGAAAGTTGAGCATTGGCACCAATAAATACTTGCTCAAAGTCTAAAACGTATTCATTCTTCGGCAACATTTCCATATTTATTTCATCAATGTACTCTTTAAAGAAAATTCAAGTATCTATATCTTGCTAGTTACATTCAGTTTAGATGAAATATCTTTGGCAAGGTCCAAATTATTTTCAAAATTAAAAAGTACAAAATAGTGCTCTAAATCAGTCCGTCGACTTAGAATTCTAGAAGTACTTTGCTCCAACGAAAGCCATCTTGTTTCGGCGACTCGGAGGATTTTGAGCATTTTATTCCCGAAAGCTTCATGAAGTTCTTGAAAATCAGATGTCCGCTGGAGGCTATGGGAAAAACAAATATATGTTCCTCACTAATTTTTCTAGTTCAGATGGTAACTTCTTCGATGCTGCAGAAGCGCACAAATTTAATGAATGGCAAATACAATTCATAGTAAATAAATAAGGATTTTCTTTTTGAAAAGTGCCCTAACTCCATTCTTTTTCCCCATCATTACTGACGCATTATCTGCAGCGTAACCGATAGTATTTGCAATTTTGATATTATTGCTTTTGAAAAATGCCGATATGGTATCAAAAATGGTTTTAGCATTTGATTCTATTCATTGCAATAGTGTCAAAAATATGTCCTTAACTTTACCGAAAGTAAAATCAAAATATCGACAAACAAGCACCAATGATTTGCAGTTACTGACGTCGTACTTTCGTCTATTATCAGAGAATACATTTGCTTTTCCAAAATGTTCTGCATATTTGTCAGATGCTATATTTTAAGTAGAGAAAGAGTTGTTTCTGTATCTTTTGTCCTTCCACATTTCATTAATTTGACATTTGCAGAATCTTTGGCTATGTTTTTTATCAGGTTAATTAAAGCACTAACTAATGTAAACGATAAATTATTTTCGACCAAAAACATAATAATTTTTAGTTCAGAAATTTTTCGTAAATCTTGTTTCTTTTTATGTTCCTCTAGGTATGGAATTTCATAAAATTTAATTTGATTTTTTAATGATTTTCCATGCTCAATATGATCAGTCGTTTCTTGATGCCTCTTTAAACAAATTACAAGGTTGTTCAATGTTTTGAAGCAATATTTACAAAAAGGAAGTCTATTCTATTCCTGTAGCCATTCGAATTGTTTTATCCATATCTGACGGAATTTTTGTTTGAACTTTATTTTCAATTTTGTTGGCGTATTTTCATTAAAATTAGTGGAGCCTTCTTTATTTTGGACTATAATTTGAGTGCTGAAGAAATAAATTTAATATTAAAAAGACGGTCACTTGTGATACTTTAGTACCTACATATATGCCTACCTAATTATGTTTTCAGCAGTCAGATTTTCCCTATTTTCTCCTTTGGAAGGCTCATTTGAACAAGATGCAGTTTTGTCTGATAATGTGCTATCACTCAGTTTAATCCTTTTTACAAATCTTTAAAGAAAAATATTAAAAAACTGATGAAAACTTATCGTTTTATCTTACCTATCCATCTTGTGTTCGAATATTAATTCAGATTTGTTTTTTCCCGGCTTTAAGTTTGTGATGTCATTGCTACACACTGGTCGAGTTTATGCCGCAGCCCAATTGGCTTATGTCAATTTTAGCAGAAGAATGTTTTGGAAATGAATCATTCCATCCCAAACATTATACAAAATTGACAAATAGCTAAATTACTGCTAAATTGGCAGCCGCATAAGCCCGGCCAATGTCACTCTCAAATGTCCACTCTCAATTACCATGTTTACATGCAGGGTTGAACCATGGTTCAACTCGGGTTCAACTCCATGTATACGGGGCTCGAGTTGAAATTGGGTCGAGTTGGCAGCTAACAGTTGGAATTTATTTTATTCATTCTTTACTCGAAAGTTTTGGTATGTTGTGTATTTATTGTGAATTTATTTTGTTTATTTAAACAAATTTTATTGTGAATTTATTTTGTTTATTTAAACAAAATTTATAACTTTTATAACTTCATCACAAAAAATACCATAAATAATGTTATGTTTAACCGTCACTTCAACTATAGTTGGCCCCGTTCTCAACTCAATATCTCAACCCTGATTGCTCAAAAACTCGAGTCGAAAACTCAACTCAATCTCGACTCGATCTTTCAATTCAGGTAAATGAATGTATGAATGAGTGGGCGCTGGCAAGCGGAGCAATTACACATTTCGCAATCACATTATTTCATATTCACCATCACCACATGACGAAAGTACTGCCAGGTCAGTCGCAATGAAATTTAAAATTTTTAATATTTGGCACAAGACGTAATGAAAATTCAAAATTGCAGTATTTTACACGGAGTTGCAATATTGCAGTATGCGAGCTTAAAATGCAGTAGAAATACTGCAATTGCAGTATTTCGGCAACGCTGATGGACATTAAAATCACCAGCTAATATGATTTCAGAAGAGGGGAAACAGAAAGCAAATGATCAATATTGTTGGAAACATAGGATATCGAACCATTATCAGATATAGGTATTTGGACTGCGAAGCTTATACCTAACCCAGATCATACTAGATGAAACTAGAAATCTGAACATGATTGGTATTTTAAAAATCAAAAATGAAAATCATAAAATGATTTTTATTTTAAAAATCAACAAAAGGCTATACCAATTCTTATGATACCTTAGATGAAAACCTGTATCTAATTTCCATCCACTCCCATATGTTGTACAATCTTCGGCATATTTCGACACATATTTAATATCAACCGCCAAAGTATTGTTCACCCGTAAAACAATTATGTGAAATGAAAATCATTTTATGCTTTTTATTTTCGATTTTTGAAATCAGTTTTTAATTTTTGGTTTTGATTATTAGAAAAAAGATCAGAAAATAATTTTTTACATATGATTTTTTTTAAAACATTCATAACCATTGCGGTCCCTAAAAAAAATTGAAAAAAATTTGCAAATTTTTAAAAATATTTCGACACATATTTAATATCAACCGCCAAAGTATACCCGTAAAACAATTATGTGAAATGAAAATAATTTTATGCTTTTTATTTTCGATTTTTGAAATAACAATGAATTTTTAATTTTTGGTTTTGATTATTAGAAAAAAGATCAGAAAATAATCTTTTGCATATGATTTTTTTTTAAAACATTCATAACCATTGCGGTCCCTAAAAAAAATTGAAAAAAATTTGCAAATTTTTAAAATTCTAACCATTTTCCCGTCAAAATGCATGGTCGCTATAGGCTTCTCTTGCAAGATTTGGAAATGTCAGAATGTTACCCTTCATTTGATCCTGCAAGTATACTCGTTTTACAGATTTTCTAAAAACGGTTTATCGCAGGATCAAATGAAAATATGCGAGAAATCTAATTTATCCATCATTAGTAGCAAATCAATAAAGTCTTAAACGAAATCATAAAGATAGCATGTTGTAGTTGTCCTATGGAAATCGATGCAGTTTAGTAGCTCTCCAGTCATCCAAAACAAAAATCAAGGCACTTATATTTTCACTAGAAAGACAGATTTAAATACATTTGCATGCACACGATCAAACTTCTTATGAAGTATTTCTCTATTAACTAAAGAACTTTCAAAGTTCCATATCAGAATACATGCAAGTGCATAGGGAGCCAATACCGAGATGGCGGTAATCATGATAAGCAAATACATTTGCTTTAGTATAGTTTCAAAAATGCGGCGCTGTTAGATTGAACTTTTGTGGACACAATCTATGAGAATTTACATCATAGCATTTCGGTCTCTATAGATTTCTTTACTCTATGCCCAGATGTAATTAAACTCTGAATTGGGGAAAGGAATATATTTAAGGACGGTAACGGCCACATCATTCCTTAAATATATTGCGATCCTTCTATGTTGAGAGAAAAGACGAACCAAATTGTTATCAGTGATGTTGTAGTGACTAATATCTGCTTTAGAAACGATCTTGGTGTCACTTAGCACAAGAATTGGAAGATTTTTGATATTAGGTGACAGTACACCGAAAAATGGTTAATTCCCAATCCACGAATGCTGCAGAAATCTAAAATAAATTCTATGAAACTGTAAATCTTTTTATACTTTTCATAATTGTAGATTATTTGAAACTCTTGACGCGTCAATTAACAGCGGGAGGAGTCCCCGACTCCTAGTGATAAAATTTTGCGAAACTATACATTCCAAATTAAAGGTTGAGAGAGAGCAAATATCTACGACTACAATCGTTTTTTCAAAGCTTTTGTTCTTAAATTGTTTTCTATTGTGGGTTCCTAGTGGTCGTCCCAAAATTCTGGTCAGTTGCGGAAACGTTAACGAAATCTTGAGGAAAATGCAAAGCAAAGTCCTTGTTGTTTATTAACTATGTACGCTTGCAATATTTAAAAAGAAGCACATCCATGTACAAACTATTTTGGAAGAAATTACATGTAAAGTACACGTATGTATGCCAATTATTTTTGGAATAATTTCTTATTAGCGTTCCGTATCCAAAGGGTAAAAACGGGAACCATGTTACGAAGACTTCGATGTCCGTCCGTCCGACCATCACCGGGCTGTATCTCATGAACTGTAATAGGTAGGCAGTTGAAATTTTCACAGAGTGTGTATTTCCATTGCCGCTATAACAACAAATAATAAAACTGAATAATATTAAAAATTAAAGGGGGCCCCCATAAGAAATTTGTTTTTTGGCGTTAACATAATGGTACATTTTGCACGATGGTACGGAACCCTTCGTGGGCGAGTCCGACCCCATATTAATACTGAAGAAATTTTCTTAGTTTTGAAGATTTTATAGTTTTTTTGTTTTTACTATACAAGACTAGTCGGGATTTCTTTCGAAATAAATTTAACCAAACTCCGGATTTTTCCAGTCGTTTGGTTTAAACCAAAAAGTCAGGATTGTGTTGAATCGGTATATTTTAATGTGGCTAACGTCATGCTCTCGATAATTTTAAATAAATATGTTATTTAAAAATTAAATAAAAGTTAAGTGAAATATTAATCCATTTAAAATAAGATTGTTATTTAAAAAAAAAAATTATTTCAAATAAAAAAGGAAAATAATCTCTTTAAATCTCACACACAAACAAACCTGGACATTTTTTATTTGAAATAAATTGATTGTTCCAAATTAATTATAATGCATGATATTTTAAATCTTGTATCTTCTCATTAAGAGTCACCAACGTACCTGAAAAAGGAAATTAAATTAAATGTCATTAATGAATATTGTAGAACACAATTTCAAGTTCAGCTGATATGGCGTTACTGGCAGAGACCAGGGAACAAAGTAAAAATGATCGATCTCTTGTTGATTTCTATTATTTCATAGAAATTGTTGTTATGATACAAACGCGTAATTTGCAGAATGAGTTACGGAGTCCATTACACTGTACCGTCGTCATTCACTTCATTGCGTGTTATGTAAAGTGCTACATTTTATTCCCACGTAAAACATGAATGAGTCAAGTCAGTCAATGATTCTGTGATTGTTTTGATAAGAATTCGAAATTAAATTCTTAAAAATATTTTAGTTATGCGGATGACATCCCTTTGCTCATCTTCAGGCACAGTATGGCTGCTGCCGGTGCCTTCAGGCAACAAGGAATCAATACTGTTGAGGACTGATGCCCCGTCATTATATGACGGTGAGCCCTACAAAGAGCAACTGGATGCTCATCTCCAGGAAACCTAAGTTTGCGTACTTTGTTCTTCGAATGCTCTTTGGACACAATATGTAATTGTCTCCCCATATCAAGCACCTTGGAGTCTACCTTGACTCGAAGCTGACTTGGGGATTGCTCGTAGAGGCAAAAGCTAATGCGGCTATGAGGGTCTTCGCTCAATGCAGGATAGCCTTGGATGCAATGGCAAACTGGGGAGCTTGAAAAGGCTTGCATGCCTGTGAATTACAGGCTCTATGCGATCTTCGGCTACTGCTGCGGTTGCACTCGTACTTAATCTGCCACCCATCTTGTCATTCAGGCAAACGCTAAAAGGACTGTGTATAGATTGTACTCAGAGGTATGTTAGGAGGACGGCTGCACTAATTCTTCCCATTGCTCTTTAGCGTGTGGGCTAGAACGGGAAAACTCTCTGGTCCACATGCCACTTGATGCGATAATATTTTGTGTGTCGTTTATCTGTGATTCCTTGAAGGGAATCGTGGGCTGAAAGCCGTATCAAGCCTTCCCCTGCCATAGGCGTTGCCGCCAGGGTTATTGGGTCTCTCATCAAATTATCTCATTATTAAGCCAAGTTCAGGGGATACCCTATGATGCAAAGCACAGCATGGCAGGAAAGAGATAAGAAAAAGATTAGGGGACATGAGGAGAGTGGCGGAGGTCACTTTTGAACTTTCGAAGATTGTGAGTTGGAGGAAAAAAAAAGATGGTAGACTGTTCCACATTCGCACAGTTCGGGATAAGAAAGCATCACGAAATTTTATTGTACGGCCGAAAGTAGTTTCAAGGATGAAGGGATGTGCGCGGCTTGCAACGCGAGTGCAACGTGTAGGAATTAATCTACAAGGGTACAGACTAGAAATTTCATCGGAACATTGGCCATGGATAAAGGAGCGAAATTCTTCCAACATTCCGACGGTGTTCAAGTGAGTCGATATGAAAAGTTATTGCCAAATGGCCAATGAGCTCAAAGGCTTTCTTTAGGACAGTATCCAATGAAGCTAAGGCTGTACGACCAGCCTCGGTCCAGATGTGAAATTGTATTCCAATCTACGTCTGATATAAGACTTGTAGATTTAATGGGGTGCAGTATTTCTTACACCTTTTCACAAATTCAAGATATTTTTGGATGCTTCTATGGGAACAGAGAAGATGTAGTCTGTCCGCCTTAATTTATTGGAAATGTTAATGCCAAGAATACTTAGTGACGGTGAATCTGAAATCTGAAAATCAAACAAATTGGGAGTGGCTAAATGGTGATCTTGTTTAAAGAGATGAAACAGCTTTGGTTCTTAGATGCATTGATTTCGATGCGATTTGCTTTACTCCAAGCGAGGATAATATCGTTATTCAATGTTCTAATCATGCAATCTAGTTTCACACATGCGGCATTCCTTCTGAAGTCCGCAAGAGTATCAAAGGAGTAAGCGCCTTGATTTCGCTACTATTATCGGTAAGGCTATGGATAGGAATGAAAATAAGGGAAAGTAGATCGTCAATGAAAATTAAAATGAGAAACGGTGAGATAACAAAGCCTTGGGGAACACCGGCTTTTATAGGGTAAAGTTCAGCTATCACGCCACCTAACACAAAACGATTTAGGCGACCAGATAGAAAACTTTCAATCCATAATAGAAGAGTATGGTAGATATCAAGTGCTTTAAGTTTGGCTAAAAGGGTAGGATGTGAGACTCTATCAAAGACTTTTGAAATATCTAGATCAACGATTTTAGACTAACCAAACTTGTGGAGACTGCGGATCTAACCTTCTGCAAGAAAAGTCAGCAAGTGTCCAGATAAGCTTTCACTCCGGAAACCATATTGGCGATCGATTTGATTAGTATCCACATACTTCGTTAATTTGGAATTAATGATAAAGGCAAAAACCTGCAAAAGAATCGAAGTAATTTCAGGGATCGCTAGCCTCTCATTTTTTGATAAAGGCTGACCGTGAGCTAGTTTCCAAGCAGTTTGAAAGATTCCTGTCGATTAAGACAAGTAGAGGTTTATGCAAGTATGAGGCGGATCTTTGAATTAACAGGGGCGAGGGCCCATCAGCTACCGTGGCTTTGGGAGATGCAAAACAGATATCTGTAAAGTGGTTGGAAGACGAGAATTTGAAGCGAATTTGGTGGCCAAAATTTAGCCTTATCCAGGGAGTCAATAACGGTTTCACTATTCTTAAGTAGTGAAGGTATAGAGAATGTGGTGAAGTTGTTCCTAATAGTTTTGCTACGTGTGCGGTTTGTCAAGTTTCTTTGTCTAATAATTTGGTAAAAAAGAAATTTCTTTCTTTGTGTAATGGACTTGCAGGTGTTCCGTGCAGATTCGTAGGCCTGTTCGGGATATAGATGTAATTGATAAGTGCGAAGACTTGGAATATTTGAGTGGATTCATCGACATCCCTCGCAGCAAAACGAGGGACCCATCAATCTCCCAGAGGTACTGATTGAGACTTGCCCAATCAGCATTGTTATTGTGCTAGATGCACAAAACTTTTTCTTGATGGACCCAATAGGAATTTCCCGGATTTTCCCTTGGGGCTCGGAAGGAAACAATGCAGAACTGTTGTTGGCATGACCACCGCCCACTGTTCGCTTCACACTCATCTAACAAGGACGGAAGTTGTTGATAGTCCTGAATGTCTGTCCTACCTGGAAGGAGAGCCTGAGACAACCGAACACTTTCTATGTGCTTTTCCGGCCTTTGCCGCGAGCAGGTTGGACACTCTTGAGTCTGCCCTCCTCCTATTGGTCGATGATGAAAAATTTACCTCGCCAAGACCTAATGAGCTTCATTAAGAGAACAGGAAGGTTTTGGTGATGGAGTTTCTAGCAGGTTTGGAAAAAAACAAAAACGACTTTCCTGATTCCGTTTTTCCGTGTGTGAGATTGGAATTAATAAAAATGGATAGCTGCAAAGAGAATGACACTGATATTGATTTTGAATATTGTGATTGCAGTGCTAGCGAAAATAGCGAAAAGGTTCTTTCCTATACTGAAATTGGAAATTTCAGTACTGATAATGATATTAATGAATGCACAGTATTTAACGGCATTATCATCCATGAATCGAATTCTTTTCGATGGACCCTTTTTTCAATGAATATGAAGAAAAGAAACAGCTTAACGGATTTGGTCGCAACCTATAATAAATACTTAAATGGTAGTGAAGTCAAAAGGAGTGCCCGAGCTACTTCAAATTTCCTGTCACGCCTGAAAGGAGTTCATGGGCAAGAAAGTTTAGATGACGGTGAATTTTATGTACAAGCTAGTACTTCGACAGTTAGACAGTTAATATCATGATCATTAAAAATCAACCATTTTTCTCAAGAAATTTTCGAAGCCGATATACTGCACTATGTATAGAAATCTTTTTTCCACGAGAACCCAGATTTTCGTGCTTTATGTGACCATATGGAAATATCTTCGCTGAAACATATTTCTCGGAAAAAAATAGCAAAACACATTTAAGCTACATTTATGTTATATACAAAAATAATATAAATAAAAAAGCATCTGGAATTTACTGAGTGTGTTTGTACAACTGCAGATGTGTGGTCAACCAAGTATCACAGTTTTATTGGGGTAACTTGTCATTGGATTGGTAATCGCATATTAGAAAGAAGATCGGCACTCATTCTTTTGATCACATCCCATATCCATTAAGTCTAATTCACCATTAATATAATTTATCTTTGCAAGTTTGTAAAAGCTTTCAAAGAATTCGGGATGGACGTCAAAAGTACAATTGTTGAAAACGAATAAATTAACGCAGATGAATTTTCGTCTTTTGAAGAAGCAGAATTTTTACAACAAATATACGCTACATTAAAAAAAATGAACGAACAGTCTTTAAAAAAAGTTTTTCACTCTGGTCATCCTCTCCAAAAACAGCGGAAATTATTAAAGATACAAATGGAATGCCGGTAATTACTGTTAGAACTCCATTTCAATTCATTCAATTCAATTCAATTACATTTATACTATGTTAAGCAAGGAGAGTACACATAAGACTTACAATCTTTAAGAGTACAATTACAAAAATAAATAAATATTATGAATTCAGATAAATAAAAGAATTAAGTAAGTACACAAGGACTACTAAATAAGGATAATATAGTACTAGAAGTATAGTCATATAAAATAAAGAAAAGCAAAGAGCTAAAAAGTAACTAGGTTTCCTCTGCTAGCCATCTGTCCCACGTGGACAGGTTATCGTCCACAAAACTCCTAAGTTAACAAGATTACAAAAAATAAGAAAGCAAAGAAAAAAAGAAATAAAATAGGAGCAAGTAAAGACCATTGCACAATTAACAAAAGAGATCTACTATTAATTACACTTAACAATGCCCGCACGCTGAATGTGTGCGGGAAGAGTCTCCAAAATCTAAAAGCTTGGACAAAGTAAGTCTTCTCTAAGATGATGTAATTTACACAAGGCAGCATGATATTTAAATATCGCGATGATTGCAGGAATTCAATATAATTAAACAAGTGTTCAGGATTTCTGGTATATATAAAATTGAATAGGAAAATTGAAATCCTGCAATCCTGCGTTTCTGATAACACTAGTTAGCAGTCCAAGAGTACAGATCTAAATGGGAACATAAATCTTAAGCAATCATTAAAGGGAACGTTCTTTTTCCGTTCACAAACGCTGTCCATTCGCGGAACATTAGAGAGCCATTGTAACGTCGGGTGTATTGTGAATGCAATGGGTAGTCAGGAGTCGCCCAGGGCAAGGTTCCACGACGTTGAAATAATACACTTAGAATACTATTAATTCACTTCAATAGTCATTTATTTACTTAACTACTATGATACACAGTTTTCACATCTACCTCTAGAATGTTATTATATTATTTAAATGTATTTCTTTTCCACTTAGTTTTATCTTCTAGATTATTAACTCTATTACATTTGTTTCAATTCTTGTAGTCTGTTTATTCCTACGGTAAGTCGGCACTTATACTTCTAACACTCAGATGTTTGAATATGAAGAGATGTTCACTATACGGTTGAGTGGTGCGTACGAATATTTCCACTGCGGCCTGTACGGATGACGTACGGATGCTGTAGTTCTAATCAGCACGGAGAGAAGTGGTTGTCTGGTTCGTGCGAATATTATCACTATGGCCTGTACGGATGACGTAGGGATGCTGTTGTTTTAATCAGCACGCAGAGAAGCGGTTGACTGGTTCGTGCGAATATTATCACTACGGCCTGTACGGATAACATACGGATGCTGTAGTTCTAATCAGCACGGGAAGACTAGAGAACGATGTGTCCAGTCGAGATGCTGGGAGGCAACTGGCTGCTGCGGCACCTATTCTTATACTTTCCTTTATCCGACTAGCGGCTTTGACTGGTCTACTGGTCTGTACTTTACTGGCGGAAAATAAGCTGGTCTCTGGTGATCTGTACTGGGTGACCCTCGGTTGATAACTAAAAATATCTGTTCTGGCGGCTCCCTTTATATAGGTGCAGATCACTATGGTGTCGGGTGATCTGCCTACCGAGAAGCGCAGTCATCTACTGATTTTCTGTGAAGAGCTTATCAGTAGGTGTTTACGTGGACTGGATGTGTTTGAATAAATGGGTGGTCATGTGACTTTGTTACATCTTCCACTTCCTTCAAAAAAAGAAATGTGCAATATTTCTTTACGACCTCTCTATATAATATTCTCTCTAATATGGTTAAACAATCTCGGATAACTTAAAACACCATCCTTATCTATATATTTTATTAGGAAAAAGGTTATTAAAACTAAATAGTTGGAGTTCTGGGTCTCTGTACATCTATGCTAACTCTTCATCAGTGCTGAATGCTTTCATAACAAAAAATCTAGCCTTTCATTAGGCACTTAACTTAAACAATTTCAATTCCAGCTATTTTAATTCTAGGTGCTAGCATTTAATAAGTTTAGCTCTTGGGAAAAACTAAGTAAAACTAACCTACATATTATAAATCTTTTATTAAAATCAACAGTTTAATTTCCTGACAAATTCAAACAAAATACTCTTTCCATGAAATATTCTCACTTTTAGTAGTTGCCCTCATTCAAGTAAAATATTCAGTAATCTATTTTTTTTTTAATATAATTACAAAACAATTTTTTTTCGATACAAAAAAAATTATCCGGCTTTATACTATTGTTAAATTATTGTTTCGCACTGCTTTTTGTCCTTAGTATTGCACATTATAGGTGCCATCGGTCCGGCGACGAACACGGAGTATTGCAGTAGTTTTAGTGGCTGGCACGAATTTTCGGCTTCCGTTGGGCATAATCTGTAATATTTCTCGGTGCTGCTCAATTATCTTTTGCATTTCAGCTTGATCGGTCTGCAGTGGTTTTGCCTTAGTGGTTGCAGGGTTTCAGGCTGGCGGTCGTTTATTCGATATGGTCACCGTGAAGCGTGGCTGTTTTATCGCCGGTTCTTCTGGTGATATACTCAATTTGCTGGTTAGTTGTGGTGATGTACTTACGGCTGGTGCTTCTTCCCTCGGTATGGTTGCCGTAAAATGTGGTTGTTTTTCTGCTGGTTCTTTTGTTGAGTTTGGTTTGTTGATCAGTGTGGTCGGCGTATTAATCCTATGCAAGGTTGAGTTACTTGTAGGTGTTTTCTGGAGATTTTCCTGCCACGTCTCAAAGATCATTTTTTGATCATTGGTCCTTTCCTGATAAGTTCGTCTGGGGACGGTTCCAGGTTCGGCATCGATCTCCCAGCTATTACTTTAGCTGGCTTCATCGGTTTTGTACGCGCCCTCACTGTGGGGTCTCGCTTCATTTGTTGGTTCTTTTTGTCCAGTATTTTCCTGGTGTCAGTAATTAATTTGGGTGCTCGCTTTGAACTCATTTTTACGTTTGGGGAATTTTGGCTTGCAATTCTGTATTTATAATCAGCACTTCTAACGGTACTCAATCGGTTGTGATAAGTTCTGAGATCTTTCACATGGGCCCTCTCAGTTGCTTTAGTTGTGTTGTTTTTTATTTCAACTATTACAGGCGAGATTATTCTGATTACATCGAATGGTCCCTCGTATTTTAGTCCCAGTTTGGCATTGAAATTTTTGACACGAGAAGACAACTGCCTCTCTTTCCTCAGAACTCGCTCGCCTACTTTTGGACACCATAGTCGACGGCGGTGGTTATAGTGGTGACTTTGTTTGGTAAATGCTCGGTTCATATTGATGTGTACGGCCTTAAATATTTCTTGCAGTTTGTTATGGTTCTGCTCTGGTGTGATATTTTTAGGGTCGTCGATATTCTGTTCGCTGTACAGAGCTGTGGGAAGATGCTTCTTACGTATCTGCCAATATCTCTGAACATTCCTGGCCAGTAGTAATTTTTAGCTATTCGCGCAATTGTTTACTCCAAAATGTCCGGCGGTGACATCGTCATGGTTCTCTTTCAGTACTCTGCTTCGCAGAGATGTCGGGACGCAAAGTTTCCACTCGGAACCGGTATCATTGTCGGCATAGGCAGTCGTGCCGTGAAAATGGTGATATAGATGTTCTTCTATGATGGCATAATCTGGGAATGCTGCAGGTTTGTCTTTCACGGCTTGAATTTTATTCCTGTACCAGGAACATTCAGTTGTATCGGTGGTTGGAGTAATCAGATATACTTCTTGCTGGGGAGTAGCTGCTAGTGATTGGCGTGAGAGTGCGCCTGCCAACACATTTTGTTTGCCTCTTCGGTATTTAATGTGGAAATCATACTGCTGGAGCTCTAGGGCCCATCGAGCTAGTCTTGCGGGGGGGGGGGGTTTCTATGGAGTGGAGCCATCGGAGAGCTTGATGATCGGTAAGGACGGTCAATTGGTACCCTTCCAAATATGGCCTAATTTTCCGTATACCCCATATTACAGCGAGACATTCCTTTTCTGTTACGGAGTACTTAATTTCAGCCTCATTTAGTGTGCGGGTGGCATATGCGATGTCACTTTCATTTCCCTCTATTTCTTGTGAGAGCACATTATGGCTTGTATCGGTCTGGAGGGTGAATGGTCTGGTAAAATCTGGGCAGGCCAGGATGGGTACTACTGTGAGCTGGTGCTTGAGTGTCTCAAATGCTTGTTGCTGCTCCTCACTCCATAGCCATTTATTGTGTTTCCGTAGCAGCTTGTTTAATGATGCTACGAGCCCGGAGAAGGATTTGATATTGGTTGGTGGTGGTATTGCTTTAATGGCTTCTATCTTGTCGGGATCTGTTTGTATGCCCTGCCTGCTTACCATATGTCCCAGGTATTTTATCTAATTCTTCAAAAATTTACATTTCTCTACGTTTATTTTCAGATTTGCGTTTATCAGTCTTTCGAAGACTTCACGTAATTTCGAAATGTGCTGGTCGAATGTTTTTGTGACTATGATTATATCATCCAAGTATGACTCGGTCTAATATCATCTGAAAAGTAGCGGGAGCGGAGTGATGTCCAAACGGCATTACCTTCCACTGAAAAAGTCCTCTGCCTGGTACAGTGAATGCCGTATATTGCCGGCTGGATTCTTCTATTGATATTTGCCAGTAGCCTTGTTTCAAATCTATCGTGGAGATGTATTGCGCTCCTTTTAATTTATCAAGAATGTGATTTATTTGAGGCAATGGATATGCATCTTTGATAGACCATTCGTTTAACTGGCGGTAGTCTATGCAAAGTCTGCACCTTCCTTGCTTCTTTCTCACGAGAACAATGGGTGAACTATATGGACTATTGGTGTCTAACAATTCCTTGATTTCGTTGTTGATTACCTCTAGCATTGCGGGGTTTCTCGGATAATATCGTTGTTTGAATGGTGCGTCATTCTTCATGTGGATTCGGTGGGACGTCAAATGTGTAGGCTTCGTGATTGCCTCAAACCTAGGGAAATGATTCATCAGTAATTCCTTGAATTGATGTTCGTGCGCTGATGTTAGCTCAGTTGGGGTGTCTACGGTATACAAGAAATTTTGTGGGGGGAGCGGTTCGGGTGTAATTTCTTGTCCCCATAATGATATTTGGGTTTTGGTTTTCTGTAGGAAGTCCATTCCTAAAATGACAGCCTCGGCCAACTTCGGCATATAGTAAAAGGTGTGGTTTACACTGAACTTCTCCCAATGATATGTATATGTTGGCTGCATTGATGGTAACTTTGGTACCATTGGCTAGAGATGTGTGGAGTTCACATTTCGAGGGAGGTACTTTGGCTTTTCTTAGTGGGGTTAATATTTCCTCTCCTATAAACGACCTTCCTGCCCCGGTGTCAATGATAGACTTGATGTCTCTTTGGAGTATGCGCAGTGTGAGGAAATATCGAAGGTCTGGTTCTTGGCTTATGGCTTGATATTTGGGGATGCAGCGCCGCCCTTCTGGCCTTGCATTCTGCTGGCATTTCCCTGGTTCTTCTGTTCGTATTGGTTACACTGGCAGTTTCTGGAAAGTGTACCTTGTTTTCCGCAACGTGAACAGAATAAGACTGCTGGATTCCTGCAATTAACTCTTGTGTGTCCGCGCTGTCCGCATCTCCAGCAACACTCGTTTCGTGAATACTGCATTCTCACGGGGTTTGCCGTATTCACCATTTGAAATGGTCTATTCTCCTCTCGAGTGTTTGGTCTTGGTTTTGATTCCTTTTCTTCTTCTTTTACCAGCTCGTACTCCTCGGCTAACTTCATGAGTTCGGTTAGACTGGTAAAATCTCGAGGGTGGATATATAACCGATATTCTGGTAGTAAGTTCTCGTAAACCCGATACAATTTTTCTTCTGGTGTCCGATCTTGTTGCCAACGCATTAGCGACTGGATCGCAGTAATATACGCCTTTGCCTTTTCAGTAGGCTTCTGTATTCGAGCTCTAATATCATCGCCTAATTTGAGTTCAAAACGTGGAGGTAGGAAGAACGTTTTGAAATCGTGGACAAACTCTTTCCACTCTGACCAATTTTGTCGGTTGTCGGTTGTATACCATGTCAGTGCTGTTTTGTGTAGAAGTTCCGGGAGTGCTCGCAGTAATCGATTTACTGGTATTTGGTAGCACTCAGTTAATTCGTCTACCCTTTCTAAAAAGTTGAGCGGATCTAGCCCTTGATCGAACTTCACGCTCCACTTTCGCACTTTGTCCATGATTTCTGAATCTGGTATGTTTTCGATTCCTCTTGCATTAACTGGTGGCTGATTCATGGTCGTTGGATGAGTTATTGGTAATGCGAGTGAGGGAAAAGCATAGGTCGGTGTTTGACTACTTAGTATGTCGTAATTGAGGACTGGTATGGCGCTGGTCGGGGCACTAGTTGTTGTTAATCTGCTGCTTGTTGTAGTGATCGTGACAGTAGTCATGGTAACGCTAGCTAGTGTGGCAGTAAGCTTTATCCCTAGCTCTTGGAGTCTCTTCTCCTCTTGGATTTTTTCACTTAGTCTTCTTCTTAGCTCATCAACTGTTCCTGAGCTATCTAACCCTAGTTGGAATAACTCTTCCATTAGTTCTTCCTTTTTCAGAGTGTAAACCCAGCTGGCAGTTTTCTCCGTGGTCATTTTATCGGTCTGGTCGTCTTTATCGGGGCTCTAGTAGAATAATTTCTTCTCAGGTCTATATTATTGATTTCCTTTTCTGGTGTACAGCTTTCTAGGTACTCGGTGAACAGCCGGTCGTCTTCTTTGTATTCTACGAACAGCCGGTTTCTTTCAATGTATTCGGTGCATAGCCGGTCGTCCGCTATTTGTTCGTTGAATAACCGGTCCCTGCTCGGGCGCCAAATTTATGTAACGTCGGGTGTATTGTGAATGCAATGGGTAGTCAAGAGTCGTCCAGGGCAAGGTTCCACGACGTTGAAATAATACACTTAGAATACTTCACTTCAATAGTCATTTATTTACTTAATTACTATGATACACAGTTTTCACATCTACCTCTATTACACTTGTTTCAATTCTTGTAGTCTGTTTATTCCTACGGTAGGTTGACACTTATACTTCTAACACTCAGATGTTTGAATATGAAGAGATGTTCACTATACGGTTGAGTGGTGCGTGCGAATATTTCCACTACGGCCAATACGGATAACGTACGGATGGTGTAGTTTCAATCGGCACGGAACGACGCGGTGGAGTGATTCGTGTGAATATTATCACTACGGCCTGTACGGATGGCGTACGGATGCTGTAGCTCTAATCAGCACGGAGAGAAGTGGTTGACTGGGTCGTGAGAATATTATCACTACGGCCTGTACGGATGACGTACGGATGCTGTAGTTCTAATCAGCACGGAGAGAAGCGGTTGACTGGTTCGTGCGCATATTATCACTACGGCCTGTACGGAAGACGTACGGATGCTGTAGTTCTAATCAGCACGGAGAGAAGCGGTTGACTGGTTCGTGCGAATATTATCACTACGGCCTGTACGGAAGACGTACGGATGCTGTAGCTCTAATCAGCACGGAGAGAAGTGGTTGACTGGGTCGTGAGAATATTATCACTACGGCCTGTACGGATGACGTACGGATGCTGTAGTTCTAATCAGCACGGAGAGAAGCGGTTGACTGGTTCGTGCGCATATTATCACTACGGCCTGTACGGAAGACGTACGGATGCTGTAGTTCTAATCAGCACGGAGAGAAGCGGTTGACTGGTTCGTGCGAATATTATCACTACGGCCTGTACGGATATCGTACGGATGCTGTAGTTCTCATCAGCACGGTAAGACTAGAGAACGATGTATCCAGTCGAGATGCTGGGAGGCAACTGGCTGCTGGTGTGGTGCGGCTCCTGTTCTTATACTTTCCTCTATACGAATGGCGGCTGTGACTAGTCTACTGGTCTGTACTTTACTGGCGGAAAATAAGCTGGTCTCTAGTGATCTGTACTGGGTGAGTCTCGGTTGATAACTAAAAATATCTGTTCTGGCGGCTCCCTTTATCTAGGTGCAGATCACTATGGTGTCGGGTGATGTGCCCACCGAGAAGCGCAGTCATCTACTGATTTTCTGTGAAGAGCTTATCAGTAGGTGTTCAGGTGGACTGGATGTGATTGATTAAATGGGTGGTCATGTGACTTCGGTACACCATAAGTAAGAAAAGGATGTAGAAGTGTTTTTACTAACTTCAGTTCTATTTGCGATGGCAGAATGCTTGCTTAAAGCCTTAGCCCCTTAGTGTGGTGTAAATTTTAAGCACATAGCATTTAGTATAATCACAACACTTCATATTGGAAGCAAATCCAAAGTTTCGTGCAGAGACCGCAAAGAGTAATACGCTATCGTCAAGCTTAACCTTATCATCAAAGTCAAGACAGCCACGACAATTTGCCAAGTATTGGTACTTCCCAGGACTCAAAACCAAATTGTTTCGCACAGATTAATGAGATACGCATTAGATCACAATTAATTCGTTCATCCTCAATTAACCCAATAGGTCTCTCCAGGTAAATTTTCACATCGTCTGCATAAAGATGAATATCACAAGCCGCTCCCGCCAGATCATTAATGAACATACTGAAAAGTAGTGGGCCAAGAGTAGAAACCTGCGGCACACCCAATCCTTATGGTAAGCTTCTAGAACTATTGTTGCCAATTTTCACTTGGTGATATCTATTCATTAAATAACTTCTGAGAAGACGAGATTCAGACGAAGAATACACGTAAACAGCTCCCAATTTATGGAGCAATTTGCTGTGATCAACGCTATCAAACGCCTTTGTAAAGTTTAACAGTACCATGTAATATGTTGAAGAATCAATGAATGAATGAATGAGTCACAATGTATCGATATTGTAAAGCAGTGTCCTCAGGTATAAATATTTTATCAATGAAGAATTATGCTTGCATAGCGGAAATTGCTTGCGTTGCAAATTCTTCTCGAGGTCGAGCAAACTTTGTTTGTTTTCAATTTCTTTTTCGTTCTGATTTCTGTTTACTTTTGTTGACCGTGGTCATGGCTTTACAACCAAAATAGATATTTTATCATTATCAATACCCTTGCGAATATCAGTATGCCAGATTAACAACTGTGAAAGAAGTCCGATTGGCAGCACGCTAATAACTTGCAGGATAGATATTCTTGAATTTGCATGTGCATAATTTTCTCCAGGATCTTTGCTAAGAAGATAATAATACTAATTGGCCCGAAGGCAGAAAATGGTTCTGGTAAAACCTACCTCGCAGTATGTAACACAACACCTACTTCCTATGCAGTAGAAAATGTGAGGAAACTAATTTTAATTTGTAATATACAGGTTGTCCCATACGTAGCGCATTTTCTTCATACCTCGGATTCCTCACTCAATAAAGGTGACTTGCATCTTATAAAGGTGATAGTAAACCCCCTATGGTTTCCAACAAATACCCAACCACCTATCTACCCCCTTTCCGTCGGCAATTATAGGACGTCGAATTAAAAAAATTGGAAAATTGTACAAATTCTTTTTCAATTTTAACGATTTTCCCGCTAAAAGGCAAGATAAGGATAGCACTTTCTTGCAAGATTTCGAGACCGCCGAATTGTACCTTCATAAATGCTACCGTTTATAAGATATTCACGTTTTTATGATGCATAATTCCATTAATTTTGCTGATAACAATAGAAATCGTGCCTAACTTTATGCAATTCCACGCAAACCAGCAAAATTCATGAAATTATGACTCATAGAAATGGGAATATCTCAAAAACGTTTGCATTTAGGAGGTATATGTGCATAGTCAAAAATTAAAGGTAATGTTCCGTGGTGTCTAAATCTTGTAAATAAACTGTATATGATCATGCATTTTGGGTGAGGAAATCGTTACACTTTGACAAAAAAAATTATGATTTTTTTCCAATTTTTGGGCTTTGACGCACTACAACTTGTAAGATTGAAGATGACATTAGGGTGGGTTGGGCATTCATTGCAAAGCTTAGACGATTTGCTATCACCTAAGAATCTCGCGTTGATAGGGTGTATATCAAGAAATTTACAGGGTGTAAATTGGAAACAGTACTGAAAATCGTAACCCCCCCCCCCCCCCCCGCGCCCTTCCTGCCACACCATGCATTTCCGGCTCTCCTCCCATATAAATTATTTCTCGTAATTGAGTGAGGAATCTGGAGTTATAAAGAAAATGCGCTACGTATGGGACACCCTGTATACTGACTAATTATTGTAAGTATTAGATTTAATGGAATAAAACACAAGTCCAAGCCCTTCAAGATAAATTGCTACAAGTATTGCTCTCATATTCCTCAGTAGGATGATTTAAGTAGTATATATTACCACTAGACCTTAATAACAAGATTGATGGTTTTGAAATAGTGGTATTTTGACGTTCGGATGGCAGTTGTTCCTCTATTACGCAAGGATATATAATACACGCGAGGCTCAGTAGTGGTTGTCCTTTTATACTTTTGATATACATACTCCAGC
Source organism: Dioctria linearis (assembly GCA_963930735.1). NCBI lineage: Eukaryota > Metazoa > Arthropoda > Insecta > Diptera > Asilidae > Dioctria > Dioctria linearis. Next base: position 102,617,100 of record OZ005743.1, read on the forward strand.
TTGACAATAAGTTGATTGATTCTAGCAGAATACCAAGGACCCATACAATTTTCTGAACTTTGTTCGAACTGGAACATACTTATCATGTAGGTAATTAATATTGTCATTCCTGATTTTCGTATTCTCATCGATAGGCGAGAAAAGTATACTATCCCATAGTAAGCTTCATTAAACAAAGAAGTACTTAAGTCCAATTTTGTTATAATCACAGTATGTATAAGAAGTTATCGTATAATTACTTGAATGATCAAGGAAACTGGGTGGGTCAATCTGATTATAATATAATACAGCTACTTGTATAGGTCAAGCATTGAAGGCGTTGTAGTATTGTAGTAAGTAGGTATAGAATTAACCATGTTTAAATGGGCAGACTGCAATAAAAAACGAATTTCATTGATGATCTACCTACTCTCACGAAGTAGATTAAACATTAAAGCTCCCACCCACAATTATATTGTCATATTTTTGAAAGAAAAGTTTAAGAAAACAATGAAATTATAACGTGCATTCGCATGATCAAAACAAGTAGGAGGACAATAAGCCATATCAACCATCCTCTAAGTAGGACAAAAACTTCTTCTTCAAACCAATAGACTGAAATTACAACCATATATAAAACTATGTATGATAAGAAGTACTTAAAGTAATACAATAAATGCTTAGCCCCAATCACAATAACCTTAGATTGGCTGCAGGGTGTAAAAGCTGTTTTCCTTGGATATGTCCTACCATCACTTTTAGATTTTAGATGTTAAAAAACAATTGTGACAAATTTTGAAAATGAGGAAATTACATATTGTTAACATATTTAATAACAATATTATCACAATTGAACACAAGATTCAAGCAATTATTTGGCGCTAGACTGTCGCTCCCATAATGCTGTAATTGAGAGCTTTTCTCTTCCAGTTTTCAAAACAAGAAGCCACTACATCAGTGAACACAGATGGCGTTCGTACAAATTTCATGAACGCCGTAAAAAAGGAAAATTATTTCAATAAAGATTATTATCTGTGTGGGATGATTTTTATTTGTTAATGATAATTTTGCCGAGACTGTGCTGAACTTCAACCATTAAAGTATCTTTTGAAACACTCATTGAAGTTATTTAATACTTAGCTTTCTACTCTACATTTTCAGACTGAAGGAATTTTATATTGTTTGAAGAATTTACCGTTGTCTGCGCCCATAGAAAGTCCTTTTTATTACAAGAAAATGTCCACATTGCAAGAATTGGGTACTTGTCAAATGACCATTTTGAAGAGCGTGTTTTATTCATTGTCAATAAAAAAGCTTCTTCACATAAAATTATACATAGCATATTTAATTGTGAATGAACTTCCTACTGAAATTAATTTACAGCCAAACTTCATTACATTCTTATACCCCAGTAGATGAAGCAAGTCTCCAGATGAGCGTCCAGACGGGAAGCCATATTGGCGATCGTTGATGAGTTACTTTGTTTCTAACTACTTCATTAATTTCGAGTTAAAACCTTCGAAAGAATCGAAGTGATTGCAATTGGTCAATAATTTAAGGGATCGCTAATCTTTCCTTTTTATACCCTAGATGAAATCATAGGTTATACTAAGTTTGTCATTCCGTCTGAACGCATTGAAATAATGCTAGTAGAGCATAATGGGTTGGACACCCACGCATATTATTAAAAGTTATTATGATTTTTTCATGTCCGTCTGTCAATCTGTCCGTCAGTCCGTCTGACTGCCTGCACTCACGATAACTGGAGAAAGCGTGGACTTAGCGAGTTGAAAACAAATTAATTTAAGTTCCAAAATATAACTAATTAGGCAACTCCTTCGTAGGGTTGCCATACAAAAATTTCTTTTTTCACTACATATGTACTTAGGTACTGCCTGAGCACGCGTCGAAGTTGGGAGTTGAAATTTTGTACGTGGTGTTTTCATAGCAATAGTAAAATAAAAAAAACATCCTTCTTGGCAGTACCATACAAATCTGTGGGCTTTCACTATATATTTGAGTACCTGAGAACGCGAATTTGAAGTACACGGCGTTTTCATAAAGATTGGAAATTCAGATTCAACAAGTAGAAAAGCTAGAATTGGTCTAAGACCAATTCTTATCTACCCTCTACATGAATACCCGTATGAAATTTCGTTTGGTCACCAATCTAGTTTTATTTTTGAAGTGGTTTTTCGCATATATTTCTAGAACGGTTCGTCGGACAGAAAAAATAATTAAAACCAATTTCATAGGATTTCGTATTTTGAAGAAATTTTTGGTACAATAAAAATGTCTTGGACTGATCGTTTTCAAAGCATATTAAGAAAACCTAAATTTTTATATGGCAACACCAAGAAGGGGTTGTCCGATTATTCCATTTTCGACATTTTATTTTCTATTACGATAAAAACACCATATCCCAAATTTTAAGTCTCTATATTATCGCGTTCTCAGGCAGTGTCCAAATATATATTGGAAAATGAAATTTTTGAATGTCAACCCCACGATGGAGTTGCCCGATTTGTCTCATTTTTGAACTTCATTTTACTTTTTCTTTAAGGTTAGTGTACAATATTTAAGTTCTCTAAGTATACGCGTTCTCGAATTATCGTGGCACAAACAGACGGACGGACAGACGGCCATGCAAAAATCAAAATAACTTTTAATATTATGCGTCGATTGGACGATGTTGCTCTACCATCATTATTTCTGTGCGTTACAAATGGACCGACAAACTTAGTATACCCTATAGATTTCATCTAGAGTATAACAATGAACCAAATCGGGCAACATTTTCTTTTTGTTTCCATACAAAACTTCGGGTTTCACTATATATTTGAATAATGTCTAGAACGCGTCGATAATCACAGTCAAAAAAATTTCCCTATAGTGAGTGGCAAAAATTTGTGCTACAAAGGCTTAGGTATTTTTAGATAAGATTAGGGAAAACTCTTCCGTGGAAAACGTAGATAAGGTTTTCATCCGTAAAATGCAGGGAAGGTTTTTTTACTAAAATGTAGGGAATTTTCAAATTTTTTTGTTTTTTTTCCCTTCCTTTTGGGAAATATTCCCTTAAATGTAAGGAGTAGGTAAACTACATCTTTAAAAAGCATAAAAATGAACTGCATAGCTCATTTCCTATGTACTACTGGTTTTTTCATTAAAACATATGTTATATGGATATTAGTACTGGGGCGCTGGGCACGCTCAAACAAAATAGTGAAAGCAATATGTGACCTCTATCCAAAAACAATGTGCGAATAACTTATGCGAAAATGTATTTGTAAGTGTTCCATAAAAAATGCAGAATAATACTTAATTTATTGAATGTTCTCTTCCTTATATCCGAGAGATCTTAAAATTTCGAAAATTTTATGTACCATATAGGTTTTCTGGTGCTAAATACGTAAATTGATTGAATTTTCCATTGAGTTGAGCAAATTAAACTGATTTTCCCTTTCTATCAGAGAAAATTACAATTATTTTTAGAATAAAACGTGTCTTAAATTTAGGGAATTATCGTACATTTTTTACAGTGTAGAAAGCTGAAATTTCGTACACAGCATTTTCATAAAAATAGCAAAAAAGAGTATTCAAAATTGAACTAAATCGGATAATTACCCTTGTTTGAGTTGCCATAGCTTTGGGCTTTTACCTTATTTAATTTATATTTTCATCTAGAGTATAATATTATTAGAATTAGAGCAATTACAACTTTCTTGCTATTTACAAAATTATGAATTCAAATTTCATTTACAGTAGTTATTTCTGAATTGATTTCAAATAACGATTGCATCATAAAATTTAATTTAAACAATGTTTTGGTTTCAACTAATTATACTTGAAATACATGAACTTTTATTCCAAATAAAAAAATGCCTAGGCCTGCAATAGTGTTGAGCCTATTCCCGGCTTTCAGTACCTCTGACCGCCCAGTTCAATAGCCCCAGCTGGGACCACCCTTATGGTGCCCATTCACCTACAGATTATCTGCAGATTCAGACTGTAGATGGCATCTGTCAGTCCAAATCTGTTTTCGTCCAACCACTAGTATCAAGTCAGATCGTAAGTTTGAAATTTGGCAGATAGAATACTTAAGATAAACTGACGACTAACCACACACCTACAGTTGGGTCTTCAGTCCATATCGTAATTAATCTGTTCACGATTCTCATGCAAGTCGGTTGAATTTTTAAAATGATTTTGTCAAAGAAGAAATTTGCTGTTCTGTAATAATTTTTTTATCAGAAATACCATTGAAGAGTAAAAAACCTTTCTGGGTGAAAGATTGGTTGCTTCACAAAGCATCTCACATATGAAGTTATTAATTCTTTTCCTCTCAGAATCAGTAGTAGCTTTATAATGTTGTATTTATTCCTGATAATATTTTTCTTTTTTTTTTCTATCCGAATATGAATCATATTTTACTTTCCATGTGTCCTGTATACTTCAGAATTCTTTGAATGTTGTACTTCTATTTATGATGAGAAACTACAATTATCTGACGAAAATATCAAACTGATCTGAAAATAATGATTGACGATGAAATTGTACACTTTGTATGCAGTTTACAAATCTGCAGTCCTGTTATCTGACGATAAACTGCATGTGTGTGGTGTATTTGTCTGCAGATCTACAGTTGCAGTTCATGAACTGCCGATCTGGTTGACAATCAAATCGTACAAATTTTCAACATACACACGCAGATTACCTAGACTGTAGATCAAATTGTACGATTTGAACTGGAAATGGGTGGCAGAATTCAAATATATCCACAGTTCGAATCTGTAGATAATCTGTAAGTGAATGGGGGGCTTTAGTGGTGATAAGTGACTGATGACCCTGACAACAAAAGTGGGCCCATATGAAATAAAAAATCAAGCAGTCTATGTTATTCATGTCAGTGGCATGAATATCTACAGTTCCCCCTTGAGCACATCCATGCTAGTGCTGCTACCTCGACAATATTTCGAAGGATAGCCTTTATCTGTAAATTATCTGGTACAATTTCGGAGGTTTCAGTCTTCTTAATAACAACTGGTTCGCCGATTTTAAGAATTAGCTTATGCGTGGGGAATTACCTATGGATTAATTACACAGGACAATTTACTGCATCATCAGTTTTTAGTACTGGGTTCACAGGTTTACATTATACTCGTACCTATTGTACTTAATCTCTTTCGAACGTTGAGCTCCAAATCGATCAAATATTTTCGTCTTGATTACAAATTTATTTTTGCAATGTTACAGCCACGTATTATTTCATTTTTAATAAAAATCTGACACTCCTTTTCACTAATTTAGGGGTTGAATTTGAAATATCAGGAAAACTGCTTTTAAAAATTTGTTTATTTGATTTATATGCGCAACGTTTCAAATGAATGGATGCTTTAATAATTGTTTTTACGTTCAACATTTCGAAAATCGGTAAAATACGTATTAAGTCAAGTTGATTCGCGAAATAAGTAGATTCTTTTAATTTGTGAACAGCAAAAAGGGTGTATATGTATATCAAAACCTTGCTACAATTATTTGTACAGTACTCTAATCCGATCATTTTTTGTTTGTTTTGTATATATATGTAACTTTTAATTCTTTTCTTCAACAGATATTTTGCATGAACACAAAATTCGACACGGAAAGTCTGATATACCAGATGCAAATGTTCCTGTTAAATTACGCTCTCTTCCGTCTGAATTTTCACCAAAACAACAAAGACCCAGAAGACCTAGTGATGAAAGTCAATCAATAATATGTGCTTCTCCAGCCATCGTCAAACGTCCATCAATAATACCTGATATTGATTTCCCAGCCTCCAGGAAATCACGAGCACCTGCTTTTGGAACCGTATCCGAGAATGAAGTATGCGATTATTCAACTGAAGCAACTGGTACGATAGCAATTTTTTTAACAACAGACAAAACTTTTTGCTTCTGGGATTTGCAAAATTTAAATTTACAGGCTTTACATGAAGATGCTGCTAACTACCCTTGGCAGGAAATTGTCAATATTTTGTCGATTGACGAGCAGATTTTGGACTTTAATAAGCTCATTCTAAATCTTTATGACCAACAGATATGTATACCTTTGAAACGTAAATATAAACAGCGACTATCCTGCTCGTAGTTCTCAGGCTATATTAGAAGATTCATATATACGAAAAGATGCGTGTCAACGTTAATTGGGAATTGTACCGTAGAGCACGTAACTTTATTCAAATTGAAATAAAGCGTGGCAAGAGTGCTTACTGCCACTCTAAACTAGATACCAATATCCCTCCCAAAATCTCTACACAAGATGGAAATTGCTGGTGCAACCTGGGAAAATTGTAGTATTCATCCTTATGACATGAATTCCTATCTTATAACTGGCATTGGTCACAACTCCCATTTATCAAATATAAAATAAATATATATCTCATTTCCAAGAACCTGCTTTCCAGATTTCAATCTGATGATGAAATGACTTTAGTCACCTCATGACGTAGCAATACAAAAAATTCCTCTCGAATCGGCCATACCTTGTTATCTTTGTATCATGCTCTGCAGCTAAGCTAATATATAGTTATCTATATGGATGAAAGTAGTTTGTAAAAAATTCCTTATGAGACTCTCTCTTGATAATATCAGGGATTCCGTCATAGGTCCACTGCTTTTCTCTTGCTTCTTCCTTTGGTAGTTACTCGTTCTCAGGTACACCTCTATGCCGATGATGTATAGGTCTATCTCGGATCTCCGTTTGCAAGCAAAATTAGCGAGCACCTTCGCAATATCAGTAGTTGGGAAGTAAATGATTTGATTCCCTTAAACCATCGGAAGTCAAACTGTATTATAATAATACAGGTATGAACTTGATACGTCCTTTTTCCAACCCATTTTTCTTGACTCCGTTGTGATACCTTACAAACAACAGTTAGGAACTTAGGTTTTATTTTTTTTTTTATTTATTTTTTTTATACCCATTCATTTTATCTCCCAAAGAAAAACGTCACTGCTAGTTCATGAAGCTCAAGCTTGGAATTCTCTACCCAATCGTGTGAGAAGCATTACATCCCTTGGTCTTTTCAAGCGTTTCATAGTAATTCCGTATATGGAAAAGGTAAAGGACCTTCTTCGATACAATAGGACGGATGTTAGGCTCTTAATTGCATTAATTACCGGTCACTGAAGAAGCAGCTGGTCAATTTTTGGTGTAGGCTCCGAACACATTCATCAAGGAGATGGAAGATTTATGCCCTCTCACTAATCAACCACCCATCCGAGGTTGTTATTCATTAGCGGGGAAAAAAAGAGTCAGAAACTGAGTAGGAATTTCTAACAACTTCCACTCAACTTTCGCATAAGTTTTAATTGGTAAAAGATAAAAATTGTTCTAACATAAGCCATCCGGACTTTTAAAAGCTTTTGTTTGATTTGTGTAAAAAGTTTTTCTACATGCTTTATGAAGTAGTCTAGGAAACGTTTTCCGCACTATGATAAAATTAAAGTTTTTACTAGGCTGATAACTTTTAAGATGGAATTACAAGAATTGTTGTTCGCATTACACCGAGAGGAGAACTATAGGCAAGCTGATCCAATAAAAATAATCTTGCCAAAAAGATGCTTTAATCGATCGTTTCAAAGCAATTTAAGGTGGATATTTCTTCAGAAATTTAATAATTTCCTTATTGTAAGTTACAACAAGTATGATTGTTACAATTGATTGCGCAACTGCCATAGTATTTCCCAAGGCCCTTAAAGTGAGATGGTAATCAAAGCATGCTCCGGAAAATGATCTAATTGATTCTAAAAATAATTATTTAATTTCTTCTTATGGTACCTGTAATGTTCAGATTCATTATGAGATCTTCCGTTCGACGTATGATTTAGTTTACTTTGCTTTACAATTATTTTACATCGTTGAATGCCTAAGAATAGGAAACTTGTGTGAATGTTCCTTTCAGTAATTTTCGCTGCATATGTTTTATATGCAAAAAATGCAAAGAGCTTTGCATTTTGGCTACAGAATGTGATGGGTTATTTTGAACTGAAGTCCTTGGGTTTCTTAAATTCGTTATGAAAAAATAATGTTGATAACATATTAAACAAAAATAGTTAACTTCGAAAGGAAAGGAAAAGAACGAATATTTTTTTGTTTAATAAAGCTCCCTCTCTTTTACATCCTAAATGACCACCGGTGGAAATATTTTTGATTACCTCAAATCCAGTTATCCCGCTGTAAATTATTGGCCACTCTATCTGAGACCCCTTATAGAGGATATCAAAACGTAATTGAAATTATTTACAATGCTTAGTTGGATTTTGCGCACGGTATTTTTAAAAAAAATTGTAGAATAAGTTCGAAAATGGGACAACTCCTTCAGTGGTGTAACCCTTCCGTAACGTTGCCATATATAGAAAATTCGTTTTTCACTATGTAGTAGAAATATAACCCGGTATATAATACTGTAGTATATATGTATGTATTTATATATGTATAGAGCATATTATAAAATAGATCAGAGACTAATCATTGTAATCAGAGCATTAATAAATTATCTCTCGAGTTCGCAGCTTATTTTTCTATAGTACACTATATATTTGGATACTGCCTGAAAGTGTCCAATAACTTCAAAAATGGGACTAAATCGGGCAAACAGTTTATTTCATTTTTATTCTCATCTAAACTTCTTGCACCAATTATAACTTTTTCTATTGTTTCACTTATTTATCAACATACATTTTTCTTCTAACTTTGGTACACCTGCTGAATCAAAACTCGTTCATCCAGGTACAGTAGCAGTAGGTCAAATGCCAGTTGCTGCAAGGCAATCAAGACTAGCTCCTCCTGGTACGATAGCAGCAAGGCAATCAGGAATAGCTCCACCTGGTTCGGTAGCAGCAAGACAAATACCGGTTCCTGCAAGGCAATCAGGAATAGCTCCTCCTGGTACGATAGCAGCAAGGCAATCAGGAATAGCTCCACCTGGTTCGGTAGCAGCAAGACAAATACCGGTTCCTGCAAGGCAATCAGGAATAGTTCCTCCTGGTATGATAGCAGCAAGGCAATCAGGAATAGCTCCACCTGGTTCGGTAGCAGCAAGACAAATACCGGTTCCTGCAAGGCAATCAGGAATAGCTCCTCCTGGTACGATAGCAGCAAGGCAATCAGGAATAGCTCCACCTGGTTCGGTAGCAGCAGGACAAATACCGGTTCCTGTAAGGCAATCAGGAATAGCTCCTCCTGGTACGATAGCAGCAAGGCAATCAGGAATAGCTCCACCTGGTTCGGTAGCAGCAAGACAAATACCGGTTCCTAGGCAATCAGGAATAGTTCCTCCTGGTACGATAGCAGCAAGGCAATCAGGAATAGCTCCACCTGGTTCGGTAGCAGCAGGACAAATACCGGTTCCTGTAAGGCAATCAGGAATAGCTCCACCTGGTACGATAGCAGCAAGACAAATTCCGGTTCCTGCAAGGCAATCAGGAATAGCTCCACCTGGTACGATAGCAGCAAGACAAATGCCGGTTGCTCCAACTGCTCCTGGAATATGTCCTCTAGAAGCTCCTGCCGCTGCCGCACCTGAACCAGTACAACTTGCCCCTCCTCCACCACCCGAAATCATTGTCAATGAAGCACCAAATCCAATTGACCCAGACAGAATAAATTTTGAAAAACCCTTCAACTATATTATACAAGATGGTAATAAAGAAATATATTTTCCAAAACTTCCAATTTACATAAAAATTACCTTTAAATTTTAGTTATTAGAAGATTAAGATTTCATGATGAAGACGACTTGAAAATGGTGGAAATCATAAAGAGAGATCTTAAAGCAAACCTAGTGTCAGCTTACACATCTGCAGTTCTTCAAGCTGAACAATATACTGAACAACTGGGGAGAAGTATTTATGCTAATATTATTATTTTTTCATAATGGTGATATGATTCTTTGAGATGCATAAACAATTACGGAGGTATTTACAGATCAGTGAACTTCGTCCTCTGCGGTAAGATGAATACTTTTAAAATTCCAGAACAAGTTTTGTTTCATTTGTATTTTGAGGGCAGCTCAAATGCTGGCTGGTCTGCCCAGTTTTTTTTTAAATTAATCAAAAATAATTCATAAATACAGCTAAATTTGTAATTCATGCAAATTTTACTGCGAGTAATCCACATTGTCCACACGAAGCTACTAAATACCGTTGCGCTTAGATTTAACATCGTGTCGAGAGGTATTAATCAAAGAAATAGTGATGAATGAAAAAATTAGCACAGGGTTTGTGGTTTTCGTAACATCTGGTTTATGTCCACTTATACAATAATATGGTAGAAAGTTGGTATAAGTGATCGAATCTCATTTGATTTTATACTTTTTTATTCCCTAGGGGAAATCATAGGGTATACTGGGCTTGTCATTCCGTTTGTAACACCAAGAAATAATGATAGTAGGAACAAAATGTATTAGACACCCATGCATAAAATTACAAGTTATTTTGATATTTATATGTCCGTCTGTCCGTCCGTCCGTCCATCCGCTTGATAACTCGAGAACGTGTTCATTTAGAGGGATGAAATTTACCACACAAGCTTTTTAAAAAAAAATAATTTAGGTTCGAAAATGGGCACGTCCTTCGTTTTTTACTATATATTTGAACACTCCCTGAGAACGCGTCGACGTAGAAGTAAATCAAAATCAATTTTGCCAAAATCTTGGTTTGCTCCATGTAGTTGTAGCGATATTGCCTTATATAAATAGAATTCTTGCATTTAAAAAAAGGAGAGCTTTAAGGTATATTATAAGATTCTGCAGCACAAGCACAAGTTATTTCGGATTCAATTTTGATGACAGCTAGCAGAAATAAATTTGGGACACCGAACAATTTAAGGACATTATTCATAGCCGACATGATATAATTACTTCGTGCTATAAAATTGGTGAACCTTTTGCTTTACGCTCTTCATTATATTTTGTGCAGACGATATCGAACGTTTCGGACGCTCTTTTATATGTTAGCGGAGTGTTTTTGTTTGTTTGCTTTAAAATTTCTGTCAATATTAGACCAATATTTGTCGATGGGTGTCAGCTTTGGACAAATTGAAAGATTCCCTTCCTTGGGTACTACGGGTATGCACTGGGCTAAATCTGGCAAAAGCAAAAACGCTACATCATTCTTTCTGAACAATGAAAGAAAGCGCTTCTGAGGACAATCCTTAAAATACACATCCACGTTGATTGTGCCTGTTTTCACGAAAGGTGATGATTTTTGGCCACACATATATATTACTTACCAAATTAAGTATTTACCGGAAAATTTGGGGCACCGATGATTCGTATAAACTGGAGATCTGCGGGTCCGCCCCGGGCGGCATTTTTTATATTTCTTTCAAATTTATTTAAAAACTAAAAATTAATAACATAATAATGGTTTTAGTACACAGAATTATTTATACTAATAAGTATTTAATTTAATAAAAATGCGTGCTGACTCCGCCAGTCATTATCGACGTTGAGATTTTTAAGTTTAATCACGTATGTAAACAAACATCAGCTGTTAATACTTTCATTAGCACCATTGTTGTTATTGTAAACAGATCCTCATCGGTCATGGACATCGAACACGTGATAGTTGAAGCAAAGTTAACTTAACAACAAGTTAGGAAGTAAGAAGAGATTGATTTTTAATTTCGTTTAGAAAAAAAACAATTGTCTATAACGAGACAATTTCTTAGAATTTGGAGACTTTGTATACATGATATAAATGTATTTATTTATAGTTGTGTTTACTCCCCCCCCCCTTTCTTTGAAATTCGAGTAATAATAATAATAATAATTTATTGCTAGTATTTGTACACAAGATTTAGAATCTGGTTCTTAGTACGAAATAATAAGTCGGTGTTAGATAAATTAGTGTTAAAAATAAGAACTGAGCTATAAATAAAATTAATCTGCATTGGGTTGATATTTCAGAAAAAAAAATACATAAAAAAGTCGTTTCAAAGCAAAAAAGCATATAAATTAAGTATCTACTGCATTTTATAATTTAGATCAAATTTAGTTTAAATATAATATAAGAATATTCTAAATAGTTTAAAGAGTTTAAATACTGCCTCTTAGCCTAGAAGATAATAGGAACTATTATCCTATAAAGGGGTTATTTTAAGTGAGTTCGAACTTGCATTCTAAACGCATTGACGGTGTTTGCGGTTTGTACAGTAACGGGTAAATTATTCCATAGTCTGATAGACTGGAAGAGATTAGAACTCTCCATAACTGATCTATAGAATCGTGGCATTATCAGGTTTCTGTTCCACTGAGACGAAGTAAACTGGAAAAGTTCCCTGAGATATTCCGGTTTATTGGACCGTAGTATGCCGAACAGTAGAAAGAGCACTCGATGTTTTAAAAAGGATTCCAGAGAACACCCAAGTAATTGAAGCCTATATGGGGAAACATGATCAAATCGTCGCAATCCAAAAATAAATCGGATACAGTCGTTGAATGCAAGCTCCATTTTACGAGCACATATACTATCAAGTTTGGGAAACACAACGCTACCAAACGAGAAATGAGGCAGAATCGACGTCTTTACAAGGACCAGACGAGTGTTACGAGGCAATATATCGGCCGAGAGCCAAAGTCTACGCAACCCAGCATAATTTTTACCCAATCTCGCCTTAATATAATCACAGCACTTCATACTGCTGTTTAATTCTATCCCAAGATTGGTTACCTTATTCAGCATGGGTAGTGGAGAATGGTTCATGATCACTGGTGGGACGTCAGACACATCGAAAGCATTATTGTAAAAACTTATAGAAAGTGATTTTACTGGATTAAGCTGCAGACCATTATCCATAGACCAGGCATATATTCGATCCAGATCACTATTAATGCGTGATAAGCAATCCTCGAGAAGACCTATGGGCCGACTTAGATAAACCTGAACATCATCCGCATAGAGGTGTAATTCTACATCACGAACAACTTTGGGCAAGTCATTAATGAATAATCTGAATAACAGCGGACCCAATATCGATCCTTGGGGAACTCCATACTGTAGAGGCAAAAATGCAGAATAGACATTGCCGATCCTGACCCGCTGGCGACGCTCACTCAGAAAGCTATCCAGCATGTGCGCTGCTGAACTGCCAAACTTAAAAGACGAACAGAGCTTCTGTATAAGAGTGCCATGATCTACACTATCAAAAGCCTTTGAAAAATCTAAAAGGACCAGCGTAGTGAATTTTTCACTATCCATCGCGCTTCTAATATCGGACGTTATCTTTAATAAGGCTGTTTCACAACTATGAAATGCTCGAAAGCCTGATTGCCATCGAGTTAAAAGATTATTTTTGTCCACATGTTCAAGTATTTGCTGGTACATTAATTTTTCTAGCACTTTCGACAAAAAACAAAGTATACTGATTGGACGAAAATCAGCCGGAGAATCTGGCGTTTTCTCTTTCGCTATTGGAAGAATGTTAGCTAACTTCCAGTTGGAGGGAAATGAAGAAAAAGTGAGGCATGAATTGATTATATGAAAGATATACGGGCTAATAATAGGTAGTATTAGTTTGATAAATCGAGGTGGTAAGTTGTCAGGTCCAGTTGCCTCGGATCGAATTGAATTACAAGACAATAGAAGCTCAGTAATGTCTACTCCACGAAACGAAAAACTATGAATCGAGCTACTCGGAGTAATCTCAGGACTGCGCAGCGGGTTAACTTGACGAATGTTGGTGGCAGTTGGAGCGGAAAGATTTGCAAGAGTAAATGATGCATTCAGCTCGTCTGGATCGAAGTTGCATTCAGTTTTATCCTTTCCATAAACTCCGATCGAACGTAGGTTCCGCCACAGCTTTTTTGGGTCGAGGTTAGCGTCGATTTTAGAGGAATAATACTGTCGTTTGGCTTGCCTGATTGCCGTGGTAGCCTTATTACGGGCAGCTTTATACAATGTCCTTGCTTCAAATGTTCTAAGACGTTTGTAACGCTGATAGAGAAACTCACGCTCCGCGATAAGATTATGAACTCTCACTGTGAACCAGGGACAGCCATTACCAGTAGAAGATCCCGTTTTAATTGGTACGTACTTATCAAATAAGTAAGAGATTGATGACGTTAGAAACTCGACTTTATCATCCACAGAAATGCAACCAAAGATTCTCCACCATTCCAAGCCATGACATTCTTCAAACAAGGACTCTGTGTCTACGCTATTATAATCACGAAAAGAGAAACTAAGTGGGGGAGGATTCATGTTAAGTGACATGTCAAAGCTCAAGAGAAGTATATCATGGTCCAGATTACTAGGAGGGCTAATTTGATTGTGCGTTATTATTTTTTCTGCGTCGGTAACAAGGTTTAAATCAAGCATCGAAGGATTAGAGGTATTGTAGAAGGTGGGCAGGGTATTAATCGTGTTAAGATGTAGTGATTGGAGTCAATGTGAAAACTGATCAGTAACAGCATCCTGCCTACGCAAGTTAACATTGAAATCTCCACCAATTCTCGTAACGTTGTGTTAGGTATTATATTTTATTTTCGAATTCGCGTGCATAATCGCAACTAAAACAATTAGGGGGACAATATACAGAAGCAACCAAGCATTTATCAGTAGCGGAGCTTACCTCCACACATAATAATTCGATAAGCTGCACCACTGAGGCAGTAATTATTTTAGCTCTGAGCCAGTCCCTAACAAAAATTGCTACACCACCGCCCACACGGCCTTTGCGGTCATTACGTAAAATATTAAAACCTGGAATAGAAACTAGGGACGATGGTATTATATCGTTCAGCCACGTTTCGCTGACGAGAATAATGTGTAGATTGCTAATGGAGAAAATATACCTTAATTCATCAATCTTATTGCGAATACTTCTTGTGTTTAGCGTACATATATTTAAGGCTGGGGATCGATTGCAAAATACGTTAAGTAGAATCCTTATAACGTTCAGCCCAGAACAGACTCTATCCATATTCGCAAGTACAAAGCACACCGACAATGCGTCTCACCAAAATAACTTCACTCAAAACAAAGAGGGATAACATGACTTTACAAAATCGTCTTCACAGTAGAAGCAGCATTTTAAGAATTAATAATTACTAAATGTAGGAAGAAAAAAGAAAATTTACACAAATTCAAAAGTAAAGATAATAAAAAAAAAAAAATATGAAAATAAAAGAAGAAAAATTTAGAAATATCAAAATTATCAACTAATTAGAGAAAAACAAAAGAACAAATGTGAATAGATCTGTACATAAACACAGATATCAGCTCCAGCAATGCTCCAATAAATACGTAAATATCAGCTGAGATCCAGAAGTTTATAATGTGACGTTTTGCAGCTGTTCAATAGTAATAATTTTAGTCTCCAAATCTCCTTCACTTCTCTTAACATGAACTAGTCCACTTTTGGTTCGCACCGAGACAAGCTTCCCTAGTTTACGGAATTTTAATGCCTCTCGGAGAATGGAATTTTTGTGAGGTGTCAGGCTCTCATTGATGTGTATCGGGCTAGGTGAAGAGAAGCCCTCAATATCGGATAGCCGGAAGCCTTTGTGTCTGCGAAATGCAGACAGAAAAGCCTTTTGCTCCAAGTTGGAGGAGAGTCTAACAACTATCGGCGTACTCAGCACCAGAGGTGGCGATGGAGACTTGGATACGACACGGAAGGCATCAATATGTGGTGAAATAGGAAACCCAATTACAGCAGCAATTCTCTTAACCATATCAATTACATTCTCTTTAGCCAATTTAGGAATTCCCCTGACTACAACATCGCTCAGACGTTGCATACGGTGTAAGTTCTCGACATGTGATTGCAAAAAGCTGTTATTATGTTGCAATTGTAGTAGAGATTGTTCACAGGCGACCACTTTATTATTAAGAGAATGAATTGCATATTCAATTTTAGCTGATATTCGACATTCAAGTTGCTGCATAAGGCCGTTGATTTTCTCCAGAAGTCGGGACTCTAGAGACTCCATTATCTTGTCTAGACTGACACTAGCTGAACCCGATTCATACGTCTGCCCCTTACCTGTACTTCTCGTTGAAATGCTGATTTCATCAGTGTTTGAGGTTGATGGAGTCTTCTCTCTCCTCTGCCCCTTGCCTGCCATAGTGTACGAGTTTATGGTGAATAGGACGAAATTAATTAATTTAAAGAATCGCGGTTTATATTACAGTCACAAAAATATTGCGAACCGAGAGCACAACACCAGCAATAACGAGTTTCTCAACTTAAGAAAAAATTAATTTTTAAAAAGAAAAAAATATATATATACGGTATGTACGAATGCGGTTATTGTCAAAACAGAAATAGCGGGAGCCGATAAAATACACGTCTACTCTCTAGCGATCATAGCACACTATTAAAACCTTCAATATGTACTCTTGAAAACTGCAGCTTATCTTTAATTTCATCATCATTTCTTTGGGATCAATAATAATAACAAATTAGTAAATAAAAAAAAATTAGCTAATACATTATAATAACCATTCTGTATACTGTATCTTAAAAACTACGCACCTATTGCTAAGCCTTCAATACGTCAGTTAATGTAAAACACTTCACCTTTTTTAACACATGTTTAAGTCAGAACACTTGAACCAGGTCCACAGATATAGGGTTTTTAAATTGAAATTTCGGAATTTAAATTCAATCCTAAAATTTTCTTTTAGTATACGAACACTTTTTATTAAAATCCTTATGTGACCGAATAGGGTACCCGGTACTTTTCTTGGGTTTGAATATGATATATTTTCATATCGCTCCTAGAGGCCTGTGTATCCCTGTAAACCCGGTACTTTATCAGTATCTCCGTACTTTTCGTATGAAATGAAACTCAATAAACTAATTTAAATAATGTGCAATAAAACAAAATTTAATTGATTGAACTATTTAATGAGGTACTATTACCGCCGTCAACACGGAGATGGCGTACCTTTTACATGCTGATTGCATATTTATCTTTCTTTTACATATACCAGTGAAGCATTCCCTAGCCTTGCGACGCCTATTGTCGCCTACAAGGCGTCAATCACATACACCTCTATGCTTAGTGCTGCATGATGCATCCTTAGGTGGACTCTACGGTGCCTACGCCAGGGTTCGTGTAATCCTCTTTCCCAGGGCTGTTTCAATCGCAGTTAATACATAATAAAGAGATATTAAATTTTGAATTTTTGACCTTTTCAGGATTTACGGCAGGCACAAATTCTTTCCCAAACCCTTGAGGAATAGCGGTGGCGTCTAGGTATGAATATTTTTCTAATATATGAAAAAAGTTGCTTAACATGCAACATATACTCTACTATATAGTTTATTTTTGCTTTGCCATAATATGTACTAATTTTTTCTTACATGAATTTTGCATACATCTATGAGCATTGTATCTCAACTGTTCTTTTTTAAAAAGGAATAAATAAAAAATAAATAAATAAAATATTTCAAGAAATGATAGATTTCGAGAGTAACAACAAAATTGTTGTACCGTACAATTTTTTGTTTGCCTAGGTGACCACTATCACCTCCTTCTCTATCGACCGTTGAGCCGGACACAATCTATATTAGCTTCCTTTAATTTAGTTGCTATATTTATCAATTATCTATATCTATCTCGAACTCTTTTCGAGATAAATGGTAAATTTATACCTGGTTGTTACTCCCTTTGTAAAACACAACCTATTATATGTAGTTACATCACCACACGAAAACCCTTCGCCGTTCAAGTAAAATCTTCAACCTACCCGCAAAAAACCTTTTATAAGAATATTCCCAGAAAAACAACACTTACCTCAGCATAAAGTTTTACTGGCATCGCACCGCAGCACGGGAAGTTCCCAGGAAGTTCATCAAACTCACGTTGCACGATCACGTTTCCTTAAAATGCACAAAAACCTTGATTAAAGCTTAGGTAAAGCCAGAAAGGCAGTCTTTTTTTTAATTTCGTCGGCGATAAACGTAATTTTTCTAGTAGTAAGTAGATAGTATCTGTAATAATAATTAAATTAGAATTAACTCAAATAAATTGTGTCAGGTGTACTTCTAAGCATTTCATTGCTGTTAATTTTAATTTTATTCCTATTTAGGGTTCCGTACCGAAAGGGTAACAACGGGAACCCTATTATTAAGACTTCGCTTTCCGTCCATCACCAGGTTGTATCTCATGAACTGTAATAGGTAGGCAGTTGAAATTTTCACAGAGTGTGTATTTCCATTGCCGCTGTAACAACAAATAATAAAACTAAATAATATTAAAAATTTAAAGGGGTCTCCATAAGAAACTTGTTTTATGGCGTATACATAATGGTACATTTTGCACGATGCTACGGAACCCTTCGTGGGCGAGTCCGACTCGCACTTGGCCGGTTATATTTTTTCATTTATAACCGCGTTTGAACTATTAACTATATATTATATATATCTACAGCCGTTTCTTATTTGTGCTTCTAAAAGATAGACTTCCAACCTATAACAGAATTCTTCATTGAGTCTGATACACAGCTTCAGCTTCGTTCCAGAGTCTATTACATCGTTAAAATTTCACTTATCTAACCGTACACAGCATAATATTTTTCGATGAACTCTTTCCACTGAAATCAATAACACCTGTGGTCCTTTAAAAGATAGTCATCTCCGCCCATTGCTCATCTTTATTTATATCAATAATGTCGTCTCATAGATTTTCTGTTATCTCGACAATACCAAAATTCTTGGGTTCATTTCGGAAGAAAACAGCTGCGCTCTAAGTTCTGATCTAGTTCTGATCCACTTAGTTATCCCAATCCCATTAATTAATTTCTGTACAAAATATTTGTCATTAACAGATGTTGACTTTATTTCGGGTATCTACTGGAATAGTTTCTTATTGTGGGTATTCACTGCAATATGCACTTTACTAACAAACACTTTGTTTTGGGTATCGACTGAAATTAAGTTTCTAACTGAAGGTATTGACTGCATTAAAAATTACTAACCAAAACTTTATTTCGGGTATCGACTGCATTGAGAATATTACATTATAAACAAAAGTTTATTTCGGTAATCTATGCGTTTACTAATTTATTTCAGGTATCAACTGCAGTAAGAATTACAATTTCACTTTATTCTGGGTATTGACTGGAACGCAGAATTATTTCGGATAAAGACTGAAAGAAAAATGTCCCCAATCCCAAACCAAAGTAAAATTGGAAGCACCAGTCAATTTTGTAGACATTTTTAAATTAGCTATGAATCTTCTTTGAAATATTAACTAATTCATAGTGTTTGTTGAACCGTTCAGCTTAAGCTTAAATATAGTAGACTTGCTGGAGGATGAAAATAAACCACTAAATTATTACTTGAAACTACCATTATAATTTTCACCGCCAAATGCATTAATTTAATAAATTTTAATTTAATAATAAATAAATTATTTAAAATTACTATTAATTCTTGTATTTATGAATTTAATACGAGCAGGTATGACTTTCCACCTTTTTATACCTTAGATGATGAAATCATAGGGTACCTATACTAAGTTTGTCATTCCGTTTATAACGCATAGAAATAATGGTATTAGAGCAAAATGGATCGGACCTTCATGCATAACATTAAAAGTTGTTTTGATTTTGCATGTAGAACTGTCCATCTGTCTGTCTGTCCGTCCTCACGATAACTCGAGAATGCGTTGACTTAGAGTGCTGAAATTTTGCATGCGGGCTTTTTACAAAAAGAAAGTACATTTAAGTTTGAAAATGGAACCAATGGGCCATTTCCTTCGTATGGTTGCCGTACAAAAATTTCCAGACACTGCCTGAGAGTGCGTCGACGTATGCGAAAACTACTTCAAAATTTAAACTTCCACAGATGGATCACCATACGAAATTACATATTCATCTGGCATATCATAAGAATTGGTCCTATACCAATTCCAGGTTTTTAACTTGTTAAGAACTAAAAAAACCGCGAGATTCTCATGGGAATATAACAAAATCCAGAAGTATTAAATTCAGAAGGGTTATAGTCCAGAAAATTCGAGAAATTGCGGATATGAGAAAATTCAGAAGTGACAAAATCCAGAGGTGACAAAAGTCAGAAATGGCAAAATACATAAATGTCATAATCTATAATTATATTCTACAAATTGTATAAATATTCAGATGGGTGAGACAAATTTGTTAAATATATGTACAGGTTGTTACATTGGGAATTGGTGATGGTGAATTTACATTTGATGGAGACCTATGGCATGTGATGTAGCACTGGTGCAACCCACCTGTGCCCAGTTTATATGCATATGAAGGAAGATGTGGCTCAAAAATCATTATTTACAACTGAGCAATCGTTAGTCACGGACATATTTAAACGAGTCCTTGAGCCACACCTTTCTTTATATACATATAAACTAGACACAGGTAGATTGCACCAAAACTTCAAACTAGATGACACAGGTTTCCATCAGATGTCAATCTACCATCACCAAATCCCAATGTACCAATCATCATGAAGAATTCAAACTAATAGGGAATCCAGAAAAAAACCAGAAAAGTTATTCGCGCGCATGTTATGTCATGCCAGAAATCCCCAATCCAAAGGCCATACAGAGAAATGTAAGCAAAGGGCAAGATGTATGTATGAATGCAAACTGTACGTGGCAACATAATTATTTGCCCGATGCAGTTCTCTTTAAGTACATGACTTTATTGAAGTATGTAATTTTTCTCAGATAGAACATCCTTAAGTAAATATCATCTGCACGTGCCATTTTAGCCTATGTCAGTAATTTAATGTGAAGACCTTTTTAATGAAGATCTCTTCTAGTTATTAAAAATTTCGTTGTCGGTTAGTTAAGTCGCTCATTTTACTAGCTGTAATTTGTGTTTACATTAATAAAGTTTGTTTTTAATCGTATAGCTACCTTTTTTTATTTAAATCGCGCGAATGTATTTTCTTTTTTTTCTGGATTTTGTCACTTCTGAATTTGTCTCTTCCGGATTTTGTAACTTCTGGATCTTGTCTTTTCTAGATTTCGTAACCAACCCGTTTCTGATTACTCAAGACTTACGTTTGTTGCATATGTATTCATGCTAAAACAACTTCTAGATATTTCACATGGTATAAAAACTAACAATCAATGACGCTTTTCAAATGGGTCGGCGCCATTTTAGTTATTTTCTACAAGCGAATTTGTTTTGAAGTTTTTAATGCTCTATGTCTGAAGACTGAAAGACATGATGAATTATGCAGTCTCAAACATTTAATAAATTAAAAACATTAATATCTTCTTCTTCTTAAATTATTTACATTTACATCCGAAGAATTGAAAAATGCTGCCGGTAGAAAATCTTTTTTTTTCTCTTTGGTAAGAACGTTCTAAATCCACACAGCTTCCAATAAAGCATAAAAATTATAAAGAAAAATGTTCCAGTAAATTTCTAAGAAAACATTGAGGCCTTCCAAAACCCTCGAGAATACTTCGCAAGCCATGAAACAGACTCCCTCTCTACCACATGCGAGGCCCAGCGTAGTCCTTACATTCTAAAATATTTGCAGTGTTCTTATGTAAAACTGACAAAAGTTTGATTTGGCGTTCTGTTAATCTTAAGCTTGCTTTGTTATCTTCCGAACCGTAATAAAATTTTCATACCTTTCCTAACAAAATTAACTTATCTTAACAAAATGACTACGACTCCTCAAACAAAAATTCTCAGCTGAGTAATCATTGTAATGGCGCTGTGCCGTCATGGCATGTCGTGGGTTGATGATATCGAATGTAGCTGCCTATAGATTCGGACTACGGCTGCACATACCCACATGCATTTATTACTCAGCTGAGAGGTATTGAGCGTAAAATGGTAAGGTTACTTTGTAATCAAAACTATTTTATTATTTTGTTAAGTAAGGTATACAGTAAGTGTGGCCTTTGGGAAGATAAGGAATCAAGCTTTAAATTACTATTTTCCCGTATGGATAGTAGTTTAGGCTCTATGGCATATATAAAGCCAATGATTAGCACTTTTCCATAAGTATCACTATAGAACATGTTAGAAAACGGACTCACAACGCATACATATAGGTTTCTGTTTCATGGCTTGGGAAGAATTATCGAGGGTTTTGGGCCTTCCCTTCATCAGGTTGAACAAAACCCTCGAGAAATACTTCCCAGGCCATGCAACAAAAATCTATTTTTGTGTGTGGTAGTCCAATTTTCTAAAATGTTTTATATTGATTCCTAGGTAAAAGTGACTACTAAAAATTGATTTTATATATGACATAAAGTTAAACTAGGAAAATAGTCATCCAGTAATAGCTTGGCAAAGGCTACACTTACTAGATACCTTACTTAACGAAATAATAAAATAGTAATAAAAAAGTAATCTTACTATTTTACGCTCAATAACTCTCAGCTGAGTTATAGTTACAATAGGTATGTGCGACTGTAATCCGAATCTGTAGGCAGATTGATTCGAATACATCGGACTACGGCACATCCCTATATCAATTTAATACTCAGTTGAGAGTTCTTGTTTGGGGAATCGTAGTCATTTGGTTAAGATAAATTTTTAAAAAAAAATTTGTTATGAAAGTTATAAATCTTTTATTACTGTTGGGATGATAAGAAAGTAAGCTTAAGATTATAGGCTGAACTACAATAAACGTATACG
Source organism: Dioctria linearis (assembly GCA_963930735.1). Classification (NCBI taxonomy): domain Eukaryota; kingdom Metazoa; phylum Arthropoda; class Insecta; order Diptera; family Asilidae; genus Dioctria; species Dioctria linearis. The sequence continues at coordinate 102,639,722 of OZ005743.1, forward strand.
TAAGTATATTTACTTACGTAAGGCGGACGCGCCCTTTAATTTAACAGGCGTACACAAATTAACTTTAACTCGTGTGGGGGAAGTTTCGTTAAGTTTAAATATCCAATTTTCCATAAGTATCAAAACACCATTTGTCTGTATGAATAGTAGTTTAGAGCGGAGGAACTATTCAAATCAAACTTTTGTCAGTTTTACATCAGAACACTGCAAATATTTTAGGATATTCGGACTATGTTAAGGCTCTCATATAGTAGTGAAGGACTCTGTTTCATGGCTTGGGAAGTAATTCTCGAGGGTTTTGGGTTGAGGAATCGTTGATTTTATATTAGAGTGCGATATTGTTAGATCACCCTTTGGTTACGTCAAGTATACGCAATTCTGCTGATTTATTCTGTTCGCACAATTGGGTCCCGAAAGTGATGAAAGTTGTCAGTAAGTGTGCTCGAGAACTAAGTGGAGATTGATTTTGATATTTGAACGGTTAAAACGATGATCGGCTTTCGGCCTTGAAATGTAATAAGCCGAAAAATTATAAAAGAGTGAAAATCGAAAAGGAGTAGTTTTTAAATTAATAAAGAGTTTATATCTGTTTTAATTATCTCACCAATGCATATAAGTTTCCCTATACCATCCCTAAAAGTAGGTTTGGAAAATTTAATAACTGAAACATGTTTATGGTCAGTGGCGTATTTACCAGCAGGCTGAGTAGGCTGGAGCCTAGAGCGGCAGATTTTTGGGGCGGCAAATTCGGGGACCGAATTTTTTTTCTTCTTTTTGCTACCTCATAGAAATCAAAAGGATTTCTGCATGACGGTTTTCTGAAGATGAGTATGACCGCGAGTGATACTTTCAGGGTTAATACATTTCTCGTCATCATTGATAGACTCGTATCCGGATTAGAAAAAAGGAAGAAGGCGTACGACAAGTTCAATGAAAAATTTTCATTTCTGACCAAAATAAGCGAATTGTCATTATCAACCCTTACGAAAAAGGCTCTGTCCTTAAAAAAAATGTATCCTAATGATTTAGACACTGAATTAGTTCAAGAATACATACATTTTCAAAGCCACATATCTTGGTAAAGCATTTGGTAAAACCAGATTCTACATCATTAGAGAGTCTATCTTCATTCCTACCAAAACAGAGTTTGCAGAACGTTTATCGAACTTGGACATAGCCTTTCGTATGGCATCATGTAAACCAGCGACAAATTGTTCGGATGAGAGAAGCTTTTCTTGTCTAAAAAGGGTAAAAAATTATCTGACATCGACCTTGAGTCAAGAAAAATTAAACGCTTTAGCTCTTTTGTGCATAGAGTCGGAATTAATGAACAAGATTCCTTACGACGATATCATCGATGATTTTGCCAATAAAAAATCGCACAAAAAGGTATTGTTACGAACATTTATAACTTGACTGAGTTGATTATTTTTAACTGTTTGTAAGCGCAATAAAGATTATTTATTCACGTTTACTGAATGTACAATATTGTGTGAGTAGCATACATTACCCCGCCTTTATTAACCGTACATGATTGAGCTTTGATTAGCTCAAAAATAAACCCAAAAATTAATTTACGTGCAATTTCAACGAAATTTTTGGATTGTTAAAATAATCTAGGACAGGACAATTGTAGAGGCAAGGGCGGCAAAAACTTTACAGCCTATACCTTGAAAATTTGTAAATCCGCCTCTGTTTATGGTGGATTTCGTATAGAACTTATTATTTGACGTTCAGCTAAATAAAGTAGTTAAACTAAAAAGACAAAACTATAGAAAAGTGATCCCATTTTAATGTAAGCAATTTCAGCTGTCCCACGTTATACATGTCAGTGACATAAGTAGTCTGTACTCAATTAAAACCTCTATGTCACTGGACAGTTTTAAGATTCAGTTAATCTGTATCATTCCATACTAAAACTGAAATTACGGCAAATATGATATCAGCCTTAATCTTTGTCCCAAGCATATTTCAGCAGTACAGTGCTTTCAAACAAGTCTTGTGAATATATATTATATGGGAGTCTAAAAACATGCAAAAATTAAATCTATCATAATTGTAACTGTCTTTGAGCATTTGTGTTCTACCCTTTAATATTTTGTGATCCTAATTCAAGCGGAGTTTTATTCTATTTTTGCTTTTTAATCTTCCTTCTGTCTTTTTCTAGTTTCAGGAGTTGAACTGCGGCAATAGAAAAACTCTTCTGCTTCCTAAATCATTGTTACGTTAACTAAATTGACAATTTTGTCTAATGTACCAGCTTTATTACATTTAATATGTTTCAAGGTAATGATCAATTGAATAGAATGCCTTTTTATAACTATTTCGTTTACATATCTATATTTGTATGGCAAACGTTTTATCAAAGTCAATTATCTATACTATAATTAGATTAAATATATAGAATCTAGGGTCAAATTTAACATTTCTAGCCTAAATCCATCAAAGTGTATGAGAATGGAAGTAATTGGGTTCAGATTCTACCAAAAATTGTAGGTTGAATTTGTTTGTTAAAAAACAAATGAGTTTGTCGGTCGGTTGCATGTACCACGAAGAATTTAGGAGAATTGGAGGAGAAAGAAAAAGCTCTGCCAAGATGTGTAGGTACGTATTAATATAACCACTATATATGGGAGCCATTATAATATTAATATGAATCAATATTTTATTTTATATAATAGCACTGACTTGTGCTTGATGCATTTTCCGTTTTTGATGTAAGTTCACTGATCTTCCCGTATTTTATTTTTTCGAATGTTGTTAATTTTTGAAGCATACAGAAAATCACGAAGACTTTTCGTAGAAAAATGTTATCAATTCAAAAAATTGATAACAAAAAAAACCTGCAACTGATAAAAGCGCAAAAGGCATTTCATATCAGCAAGAACTTAACACTCTCCTTAGCTTTTTTTCCAGGCATATACGGCAAGGAACAATCAGCCGTACTGAGGAGTATTCAAGTTTTAGCTGATACGAAATACCTTTTGCACTTTCAATTTTTGAGGCCATTGTGGAAGGTTTATTTAAATTAGGACTGTTCTTATAAATTTTATTACATTATTTATTTCAAAAATCTTTTAGAAACACGAGACCGACGCAAAACCTATTTAGTAGCTGACAGAAATCTACGGCTAGCACCAGAGTTAATGGATCCGTTTTTAATTCCAGCAAGTAAGTTCACTAGTAACATAATAAGTATGTAAAGTATATAAATGTAGACACATATTATTTACATATACATGATGTTTTGTACAACGATGGCTTTTAAATGAAAAGATTTGGTTTTGTTTGTAATATTAAAAATTCTCTTATTTAAATATTTTAAGCCTAATACCGTTTTGAAGCTAGCTTACTATTTAATGTTTACACTTTTATTCTCTTTGTTTTAACACACACTTGCTTACACTATTATAAATGTTTTGTCTTTTAATATATCTCCGGTTATAATTGTATTACTTTTTAAACACGGATTTACTCGTATTTATAGAAGCGGATTTACTCGTATTTAGAGAAGCAGATTGGATGTGGATATACTCACATCGGAAGAGAATGTATATAGTCATATCCAAATTTGGATCCTTGTATTTGGATCCTTGTATTTGGATGAAGTAGATGTGTCGACATTTACCCTCTTTGACGTGATACAGATGGTTTTTGTATTTAAACCGGACAAGCAATGAGCATGCATATACTCATGTTCGAAGAAACTAATATAGATTTAAAACACGGATATACTCACGTCTAAGTGGACCGGATGGACGTGGATATGTTCTTATCCGAGGGTATAGTAAATAGTCGTGGATGTACTCACAACCAACGGAGGGAGTTCTGCTAAAGTTTGGATTCGGGAAAGATTTCTTCATAAACTGACCAACTGATTCCCTCAAGTCAAGTCAAGCGTGCTTGCGCTTATTCAAATTCTTCACTGTCTTCCTTCTATGGATTTAATTAATAATTTGCCTCATCCTACGGATTTGATTTATTTAGGGCCTTGGGGCTTATCTTTGTCCCTAAGTTCAATTTGTTTCCTTTGCTTTTCTTTTTTTATGCTTGGTTTAGGTATTGTTCACTTCTCGTAATGTTGTGTGTTCTTCTTCATACAGCTTCTGCACCACATCAGCTGTAATGTATTAATTTCTCACAAGAGTTTGTTATTTCTTTTGGGAGGAACTGGGAGGGAATAAAGATTGAATATATTTAGGGAGTTTTAGGAAGTTAAGGATTGTAAGGTTCCTCCTATTTTAACAGTGTTCATCAGAGACATTCCCGGGTTCTTGAGGTGTTTATTTGTGATTACCCCCTCTAGTAATCTCCTTTAGTGTCATAGAAACTTATTCTACCTTAGCACAGGTAGATGTTTCTAGTATCAGGCTTTGCCAAAAACATGGTGGATAGGAATTTTCTCCATTTATTTTTTCGTTAGATCGACCAGATACTGCTTGATGGGAGTTTATTGGCTGCCTCGTACAATACTTCGTTAGGATAGTATTTCCGTTAGCTCTTCTATGGAGTCCTGTGCAAGCTCTAAGAATCTTTCTTTGGAGCATACTAAGGCAATTCATATAAGTGGGGGAAGTTGTGTCCCATTTCGGAAAGCAATAGTGATGACAGCCCTTATTAGTTGCTTGTACATTAGTAGTTTTGTCTGGATTGTGAGTCCGTCCTTGCCATTGATTATAGGGATTATGAGGCTGTACGAGAATTTTACTTTGCTAGTGATTGCTTTTACATGGTTATTGAATCGTAGGAGTTCATGGAAGTTTACGCCTAGATATTTCGCTTTTTGTGTGGGCTTTATTATTCCACCATTGTAGACGGCCATAACTTGTCTGGATTTAGCGACCGGTAATAGGTTTCCGAATACAGATAAGCTCAGACTTTTGCACGTTAATTTTGATCCCCCATTTTTTGTGATAGGAGTCGAGCTTATTTATTGATTGCTAAATGCGGGCAACGAGATTGGGCGTATGTGAGGGAGTCATCGGCGTTGGAGTTGGTCTGAGATGTAGAGGTTGAAGAGTATTGGGCCCAACGTAGAACGAACCCAATGGGACTTCTGTTGCAATTGCTTTGAGCGAAGATCTGTGATAATCGAGCTCCACATAGAATTTCCTAGAAGTTAGGAAACTGTGAATAAGTCTGTTTTTGGCTTGAAGCCGAATTAAGATTCCTGGTGGATGTGCTTTTGTTCACAGGTAATTGTTATTTATTGTTGCATAACTTTTTCAAAAGGATTCTCCAAGTTCGAGATGAGGGAGATTGGTCTAAAATCCTTGATGTCTTTAGACGAAGTTGTTTTTTTGATGGGGAAAATTTGTAAAATTTTCCATTTTTCCGGGAAGTAACAATTATTTATACAATTGTTAAAAATGTTTGCAAGGAAATCGAGTGCTTTGGGAGGGATCTTTTGATAATTGCATTTGAAATTTTATCTGGGTCGCCCTCTTACTTCGTTCATTACAAGTAATACTTTATTTTATTCATTTTTAATTTTTTTCTATTTATTTTCTTATTTAAGACATACAGCTGGTGAGCACTTGTAAAGGTGCCTTGATTTTCTGGATTTTCTGGGTAGATTGTTGGGTTGTCCACAGCGAAAAAGGTTTGTGGTATGGATTCGTTAACACTAAGAAATGTTCTAACATACCTATCTACTTCAAAAGCGAAGGTTGGGTCTCTGAGGCTTAAGTTGTCTTTGAAAGTGTTTGGGAAAATTTTTGCAAAGGCCGTGCAGTTTTCCAGTGCAGTGAAAGAGTTTCTTCGTTGTTGGTTATTATTTTGGGGAGTTTCGGCTATCAGGAATATACTTTGTTCAGATTATCAAATCCCTGGGGGCTGGTTTTATTTTCTCGAGTCTCTTTCTAAACTGTTCATCGTAGAACAGTTTATTTTTCTCATCTATTATCACTGATAAGCACTTGACATCGGAAAGAACTGACTGATAAGCAGCATTTTGGATATTGAGGGTTCTATGACGAATTCGGTTGAGGATTTTGCTATATTTATATAGACTCTGGAGACTTGGACGATGGTTCTTGAATTTGTAATTCTTTACCGGTGTTGTGCGGGAGATGTGTTCAATATTCCTTTTAAGGCAGCTGATAAAAGGCTCAATTTGGGAGTTTATCTCCGAATTTGAGAGATTTCTACTGTCAGCTGGGAGATTTCCTTGGTAGAGTGATCAGTATGTCTTGGAACTCATTCCAATCTACGTCAATCAGAGTGGGGGATATCAGTTTTAAAGATAACTCAATGGCTAGGTGCTCTGAAGAGGCGTGGTGAGTATCGCAGCTGGCGTTTGCAATTTGGGGCAGTAAGTCTATCATGCTTGAGTAGTCAAGGTAGAAGTCAATCTGTGAACCTGAATAGGGAAGAGTTGGTGTAGTTGATGAAACCACAATGAAGTCGTGATTCTCTTGGTTTCGATCCAGCCAGTTTGTAATGGTTTTGCCAGCAGAGTTCTCAATGGGGTCATTCCCTATGGGATGCCTGGCATTGAAGTCTCCTCCAATAACCGTCTAGGTGAAATCCTTTGAAGCATTTTTTAGGATCTCAAGATTCCTTCTGATTTGAGCCAACTGCACCGCTTCTATGGCGACCGAGAAGGAGACTGTGAAGCGCAGGGCTGCCAAAGTAAAAACCATATAAGAGGAAAGCATGCATACCTAATGGCAGAAATTTGTTGATTCGGAGTATTGGAGTATTAGGTTCGGTTAGGTTAGGTTAGGTAAGAGGGATGCCGCAATACAACTAGGCTGCATCACTTAGAAATCTAGTGGGCCCATTGTGCCCCTGGGGCCCATAGGATAACCTTTTCAAGCCGCCTCAGATCAATCCTGCTTCCCTTAGGGAACTCAAGATATCTCCAAGACTCTTTACCTAGATTCATCCTGCTTCCCTCAGGAAACTAAGGATATATCTAAGTTCTTTGTTTTGCAGCTCTCCAGACTTACAAAGAAGTACCTACCCAGTAGCCTACTTCTTTTATTCATCAAAACGGGGCATTCGCAAGCACGTGTTGCACGGATTCGATTTCATCCGAGTCCTTACAGCTCCTACAGAAATCGTTGGCCGCTATCCTCAGTCTTCTAGCATGGTCACCTATGGCCCAGTGACCCATAAGGACCCCTACTAGATTCCTCGTATATATATATAAGCAGCTCCCTTGTTCTTTCCCTGTCATATGCAGTCCAACATTTCCTCGAAATATGGCAGGTATCCCTGTTGGTCCACCGGAGGCTTGCCTTTTGATAGGCGCCCCTGATGATTTCCTCTTTTATTGCTCCGATTGGGATCTCACAAAAGCTACCGCTGCGGAGCTTTCTAATTCAGAGCCTTTTTTGGGCAACTCATTAGCTTTCTCGTTGCCTGAGATATCCTTATGGCCAAATACCCAGCATAGGGTCACCTTGTGCCTTGCGATAAAGTCATACCTGGTTTTACGTAATTCCTTACTGCTTTCCAGGCGAATAGTTCTCATTGCTTTTGCGGCTCCCTGTACTTATTCTTGACGGCAGTTACCTCTTTGTATTTCGGGCATTTTCGATAGTTTGCTGGGTGTCCCTCCTTCTGGCAGTTAACGCAATAAGGCTTCCGTTGTCTCATTATTTTTAATGCAGTAGCATTCACCTGGTCCATTCAATTTATCGCACTTCACACATCGATAGTGTTGGGCGCAGTTGCTGGCAACATGTCTGAAACTATTACACCGCTTACATTGTGTCACTGTCTGGTTCAGAATGCGGTCCACCATTATAATCTCATTCATACTGTATTGGGCATCGAAGGCAATGATGAAGGCATCCATCTCCTTTCCCGATTTCTTGCTGCGAGTAGTTTGTAGTTTTGCGACGCTCCTTCTTATAATTCCTTGAAATTTTTCTACAAGAGCAGCCCTGACTTCTACTTCACCGAATGTGTGCTGACATCCTTTCAGTACGAGAGCTGTTTTCTGTCCTCCTTTTGGGGTGAAAGTGTAGGACTCTACCCTGATCTTAGCAAACATGTTATACATTGCTTCCCGATCTTCTTCGGTGATTCATTCCCGCTTCCCATTTTTATAAAGAATTTTGGCTTGTTGTAGTTCAGTCCGTGGGCGCTGACCGGTGATGGTCTACTTACCTTTTTTTTCCACTGGTTCTACTGGCTTTGTCTTTGGCTGGATAACGTGTCTGTTCCCCGTTTGTAGCACCTGATAATAATTGCTACTAGTTCTTGGTTGAGCTTCCTGAGGTTGAATGCTCTTTGCTTCCCAATGACGCTTGGCTCCTTCCCTGCAACATCCTTTTTGGGAAGCTTCGACGATGTTGTCTGGTATATTCCCTATGTTTCCCGATGCAAAAAATTCTCTGACTTTGGTTTTCACAGCACTAACAATGTGCTCTTTGTTAGCCATTTGCGCTTCACTCTTAACACTGTTTTTTGTTTTTATTATTGTTTTCAATAGTCTTGAGTCTTTTTCCTCACTTTTGTCAAGTTTATTTTCCGAAATGTTGAAATGCCGTCGGAATTGCCGTTTCACTTTACTTATTCCTTGTGTTGTACATCTATTTTTACATATATATACACACGACAGAACGCACTATTCAATTTGTCTCTCACACATACACGAAATGCCGTCGGTAAATTTGCGTGTGTACCTTTGTTAATTTGCTCATTCGCTATATGGGTCCTTGAGGTTTTATCCTTTGGATGTTCCCCATGAACAATCCAGATTCCTTCAGCATTGTGAGTGGCCTTTTATAGCACTGGTGAACAATAGAAACCTCAAGCATCAAATAGAAAACTGCTTATGAACAATTTGAGTATGCTTGCGCAAAGGGAGCAAAGGCACGACTGCTGCTGCTGAGTACTGGAGTTTGGTCAGAGGCATGCTTTAATGTACGCATAGTTGGCTGAATTGTCGTACATGTGATGGCTACAGTAGCCATGCATGACTTGAAAATTTAGATGAATTCGTACTGCTGTATGGGAGGTGCAGGCAATTGATTTGGGTTGGGTAGGGATTTGCATATACATATGTTCTATATATATGTGGCTGCTTGACTGGACTTCATCGCTTCTTATAAGCAAAGCACCAATAAACTTATTGTTTGAGGATTGCCAACATTTCTAATTATCCAATATATTTCTACAGTTTCAGAACACAGTTGACATGAGACTCTTCACCTTCGGACCTTTCCGTTTCCGATTTCGATAAAACTTTCATGTTGCATGGTTTTTCTGTGAAAGTGCATCATATCATCATAAAACTTGCTTTAGCTTTATTTTCGCCTAAGCCTTGTGAAAGAAGAATCATCATCATTATCTAGTTCCATTCATCCCTAGACCTTCTTAAAAATTTACTCAGCTCTGTCTGCTCTACAGCTTTTATTTCGCTTCCGAATCAGTACTAACAGAAATTCTTAACAACATTCACGTTGTTGCTTTCAATAATCCGCATTTTTTTGGTTTTTGCTAGATAAATTCTTGCCAGCAGGAGTACTTTCTGGATCAAAATTTTGAATCATTGTGTTAAAGAGCTAATGTTTGGAAAATAAATCTATAATAAAAAGTTATACATATACAACTATTACAGTGTTGCACTTGAATAATTATTATATAAAGCTATAACTGGATATTATTGGCATTAGTATATATTTTAGTTCTGTTTGCGTTACTGGCCCCATTTAACTGTGAGTATACCTCGGTAATTGTAATATTTAACGTTTTTTCATAATTAATGAAATAATTTTCGTATTCAAGCAACTCTGCAAATCTGATTGCAGACGTCGACATTCTCATATCTTCGTCGATTTTTGTAAATATAAGAAAAGCCCAGACCGTTTGCAACGAGTGCGAATCGCGGCAAGCTTTTTTGTTACTGAATTATTAAAAAGCATTAAAAACAAACTTAAGATAAAATTAATACAAGGAATAATGAAAAAAGGTCGGAAAAATTCCCGGAAAGCTGAATTTTTGCATGAACCTTCCTTTCATGGTTCTAAACAATTGACCAAAAGTCCCCATCGATACATGTGCCGCTAAGAATGTTACCCGTGGTCAAAGGACACAAAAACGGTTTTTCGCGAAAATCTAGTTAACTGTGACTTTTATCGAAAAAATAGTGGTTATATAATTTGTGGCTTCATAAGACTAACTAAGGCTTTCGAGAAAATGGACATTACACACTTCTTGCCTTGTCTTACTCCAGAATTATTTCATATAAAATAATTTGAATTTCGTTCAAACATCATAATTTCCATAAACTTGTTTCATATATTGCTTTTATACTCTAGATAGAGTATACTAAGTTTGTCATTCCGTTTGTAATGCATATAAATAATGCTAGTAGAGCAAAATGAATTGGACATCAAAGCACTAAGAGTTATTTTAACTTTTTCATGTCCGTCCGTCCCTTTGGTTGTCTGTCTGTTTGTCTGTCCGTCCGTCTGTATGTCTGTTCGCATGATAACTCAAGAACGCATGCACTGAGAGAACTGAAATTTCCGTAGGGCCTTTTTTAAAAAAATGTAAATTTAAGTTTGAAAATAGGACAAATCGGGTAGCTCCTTCGTAGGGTATGCCATACAAAAATTGCGTTTCACTATATATTTGACATTGCCTGAGAACGCATCGACGGAGAGAGCTGAAATTTTGTAGAAGGCGTTTTCATAAAAAATAGTAAATAAATGGATCAAATCAAGCTACCTACCCCTTCTTGTTGGTGCTAACCGTTCTAATAATATATGCCCAAAACCGATTTAACCATCAAACTTACATAGAGTGGTGACCATACGAAATTACATACGAATATTCCGTTAGAATTGGTCCTAGATTTTAGCTGTTTTTGACTGTTTGTAACAACATTCGAAGCAATTCTTTAGCTTCGTTTTCCTGTATCCTTATGGGTTGAGGTTTTTGAAACACCCCTAGATCCAGCCTGCTTCCCTAAGGAATTCTAGCATACATCTGTTTGTAGCTCTCCAGATTTGAAAAGAAGTAGGCTATTACTTCTTTTGTTCATCAGATCTAGGCATTCGCAAAGTGTGTGGTGGACGGAATCGATTTCCTCTGAATCCTTGTAGCTCCTACAGGAATTCTAGCATACATCTGTTTGTAGCTCTCCAGATTTGAAAAGAAGTAGGCTATTACTTCTTTTGTTCATCAGAACTAGGCATTCGCAAAGTGTGTGGTGGACGGAATCGATTTCCTCTGAATCCTTGTAGCTCCTACAGAAATTGTTTGCCACTATTCCCATTCTACTAGCATTGTGTTCGAATGGTCTACTAGTCTACTAGCAATGTCTCCCAATGGCCCGCAATGACCCCTACTAGATTCCTGGTATGAGTTCTATTACCATTAAAGAGCTCTTTTGTCCTCTTCCTGTCATATACAGCCCACAATTGTTCTGCAATACGTCCGGCTTCTATTCCGGAGGCTTGCCTTATGATAAGTGGCCCTGATGATCTCCTTTTCAAGGCTCACACATAAGCTATTGCTGCGAAGCTATCCAGGTACCCAGCCCCTGTACTTAGCCATGTTGGAGAGAGTAAGATTCTTTGCTCCTGCCCTTTTCTTGTAAAAATCACTAGTTTTGTCTTCAAGGGGTTGCACTCAATCCACTATTATTAGCCCAATTATCCAGTATAAGCAGGATATAATCGAGCCTTTCACTAATAGTGGGCAGATCTGTGTCGATTACTTTACTTTATAATGATTTCATCCATCACCAGTGGTCACAAGAGTGATGATCGCACTCACCCCCAGTAGTGTACCTCTGTAATGCATTCTCATAATCACATCCTCTGTGCAAGAGCTAATCTTTCTACTGATGAACATTGATTGATCCAGTCACATAGACCCTTATTAACTCCTACCCTTCTCAGTCCGTTATACAAAACCTCAATATTAACGATATCCCGACATTTAGGAATACACCCAGGGTGTAGTCCTTATGTTCTAGGGATCTACTGCCCACGACGGACACCACTATATGTAGTGCCGACTTTACTGATTTCCCTCTTCTATAGGCATGCTGGCTATTAGTGCTACTCTGCCATACACTTGTTATATATATCTCAATTAGTCTCTCCAAGACTTTAAGCATGAAACAATAATAGGTGTAAAGTCTTTTGCCACAACATGGCCCATTCTGCCAGCTTTAGGAAAGAAGATTACATTCACCTCCTGGCCCTAGGCAAGAAGCCAAGTCTCAGGCACTAGCAATGCTATTATGCACCTTAGTGACTTCTGAAGCGTAATGGGTCTCACTCCATCCACCCCCGATGATTCATTTGTACCAAACTCGACACCTCTAGGAATATCTCCCCGCTTCCAAGAAAGTGAACATCAAGAAGTACATCTGACAGCTCCTCATCCGTGGCAAGCACCTTCTGAAGCCTGGATGCTTCTGCATTAGACTCTATTGACTCACAGAAATTCCTCCAGGAAGATATTTTTGCTAGTCATATCGCCTTCTGTAATGATCCTAAACCGTCCTTGCATCGGTACCAGCTTCACATTCCACAATGGTGACCATGTAGCATTTCCGAGTCTGACCCCATTCAGGGCTTAATTATTGATTGTGATCTGCTGTGTGTAGCTTCTCATCTGATTATAGTGTTTTTTCTACTTTTAAACTTGCTTTTTCTTTTAAATGCTTTTAAATGCAAATTTGTTTCTGCAAAGTTTTTCTTATCATCTACTTTGAATTATCTTTTTCTCTTATTATTTATTTCAATATTAAACATTTATCTCCTTTCTCGTTATCATTGAATAAAATTCAATTTTTATTTAATGGATGAGAGACACTCAAAACTTCTACTGAATAATTGCAAAATATTTGGTGCCTGTTTGTGAACGCTTCTTAATATTTGTCTGCGCCCTCGCATGGTTTCAATATATTTGAATGCTAGAAGTCTACATAAAATTGGTCTATTACAGGAGATTCTTATGAACAAAAAAGTTTATGCCCTGTTGATCTGCGAAACTTGACTTAATAAAAATGTTGCGTCGTCCATGTAATTTCTTTATAACTACAATATGTAGCGGATGTAGGTATTTGTTGGTACTGTAGTTTTGTCAATGCAAAAACAATCTTTTAAAATAAAACATAATTTATTAATTAATACTGATAATAGACAAGTTTGTTGTTTTGGCGGACGGACTGCTAGAAATCAACTGATAGCTACGCCGCTTGTTATTCCTTGCTGGTGAATGGTATTCCGGTTCTATTGGCGTGGAGATAAGAAATATTTAGAATTCCAGTAATGGCGAATGCCAGGATTGTAAGTTATCCGTATTGGAAAATTTCCCAACAAGTGTTGCCGCTACAGTATTTTTATAGTCGCTTATTGCCTACCGAGTAGTTTCAGCAACGATACAGCCTTACAATTTAAGGGATCAGTGCTGCTACCGTTATTATGTGAGATGATATGAATTTCAAAAATCTCAGTTCCGGCTACAATGTGGAAACATTACGTTATTTATATAAAACCTTGAGCTTTGATATGGTTAGTAACTTATCGGCTTACTTTAATAGCCATAATCCACCTCAGATTCATCACATTCTTAAGAAAAATATCAGAAAGGTGTTATTTCATAATCGGATTAATGCACCAAGTGATTTTGACTACGACTTCTTGTATATGTTTCCCAATGAAGTTACTTACACTTTCTATGATTTTAAAAATATTAGTTATGACCGACAACATATATCCTGGAGTGATGTATATGAATTTGACTAATTAGATGATAATTTTGATGTTTTTACAGGTATGCTGACTGATTTGTTAGACAGGGCCAATTGCATGATCAGATATTCTAAGCATGCCTACCTTGGCGGTAAAGTGGATGTACATCATTTGATTGCAGCGTTGCTACAGAAAACTTTCCAGTTGATGGTTTCAGTTTCCGGAATGTTGGCGAGAGGAGGTATTTCTGGCTACGTATGCAATTAAATCTAATGTTACAGAGCCGAATGAACTGCCTCCTCGTTTCAATAGAGCGATTGCATCGGAAATAATCAAAACGTTAACCCTCATATATGTATAACCACCACGGCATCTTAGTTTCCCAGCAAGCGCTAGTAATAACTATACCGAAATAGTCCTCTACTTCTGCTCCAAGCAATTATCGCCCAAGTAGTCTTATTTGTCTCTTAGATATAGTATTGGAATAGATTATGTAAATGCAGACTATCGAACACTACATTAGTAAAAATGGCTATCTGACTACCTGACAATCTGGATTTCGTCCAAATCACAGCTGTGAAACTGCCATGCTTATCGTCAAATATTCACGAGCAATTGGATAAACCCACCTTACAATTGTAGCATTGCTCGATTTCAGCAAAGCATTCGATTCTATTAACCATCGTAAGCTACTGAACAAGCTATCTCAGGGGTTCTGTTTATCATCATGCGCTGTTCACATTTTCAAGAGCTTGGTGGACGTAGCCAATTTGTAAATATACAGATCACATTCTCTGATATGGCGATTCTAGATTCTCAGGGATGAATACTTGGTCTCCAATTGTTCGGCCTTTATATAAATGACCAGACCTACATAATCCATGACGCTGCAATATATCTATATGTATCTCAGAAGACTAGTTGATTTAACGGAGGATTTCGAATGTCGACTGAGTGAAGATCTTCAGCGTGCTTATGACTGGCCTGTGTAAAACATTTTAGAACTCAATTCTGGAAAATCAAATTGCCCGGCGATCTTTACAAAAGATATTGAAGCTAATAATTTACTATCAGTATTTATAAACAAAACCAGACATTCCTATGTATATTTATGTAAAGAACCAGGGGTTCGAGCTTAAGTTTAGGCTCTCCTGTTGCATCTAGATATATCAGTACTACAATAGGAGAAATATGTGGGTATCTGCAGCTGTTATGGCTGAGTTCTAGCTTACCTTCTACCTTTTAAGTTTGCACAATATTCTCATCTCTAGACTCAGTTTGTCATAGAATACTCTCGGTTGCATTCAATGATGTACTATGCTACGTCGGACCAGTCACATATCGCTCTCTAGAAAATTACTTAACCATACGCAGATTGAAAGTTCTACATTAACTGATAGATATATAATCGGAAGCCATCGTATCATTTTAAGAAACTCTTGATCCCTCATTGCAGGTAGCTGTATGGACAGCGTTCTTACTTTTCCCAAAGCATTCACAGGTGGAGTCTTTTATCGTATGGTGTTCAATATACCATTGTTGGCAAAACCTTTACAAAGCTTATAAGCTTGTCGAATATTAAGTAACAATCATCAGTTTGAATGTTTCCCAGATTTCAGCATTTATCGCATTATACCTTTTATCGCGAACTTCATTACTGTGTATTCACTATTCATTTGTTTTATGTTTGCTCTTATTTATTATTATTTCTTTTAAATTAACTAATATTTTTGTTAATTTTATTCAGAATCCTAGCTTTATTTATCATTTTATCATTTTTTTTCCAATTCACTTTGTACAAAATTAGATCTTGTAATCTTCGTACTTCAAATAAACAATTATTGTTGATATTTTTGTTGTAACTGCTTGACAGGTCAACCAGTCCTTGGCCCTCACCATGAATATTCCTTCATAAATCATCATCCTTGATCATTCACCTCACGCATAGTAGGAATTATTACTTTAGAGTCAATCACAAGGATACTACAGTATGGAGGCTGACATGGCTCGGAGACTTAGAAAATGCTCTTCTAAAATATTGTCTTATGACATTACAATGGGGGTTTTTATTGGTGTTATTCAAATAATAATATCTTCAACTGCGTCGCTTATACATAAAAGATCTGCATGTTTACTCGAATGTTTTTATACAGACTCGAAAATTGTTTACCCCTAAAATGTATGTTAACTTTTTGGACTATAAAAATTTGGCAATTGAATGCATTTCCCATCCTGAACAAAAGTTAATATTTTTACACACGGTAAAATGTTGTCATTTGTAATAATACTTTGTTGATTTTTACTGCTGACCAA
Organism: Dioctria linearis; assembly: GCA_963930735.1. NCBI lineage: Eukaryota > Metazoa > Arthropoda > Insecta > Diptera > Asilidae > Dioctria > Dioctria linearis. The sequence goes on from OZ005743.1 coordinate 102,655,708, forward strand.
TTATTTATGTCGATTTACCATGGTGTTACTCAAAGTGTCTATTAACGTTTTTGATTATCATTTGTTATTAGAGCTTAATTATGTATACCGAATAAAGTGAATATGAATATAAATTATTCTTAATCGAAAATATTTTTATAGGAATTAGTGAAGAGCCCGAAGTAGATTTTGACGTTATCGTTCCGCCCGAACCTATTGAAGAAGAAGATCAAACACCAAAAATTCCGCAAAGAAAGCCCGGAAGACTCGCAGGAGATAAAAGCCAAATTCAATGTAAGGCAAAAGCTCTACCAACATCAAAGCTGCCCTTAAAAGACCCACGTTTAAAGAATATCAAACATTCACATCAAGCGCATTCAGAGAAAACTGCTATTAAAAAACCGACGCCTCAAGAAATGGCAGAGATAAAAAAGAAGTATACAATAAAATTCGGATCCGAACCGAGACCACGCAGAGAGATTATCACAAAAACTGCAGTTGGCCGTGCTGTCGCAGAAGCAATGTCAGCTTTAAAACCGAAACAACTTGCTGTTAAAAAGCCGACCCCACAAGAAATGACTCTGATTAAAAAGAAATATTCAATAAAACACGGATCCGAACCGAAAACACGCAGAGAGATTATCACAAAAAGTGCAGTTGGCCGTGCTGTCTCAGAAGCAATGTCAGCTTTAAAACCGAAACAACTTGCTGTTAAAAAGCCGACCCCACAAGAAATGACTCTGATTAAAAAGAAATATTCAATAAAACACGGATCCGAACCGAAAACACGCAGAGAGATTATCACAAAAAGTGCAGTTGGCCGTGCTGTCTCAGAAGCAATGTCAGCTTTAAAACCGAAACAACTTGCACAACCAAGTAAGATTCCTGGACGCATTTCAAGCAAGAGTGCTAAAAGTGCTATCCCAGTCTCTAGGATTGGTAAAGGCCCTCCTGCTTCTAAAAAAGTGTCAGTACCAGCAGTGAAGGCTCAGGCAAGGGCTGCTTATGACGCTGGTAAGTAAAAGAAAATTTTAAATTAAAAGAAAGGCGAATGTCTTTTTACATTAATTTGCAGAGGTGGCAAAAACAAAGCGACAAATAAAAAATAAGAAAAAATTACAAGAACAGCTAAACTATCTCAAAGAGGAGTACAAATCGAAATTAGAGATGATCGAAAAATTAGGTAGAGTTAAAGAGTCTGTTGCTCTGAAGTTATTAAACGGTGGGTACTATCCAAATATATTATAAAATAAAATCATCACTAATTTTTCTTCATGAATATTAATAATTTAGACCTTAAAGTGCTACAAGCGACGGTTGATGACCCCGAAGAAAGAAAAGATTTGATAGACTTTTTAAAGCTGGAACTCGAAGCCCAGTCCGAAGATACCGGTACTAAGGTAGAGTGTCCACTACCTCCAAGCATTAAAAAAACTGCAGGTAAGCCTAAAAAATCTTTAAATGTACTAATTGAGTGTAATTAAAAGACGTAAACGACAAAAATAAGAAAAATTAGAGCTACGAACCAAGTCAAAAAATTGTCCATTTAATGCATTAATTTTAGTAAATTGAGAGCTGAATAATAAAGAGTTTAACGCTAGATAAATCGGAAACTCATTGATCATCAGTCCGCAATTTAGTTAATCATAAGTTACGAATTACATGAATTTTTGTATATAAAATGAAATCATAGGCGTTTTACTAAGTGTGCATAGCAAAAATAAATAATCGAACAACTATCGACAGCAAAAAAGTTAGTAATTTCTTGAAGTTTGCATTGAACATAAATTAAGTCTTGCCGGAGTCTTTTGAAATTAGGAACCTATACCTAATGTTGAGCATCTCGATATTCATGAATTCCTTTGAATTATAATTCACAAAACCAGAAAGAATTTTTATCCCACTCTTGGCTGATAATATTTTGATGGAAAGCATTTATTACACAAACGACAATTGTAATTGATCCATAGAAATGTATTCCCTTCGATAGAAATTTTTCATACCTGTATTATAAATCCAAAACAAACTTGTTTCTATTGTGACAATTTTGAAAACAAAAACAGGAACCGAAAATAGCTTTCAAGCTAATCTGTACATTTTTCATTTCTTTAAGATGTAACAGAAAATTCAACACTTAAAATTTATGCCAAAAAAATCGAAATTCAATAAAGTTTGAGAAACAGGAATGTTTGCATTTATTTTAATTAATTAGGTGTTTTCGTTGTTTTCTTTTTGCGACAAAAAATTATTTTACAAGTTAATTCCCCTTTCAATGTTAATTATCAGACAATGAAGCAGCTGTTACAAGTCGATCTGCAAGCAACGTGGAATTTTCTCTCTGATTCCGTTAAAAAAAAACTATTTTTAAAATTCACTACTTTTTTCTGCCACAGTGAAAAAATCTATCGCTCATAGATCAGGTCACTCTCGTCATTATTCAACCAAACAGCTACTCGCACTATCTCCTAGTACACCGACCCTATCTTTTTATACCCTAGGCATTGATTTTATACATATAGATATGCCACCAAATCTGTTACCTCTTCTCGACAGATGGCCATACATGTACCAAATTAGAAAACAGGGGCGAAATTTTTTTTGACTGAAATCATGTTTACAGATTGCGCCATCTATTAGAAAAAAATTGCAAAATATGAGGATATTATATTATTTGCTTTTTATGAGATATATATTTTACAGTCAAAACACGAAATATAAATGCCGAATGAAGCATAATGCTTTATATCTTTTACAAAAAATATAGCACGACTGAACGAAAATAAATACTGTTAATAATAGTACTTCGTGATTTTACGGTATACGGTGATTTAAAAATTCATAAAAAAAAATAACTTTACGAGGGATGGCCATAGAGGAATGCGATTTTTTAGTTGAATTTGTGGTATTTGGTAGAAGAAGATAAATGAAGAAAACTTTTTTTTGGGGTGTGGATTTGTAACCCCCGAGGGGTTGACCGAAATGGGCCGTGTGTGGTATCAAATTAAAGAGGGAAGAGTGTGATGGAGTGGAGACGTTCTTGTTTTCATCCTGTAAACTTCATACGGACGGTTTTACCGTTAAAAAAGGATTTTTTGGGACTTGGGTCATATACACCCCCTTCCTTGCGAATGCATTAGCGGTCTGTGGTGAATGTTTTTTGTTGTTTCGAAAATGGAGTGGGTAATTTCGAAAAACACTTTTTACTGAACTTGGTATTTACATACTTCTTGTTTGTGCGCTACTTTCCCCCTATCTATTTTATCGGGAGGCGTAAGCTCTCGGAGGGGCGAGGCGGCAAGGTTTCAACTTCAAACGCTTATAGTTCATGAAGGAAGTGGCGTAGCTCGAAGTTTGAGGTCTTAAATGAAAGTTCCCAGCCGGGGCTATCATTGATATGAATTTCAAGTCCCTTGGGGGAAGGGGCCGGAATCTACGATGGTGTCGGAATCGCGATTTTTCCCACCATACATGTGCAAAAACGGAAAACCCTGAAACTCTCACAAAAAGCAACCGATTTAATTTTACTGAAAACGGTTCTCCTACTTTTACATCCTGCGTCGATTATATACTACGTTTTTGATCGGGGGGAGTGGAGGAAATAACGGTTATTTTTACTCTGGCCGCTTTAACTAAGCCATTTCACCTCGCCGCGTAGGCATGTGGGTACTCAAACAGCATTAAAAAAATACATATTTGAAAATGACTTAGATCAGTCAAATTTAGTCCCCCCTCCCTTCCTGAACAGTAAACATCTGGAACTTTATTCAGGCCCTAAAAAACTCTATTCTATTCTATTTACGTGTGTATAAGTGTATAAATCCATCTCCACCCCATAATACAGCTAAATATACTAAGATTTCCAAAATTCCTCTTGATTTTTTTTTAAGTGAAAAATTTGCTGAAAATTTTCTCTTTTTAAATTTTATGCATATTCGAGGCAGACAACAATGCCTCGATCCAATATAAAATCAACGATTCCTCGACCTAATGTAGGGAAGGCCTCAAGTTTTTCCTGGAAAATTTACTAGGCCAATGTGTGTATGTACTTACTTTTGCGTGCGATAAATAGTTTTTGAGATAATCGAAAAAGAAAAAAACGCGTCCTTTTGAAGGAGAAAAATGGCCGTCTTTTTTTCCATTCGTGATTGTGAAGAATTGATGCGTCGGCGTAAAAACTTCCCATGAAAAATTTTTTCACAGCAGTGCACTAATGCAGCTAAAAGAAAGAACTGATGAAATATATGCGAAATGTAGGAACTGGGGGGAAGGGGACCCAGCAGTATGAAAATGGCTGAAAAAACGTCTCGATGTCGTTTTAATTGGAAAAAAATATATCGACTCGATAGCACTCATTGAGACCTTTCATTTGATATGCGATATGCCAAATTAGTGGAAGGACCCCTCCGGGGGTACCTACCCCGCACCCTTAAAGTACCCTCTATAAAAAAAATCTTTAACGAATTGTAACTGGCACGAAGTTGAGATGAACCGTTGAATCGATTTACCAAATGGACTCAACACTACCACGTTATAGGTGATTTACCGTGCAAAATCTAGTACCTAATTTAGAAAAAAAAGTAACGCACTAAAAAAAATGGGTATGGAGATTGAAGCAGAAGTGAAAATTATAGCGGTTTTACAAAAAGTTTAGAAAGTATACTGCGCTCCCTAAAAAGAGGGGTGAACAGTTAATCTAGTTCGTTTTCGGCAAATCTAGTACAAATTCCAATATGCTTTTATATGGATTTTGAGTACCCACACCGATATGATCCGAGGTGAAATGGCTGAGTTGTAAGCGACCTAAATACCCCAACTGTTTCCCCTCCCCATCAAAAAAATTAAAAAAAGTAGTATCCTACTTGTCCTTCTAAGCGATTATCTAAAACCACTTTGAAATCAAGTAAATCAGTTGGGTACCTTCGGAGATTATCCCTCCAAACTTTTTTTTATATCTATAGGACGAAAAACTGAGATTTAAGCTCCCTCCATTCCGCCCCCTCGCCTACCAGCGACCCAACCCTAACCACCTCCCAGCGACCACTTGTAGCCCCCGACGGTAGCTTTCGTTTAAATCCTTAATAAGCTCTGTGCGCGTTTTTGATAATTAGTTATAAGGAAAAGAATTTGAAACTTTGCCCTCCTGCCCCGCCGGATGCGAGCCCCTCCTAAAAACTAACGCCATTAAAAGATGGGCGACATCGAGACGAACACACCCACCAAAAATGGTAAAGAAATATATATATGTAATTAAAAAAAAAAACAATGTTTCTTTTAGATGTCGCCGCTACGGCGACAATGGAGTATTAGCTTATCTTGCTATGTCGCCGCGCCGCAGCGGCGACAACGGAGCTATATGTTTACCTTTCATTGTCGCCGTAGCGCCGACAACGGAGTGCAAAGGGTTAATAAGGAAGGCCTCCCTTGACCTTATCAGTCATGCATATGGTTGCTTGGGCCTGTTAGCTAAAAATTTTTATGGGCATAGGTCTTCATAGGTACATCAGCGCGGATTTTTGTCTCAGTCCTTTATAAATTGTTTTCAATGTAGGAAAGTACCTACTGATTTATTTCTTAGAATTGAAATCGACCACATTTCTTTACAATTCGGGTGCATTATTGGTGGCTGTAAACGGTTCGAACAAATTTTGTCTGTCTGTTTTAGCTAACAATCCCAAGCAGCCAAATCAATCTAACTTCCACCGAGTCGAGACTGCCCAGATACAACTTATTCGAATTGTCTTCAGCCACCAATAATGCACACGAATTCTGAAGCAATATGGTTGATTTAAATTCCCAGAAAGAAACTAATTTTTGCCTATATTGAAAAAAAACATTTGGTTCGTAGGTACCCATAATATATTTAGCCGAGATCAGTGAGCTATTGCGGTTTGCTATGACCTCTTCCATACATCACTGCCTGAATACTACCGTCGATATCTGTATATTTCTTTAACCGTATACAGTAATTACTGTTTTTAACAGTAATTTCGGGTCCCGTACAGTAAAACAGTAATTCCATGCGATGTACAGTAATTTTTCATCTGATTGCTGAAATTATATATTTTTTTAAAGCTTCGCAATTGGCTGAAAAAGTCACAGATATGGCAAACAATGCGAATGATATAACTGACGCGCTTAAGGGCGCGGTGCGTTACTACTCATTCCAGAGCGCTTATAGGCGGTTAAATGAGAGATCGAAATTTTGGATTTCAGTCCCGTGAAACTGGTTGTACATTAGGTGAGTGATAATTTGTGAATCCTCGTTTGTGGGAATATTGGACGATAGGGATACTGCTTAGTAAGCTGATTTAGGGTATTCGTAATCGGCTGGCTGTGTGGGATAATGAAAAATTATAATTATGCTAATCGAGATCTAGAAAATTATGGGATGAAGTTGCAATAGAAATAAAATATACTCAAAAGCAGAAGTTGTCATCCGATAATACGCATAAAATCTTTCTCTGGATGCACTGTAATTTCTTTTTGAACACTTTTTCTTTAAAATATGAATTTTCATCCCAGATAACACAGAACATGCTCTGACCATCTTCTCGATATGCTCCAGAGGATATGAGAACATGTTCTCTGATTACACGAATTGATGTCAAAATATATATTCTTTCCATATGCTTTTTTTTATAAGACTCATGTCAGCCCTGCCGAGTAAAATCTTCGGACGTCGGTCAAAAATGATTGTGTGATAATCGGTGGTAATAGTGTGTATCCGAAAGAACATATTCAGAATGAGCTACCACAAAAACATATTCAAAACATATTCAAAGCAATATTAAATAGATATGGATGAAACCCATGTTCGGGACATTTCCAAATGAATATAAAATTGAAAAAAAAGCATAAACTACCAAAATTACTCACTAGAAACAACTAAAAATTAGACAGTAGGTACAACTGATTAACCGAGATTACGTTTCGAAACGAAAATTGGATTCAAAATAAGATATCGAAAACGTATCATTTTTATGTCCGACCGTACACAAATCCGAAAGCTGCTGTACCGAGGCAGGAACGAGAATTCGATTTTCCAAAATTTATGGTAAAAATATATTCTATTCATATCTAGTGGAATACCTTTACCGAAATTGAATGAAATTTACCGATTTGGAGCCGATAGTCTGCGTTCAACAAGTATGTTTCATTTTCCATTTTGTTATCTGTGATATAGAAAAAAGCATTGAACTTGACTTGGACATATTTAACGCTGAAATATCAACCGCTCGAAACAACTTCGAGTTGAACAGAAATCAGCACTTTACCGTTTCTACGTTCTCACGTTTTCTCTTTCTAGAGAGAGTTTTGAAGCGGTTACGGGCGCAACGGCTCCGCTTCAAACCTCTCCACACTAAACACTGCCTAATGCCGAAGTTAATTAACAAATTTTTAACGCATTGCAAGCAGTGCGTGCGTTGACAGATAAAATTGAATCAATGTATGGTTGCTTACTGTAATTGTAGAATTACTACGCCACGCGAAATTAATTGATTAAAGAAGTTCAATAGAACGAAGTAATTACAACGCGATGCTTAGTAACTTTTTAACAAAAATGTACCCACACCATTTTCGTTAGTGCTTGTCAGAATTTTTACATCTTCTAATTGAAAAGATGTAATTAGGTGGAAAGGTCTCAGTATGTCCTTTAGAAGATAATAATTTAAGTACTAAAGAAATTTTTGAATTCAGAATTACTTGGTTAAAATTTTATATTGAAAGTGTGGTACAAATAAAAAAATGGTTTCCATTCGATGCCATGAAATATCTTAAATATTTTGAAATTTTAGATTCTAGTACTTAAAAAAAATTTCGTCAATTATTCCTTTGGCAAATAATTTTCGCAATATTTTATGTGACTATAGTATTCTTAATGCGTAGAGCCTAGGCAGATGGGCAAAATCAATGATCATTCGTTCGTAATTAAATTTTTCAAAAATTGCTTTACCTTTGAGTTATTAAAAATATCTTGTTAATAACATACATTGAATAAATAACTAATAAGGAAACGGCATATCGGGTGAAAACGTAAGCCACTCGGCGAAATGTATTAGTGTGCTGTGTTTGTATGCACTTGGCGTTGCCATGGCGTTGCCTTTGTATGATTAAAGTAAAAAATGCAAAAAAAATGCAAAAAAAAATGCAAAAAATATGCGCGCGGATGTGTACAGATTTCCAGCATTTTTTGAAGTTCGATTTGCTGAACACCGCATCAATTTATCGAAAGCCGTTTTGAACAATCTGTACTTTATGCAACAGCATTGGCAACTGATTATCGAAAAAGCTGACGCATCTAAAATTGCAAAAGCCCAAGCTAAAGGTTTTTTGCGACTCTAGAATAAAGGGTGTGAGCAACAGAAAATAACGTGCCTGATGATGGATGTATTGAGGCAAAAAGAGGTCCAGCGATCAATGATAACAATTATGGACATTGAAACGACACAAAATATCGTCCAATCTACCTTATCAATGTTGCAAAATCAACCTTATCCGGGAGGATTCGAAGAGGAAATTATGAATGAAATTGAAACTGTCGAGAAAGATGAGGTTCAAACAAGACGTGTAGTGAACAACTTTGTTTCTACAAAGAGATGTTGGTCCGCAGTGAGAAACGGGGTTGTACAAGCTGGAATGAATTTCTAAGTGTGCGAATTGCAAAATATCAGCAAGATATTGTTTCGACGCAAAAGAAGTTTATAAGTATAATACGCTAGACACAGAGAACGATCTAATGAATCATTGTACTAACTATTCATTAAAATGCCGTGTGTCACACAGTATATGTCATTATGGCTCGAAAATCAGATGATAATGAAGTACACTAATGAAGTGTTTTCCTCCTTCATTATAGCTATAATGAGGAAAAATGTGCTATAATAAATGCATATAATCATAGATGGCATAAGAACTAGATGTCGCATACCATACCGTAGAAAAGTATACAGATTTTAAATGGCTGGTCCATTCCGGAATAGACCACAACATGTTTCTGAGGAACCGAGAACAAATGTTGCTTTGACAGAAGTTTTGTATACATTTGACCGACTGCCTCAACATGGTAGATGCGGGAAAATATGAATCACTCGACGTAATTCTCATCATTTTTCTTTTCATGTTGCTGTACTGATTAAAGTAAAGGAATGTTGCAAAGCACAACATATTCGGTGCGGTGGGAGGGATGTAAACGTTACTTCGTTCTTGTTTAGTTTTTGGAAATACTTTTTATTTTGGGGCAGTTATTAGGACTTGATTTAATTTACATGAAACAACTTTATTTCATTTGCCCCTGAAAGTAATTTTTTGGAATGGTATTGCATGACGGCTTTGCACCAACTAAATATTCTCCTATCGAACTTTTCCTAGAAATTTACAATTCGCCCTGTCTTTGACAAACTAACAACATACGAAGTCTAGATACGTAGAACAAAAATATGCAATGCTTTTCTAGAATATAAAATTAACGATGCCTCGACTTGATACTTGATGACGTGAAGGGTAAGTCGGCAAAGCCTGACTCCATACAAAATCACCAAAACCACGACCCGATGAAGGGAGGGCCACAATTTTTTTTTAGAAATTTACTGGAAGTTTCTCCCTTCGAATTTTCTTGAATTGACCGAGGTCGAGAGCCCCAATATAAAAGCAATGATGCCTTCCACAGGGAAGGCAGCAATTTTTGCTTAGAAATTTAATGGAAAATTTTTCCCTAGAATTTATACACACTTTTGAAGGGCGACAACAATTGCTATGAGCGTAGACCACTGACTTATAACAATGGAATGAGCGTATTGTCATTTTCCTATAGGAAAGCATGGCACAAATTTTATAGTTCTCTCTTTCGCCCTATGGCAGAGTTGGAGCTACCAACACAAAATATTGCATTCTGGAACGTTTGCTTATGCCATTTGATGTTTTTACGTTGGCTACAGATGCAATCACCGCAGAAGGAATAAGGTAAAGATAGTGTTTACCATGCTCCGTCTCTCTTGCCCATAAGCAGGATTCAGTTAAGAATAACTTTTGAAAATTACGAGTCGGAATGAGTTTAATACCTTATAAGCGATTAAAATATCCTTTGGACACAAAGAAATATATTTTTTTAATTTAATTCGACTTTCAGGTGTAAAATTTCATCTGATTGGTTGAGTTTTACATGTTTTTTATGTAATCGTTTTAAAGGGTGCTCTAACGGTGATATACAGAAACACAATATTTTTTGTGCCACATGAAATAGCAAATCGCTCAGTCCATCGTTATAAGTCAGTGGCGTAGACGCGTAGCCAAGCAATAAGCAAAAAATATTCTAGTAAATTTCTAAGAAAAAATTGCGGCCTTCCTTACATCAGGTCGAGGCATTGTTAATTTTATATTGGAGCGAGGCACTGCTATGGCCCTGTCCTTTGCCGATGGCTTGTATACATTTGCACACAATTAAAATGCTTCATTCACGCACACAAACTTTGCGATTACCTTCCTTTACTTCTTTCTCTATTCGTAGACTCGTCTCCATCACCACATAGCGACCGATGCCAGCATCTATTGAATGAAGATCGCTCCGAGTACGTTTACGCCCCAGCCACCTCACCGAATATGTTGTGCTTTGCAACATTCCTTTACTTTAATCAGTACAGCAGCATGAAAAGAAAAATGATGTGAGTTACGTCGAGTGAGTCGAGTGAGGGAGTCGACCAAATGTGTACAAAACTGCTGTTAAAGGAACATTTGTTCTCAGCACCACTGAAACATGTTCTGGTCTATTCCGGAATGGACCAACGATTTAAAATCTGCATACTTTTTCTGGTAGTCTATGCGACATCTAGTTCTTATGCCATCTATGATATAATGTAAATCTAGAGCTCCGCTGGAATCTGTCGATTTGAAAAATAAGAAGAAGAAATGCAAAGAGATCCACATCACAGATTTTATTATCAATATTCTTTTTAATATAATGTTTTCTCATTAGTAAATTATTCAATTGAAAATAAAATAAATAAAAACAAAGTTTATCGCGTTAGTTCGATCCAGTTTGACAGTACAACTTAATTAAAGAAATGGCTGTGTGTCTGCAGTTTATAATGAATCATTATATACTAATGAGTTGTTAGTAATTTCTTCATTAAGAGCGCTGTGTGTCTAGGGCATGAGAACTGCTTCGGAAATGATCAGTACGATGCGTGTGGCCGTGACAAATCTTGTTGGTGTCGAATTATTCGCTGATGAGGTTATTGCTTTATATGCCTCAGAGAAGCTTCCTTCACCTACAGATATGAATACTCCATCTGCTATATTGCACCACTTCTTAAACTCGTACAAGGATACATGTGTTTGACACCACATAGCTCTGGGCCTGAAAGAGCCATGTCTGTCCATACTACCCATAAGATAAACAAACAATCATCTTACAGTAGAAAGACACTGAATTCCAGAATGTATATCGCCCTAAATGGAGTATGTATTTTTTTACCCAAGGCCAGCAGTAGAAACGCTCTTATACCCTAGACACACAGCACGAACTAATGAATCATTTGTACTAACTAATCATTAAAATGCCGTGTGTCACACAGTATACGTATGTCATTATGGCTCGAAAATCAGATGATAATGAAGTACACTAATGAAGTGTTTTCCTCCTTCATTATAGCTATAATGAGGAAAAATGTGCTATAATAAATGCATATAATGTAAATCTGAAGCTTCGCTGTGCATCTGCCGATTTGAAAAATAAGAAGAAGAAATGCAAATCACAAATGATATTATTAATTTGTTTTTAAATATAATTTTTTTCTCATTTGGAAATTGTTAAATTGAAAATAAAATAAATGAAAACAAAGTTTATCGCGTTAATTCGATCCATATTGCTTCTTTAATGTGATGAGTTCATCAAAACCAGTTTGACAGCACAACTTAATTAAAGAAATGGCTGTGTGTCTACAGTTTATAATGAATCATTATAGACTAATGAGTCGTTAGTTATTTCTTCATTAAGAGTGCTGTGTGTCTAGGGCATAACAAGCTAAAGAATGAAGACGAAAACTTCCTGTTGATCAACTATACAAACATCATGAATACATCAAGAAGTTTTTCTCAGGAGACTATATTTTTTAAGTTGAACCTTTGATGGGAATTTTTTCTTTCTTAATTAAGTTATTTAGCGGCAAGGCAATTTAATATGTTTCTTTTACAATTTTAACTCTACAAGTAAAAAATGAACTTGATTATGATCAACTTGAGTTTAAATTACATATAATTCAATATGTATTTATAAAAATTTTAGATACGTATATACAGTGGTTGATTAAGTTTAGTGCCGCTTAGTGCAAGCACCTAAAAATATGCTCTGCTTAGACTAGTACCTTATAGTGAATTAGTGTTATATATTTCCGTAGAAATATCACTTGCGTATTAATATCTCTTTACATTACATATACAGGGTGTCCCAAAAAGTCGACGTCAAGCCGGAATCGGTTGATAGACCAAATCATAATAGTTACCAGAAAAATATAAAAAAAAATCTAACTCATGTACCTATATTTCACTCACACATAAAACAAAACATCTCCGTTTCACTCAAACTAGAATCTTAAAGTTACGGTCTTAAGGCAAACTTTGGGTACACTAGAATCATTTTTAATAGGTAAAGAGAAATTTTTCGAAACTGTTTCTTGAAGAAAAACAATTTTTTTTTCCGTAATCTAAGAAATAATGTAGCAAGTGTTATACCATCTTAGAATCCTTATTAAATGCGTTAACTTTTAATGTTACTTGCCAAACTGGCGTACTACATTTTTTTTCATTACAATCAGTTAAAGTTGTGTAAAATATTAATTGTCTATTCTTGATTCGGCAAAATGTGACATTTTCTTCCAGCAGGAACAGTTGGCTTAGAATTTAAAGCAGCAGGTTACGTAAGCACTACTCGGGATGACATAAGAAAAATAAAATTGAAAAAAGTAATGATTTGTAGCAACAGGAGCTAAAAAACCATCACAAGGTGTACATTTTCGCGAAAACAAAAGAAATGTCTATAATTTGTAAAACATATGGCTTAGATTTTTTTTAGATTTTTCTGGTTACTATTACTGGTTACTGATTCCGGCTTGATGTCGACTTACGGGACACCCTGTATATATGGTCATCACATTTTTGTGTGCATAGTGCTTTTTTCAGGGACTCATTTATCATATCAACTCATCGCTCAACTCAGGATTTGAGTCCGCTCAATCATTGAGTCCGCTCAACAGTTGAGCGGTGGTTCATCGCTCGAAATTTGAGCGGACTCAATCGTGAGCGGACTCAGTCTTGAGCGGACTCATTGCTTGAATGAACTTGAGCGGACTCAAGTCTTGAGCGGACTCACTGCCTGAGCGGACTCATCATTTGAGTCGAGCGGACTCAAATCATATTTTAAATAACATAAAGAGAATCTGATTTAATTAAAATTGAAACTGAAATTTCAATAAAATAAGAAAAGCTTATAAAAAAGTCATTCATTATATTATATTTTATTAATTTAGCTTTTGCTAATTTTCTTAGCCAACATTTCTTCTTCCTCCTTCCTTATGTAAAATATGATTTGAGTCCGCTCAACTCAAATGATGAGTCCGCTCAGGCAGTGAGTCCGCTCAAGTCCATTCAAGCAATGAGTCCGCTCACGATTGAGTCCGCTCAACCAGTGAGTCCGCTCAAATTTCGAGCGATGAACCACCGCTCAACAGTTGAGCGGACTCAGTGATTGAGCGGACTCACTGCTTGAGTTGAGCGATGAGTTGAGTCAAAATGTGAGTCTTTTACATCCCTGGCTTTTTTTAAATGAAAATCACTATCTTTAAACGTAAAAATCACATATCTGTAACGTGATATCGTCTAAAATTAACCACTTCAATGTGATAATGATAGTGAAAATAACGTTAGCGTCATCAAAATGGATAGGTACCGTTGTTACCTTCAATCTTCAACTGATAAGTTTGCTTCGTTTTTCTGCAATAACTTTTCCAAACGGAAACACCATTAACAAACAAATATAATAATTCATATACAAATGTATATGAATGTAGGTACTGCACCAAAATCGATGGTTCGCTAAGTTTTCCAGTTTCATGGTCAGACCTCCGCATGTCTACTCAATTTATTGTTCGATCGTCGGACTTCATAGTTCAGTCAAATGATATTTTTTTTATTTTTTGTTATTTATTATTATTTATATATTTTATTTTTTAATAAATGTTTTTAACAAGTTTTAAACACAATATCTCTTAAATTTCTAGTCCAATTCTAATATAATTGCAGTACTCCCCACTCAGTCAGCAAGGCTGGTATGATTTTGTCAGTACGCACCAATTTTTTTCCTTTGCCCGTGGATAATTTCGTGGAATACCTACCTTTAAGAAAGGATACAAATTTTGTCTACTTTTAAAAGATAGTAGAGTGATAGATGAGTAATTGTTAGTACGATTTTAAAAGTTTATCTCCTAACGGTTCTTATCAATTTAATCTTTTTGCATTTTGTACATTTCTAAAAGAATGACAACTGGTTATCCCCCTAGTTTACTTATTATTAGAGCCTAGAAGTGTGTTGTACGTTTGTCTTTATATAAAACTATTGCAAGCGTTTAAGTTTACTGTAAATTATCAGGAATGCTAGGCATCTATTACGTTGGAGTTACCACTTCATAATCAATTCAAATCCTCTCTTTATTCTATTAATTCATTAGAATCCTCTTTTACAAGTCTAATAAAAGAAGAAACATTACAATTAACAACAGAAGAATTGTAAAATCTACATTATATAAACATATTTTCATATTCTAGCGCCTGTACCAGACGTAGACGACCTTGAAGTGAAACCCGAGAGTGCGGAAGAAGGACAAACGGTTGACGATTTGCAAGAAATGTATAGAGAAAGATATCTACAATGTACGTTTATAAATATATTTAATATTAGTTATACTCTGAAATAAATTTAACTTGTATTTTCGCAGATGTTGAACAGCTTCATAAAATTTATTCAGATCCTGATCAATTACAAATGGAGCTTGATATTGCACGTGAAAACTACGAAGACCAAATGGCTAAACTTGCAAAACGCAAAGAGATTTGGAATGAATTGGCTAGTGAAGGTAATTCAATTGCAAATAATAATTGAGGTACATACATACAAATATATTGCTTTATTATTAACTATAATACATGGTGCTCCATATTAAAATATGTCTTCGATAATGAAGCTGTTAGTGAAAAGAATAAAATGCTGGGGTGGTTGCAACTCTTAAAATTTCGAATAATCAGCGAGACTCGTCCAGGTACAATGTTTTTGACAGTCCTATAATGCGGTATAACTTCTCAAGAGTTGTCCCTTCCATTCTTTAAAAGTTTTTGTGCTCTAAGGATACCCCGAATTAAAGCTTTGACACTTTTACTGTTATTTTTTAAATTTAGCCACACTTTTTAGATTTTATGTTAACAAGTTATAAAGACTTTCTTTTTCTTACAATTTCGAACCAAAACGAAATTTTTTCTTGTTCCTCGTTCTATTTTTAGGAAAATTGAATTTCTGGGACTGGATTCTGTAACAGGAATAATTGAGGAATTTTTGAGACTAGAGTTGTTTTGACATTTAATGCTCCACCAGAAACACTGTAACTTGTGGAATTCGTTTTAAGAATTACCGAATTCTCTAAATTCTCTTGTTAATTTTCCGGTATTTTGCAAGTGGAAAGGTAGACGAAGAACTGCCAACTGCCTGTATTGCCTGTTTTTGTTGTATTTTGTGAAGTTATCTAGGAAATTTCAAATAAAATTATGGATTCACCACATATCCTGGCTATATTAAAAAAAAACAAATTATGAAGATTCATGCAATACTTACAGAGACACAGGCATATTCGTGTCTCAAAGGAACCACAAAATATTTTAAATCAAGCGAAAAATTTTCGTCTTCCATTCTGATTAATGTGAGAGAAGGAACGGAAGATACATATAGTATAGGCAAAATATAGAAACTGGGGTTATATGACTAAATTACAAGCAAGCCGTTTTTCGGAGGCGTATGTAGTTTAAAGAATCAAATAAAAAACAACTCCGCTCGATTACCTTCCTCTCCCCTCTCTCGTTCATTATACCAAAGATTATGTATTTGGAACAACTCCCATGGGGTGATACAACCCCCACCCCCAAAAAACCCCAACTCCAAAAATTGTGCGCCTACCTTCTTCTATTCTACACTCTGTGTTTAGTTTGATGAAAATGGGTTAGGGAAATTGAAATAGACTCGGATCAATTTATACATAACAAAAATTCTTTTATTTATGACTTTTATAATTACAATCCTATCCTGTCAGAATGTTCTCTTTCAACTATCATACTAGCTTAGATTCTAATAGGTAATAGTACTCTAAGGGTTGGAGTTTATCGAATCTGTCAACCTTCATTTGGGTAATCATCGATGCGTGAACATGCCGCCCGCTTCGAAACGCTGTTTTCTTGGCAGTAGGACGAGTTTTTATATCGGGCTTTTCATGATTCCTGATCCAGTGCGAAGCGTAATAACTCTAGTATGCTCATCTTATAACGTGGTTGGACTGGGGTGCGGGTCAGCTCTAGAGTACTCCAAGGAAAATGGGTAGTCCAACGATGAGAAGACGAATCAAGCCCCTACTCGGATACCAATATGCAACGTCAGGGATAATAGGTTGTCCAATATAAACGAGAAGACGTTTGTTGATATTAACTCCAATAGTTCTTTATTGATTTCACTAAAGCCCTAATACATCTGAGCTAGTTTTGCCTACTTAACTAATACTTACCTAAAGAAATTCTTGGTATTTTCTACTCTACGTAAATTTATCATTTATTGTTGGTTTCTAGTTCTGGTATATTTAATTCTCGTCTTTACTTATATCCATGGCTACTAGTTAATTAAAAAATCGGCACACGGATGTTCTCGTGGCTTTGTTCGCAGCTATATACCTATGTCTGATCGAATACGGATGCTCTCGTTTTCACAAAATTAGGCGGGAGTCTATACACATCTCGGTAAATAGAATACGCGGTATCGTAGTCTCTGGAAGTAGATGTGGATATCCATACGTCTCAGTAAATGGAATACGGGCGGCTTTGTACTAGCTAGAACGGACGTGCAGTTACAGAAATCGCAAATGACAGAACACGGATGGATTGTGTCGAGCTTCACTAAGCTAGACATGGATATACACACGCCTCTGCGGTTAGAATACGGATAGTTTTGTATTCTCTAGATTAGATGTGGATGTAGACAAAGCATAATGTAGCACACGCATGGTCTCGTGTTTTATCCAAATGGACGTGGATGCTTACACGCCTCGGCGGGTTGTATGCGGATTGCCTCGCATTTACTAGAGGAGATGTGGATGTTCACACATCTCAAAATATAGAACGCGGATATTCTCCTGTTTACTAAAATCAGTCTTGTTAGATGGATGGTCTCACCTAACTAGACTGGCGGATGGTTGTGAGGATGTTCACTCTCAACAAACTTGATCTAGCGTGGCAATCGCACTGCGAAGTCTTGTTTGATTAACTGGTCAAAATAAACTGCCTTCTATGGCCCGACGGCTCGCCTTTTATAGGACTGGGTGTCACCCACAGGCGAGCAACCAAATACTGGTTGCCACCGGTGCGCTTCGGTTATCGATGCGGTTGACTGATTTAGCCAGCTAGCACTCCGTAAGTGGCTGATCAGTCGTAATATAAGTATGTACATGATATATTGCACGTCGTTACTCAGACGTATGGGGAAGCTTGTAACGATGGTCATTCGCTGTGTAGACAAAAATGGACTTTGTTACAATCTTTACCTGGATGAGTTTGAATCACTCGACCCAGAGCCCAAGCACACGGAGGAGTGTTGTCCTTCTTAATTATCACCAAATCGCCGTCAGCGATGTGTTTCTCCACTTAGTGTGAGCTTGCAAAGTTGACAGATATTCTACGCTCCATCGCTTTCGGAACGTTTGGTGTACGCATTGAACCAATTCCCATCTCGAGAGTCTATTGATTGGAGTTTTCATACGATCCCATTCTGGAACACTGATAAGCGGACCCCCGGTGGCGTTGTTTGATCAAGGACATAAGGGTCTGGAGTTCAAGCAGGCTTCGATTTGGTATAAAATAGTTTGGAATTCTTCCGTTGTTAGCATGGCGTTTTCCACTACTCTTTTCTTCTCAGCTAAGAAGGTCAATACACCTTCCCAGTGATCTGCAACGTTAAAAACTGTTGCAGCCCATTAGGGACTCGCCTCGCTCCCAAAAAATTTGTGGCATAATCGCTATACAGATTGGAGCACATTCCTCCTCTCAAAGTAAGTCCCTTCAAAGCGCCGATTAGTGCTAACTCAAGGTACACCGTTGTCGCCAGACAAACAAACAAAAAAGCGACGTAGCTCTTACCGTCTTTGCATCTCGACCTTTCTAAGGTCTTGTAAGAATAGGCCTGGCATAGTCGACCCCGGAATACAAAAAAGGCCGATCAGGTTGCATACAAAAGGATGGTAGGTTCCCCAATTGTTGTTTAACAGTAGGTGCTCGACGCCTAATACATGTGATACATTTTCGTATTGTCCGTTCAGCGAGGCCTCGTAAACCAAAAATGTAATATCGCTTTTGTGTAATGCTGCATAACAGTTGCATTCCATAGTGTAAATATTTTATGTCAACCTCTCGGACTATTAGTTGTGCCATCTAAGTAGTGCCTTCTAGAATTATCGGGTGCTCGCTGGAATACTCCAGATGAGAAGCTTGTATTCGCCGCCCTACCTTCAGCAGCTCATTCTCATCTACAAAGCAATTTAATGGAGCTAGTTTGGATTTCACAAGTAAGCTCCGCAGTCACAACGTTCCTAATTTCTTGGAGAAACTGTCCCTCTGAGATTGCCTCATCAACCAATATAGCGCGTGCTTTACTTCCTCACCCGTGAGCGGTCCCATTAACCTTTGATTTGCAGGCTCTTAAGTTTCGTGTGTATCGAAATACGTAAGCCGTTACTCGTTTTAACCTTCCCAACGTAGAATAATTTCGCATAAAGCTGCTACCTTCATCGATAACTGCCACAGTGAAAGTTATATTACGTTGCTCAGGGATTTTTCGAAGCAGTTGAAGACTATGACGTTCAAGTTTCCTATCAAGATTAAGCAGACCATTTGGTCCGTACCACTAGAAATGACAATTTATTAGATCATTACGCTCCATTCCGCATGATCGGCCGGATAATGGTCTAATCGAAGGTGTCCCCATTCCACCCCTGGAAGAGTTTCCTCGAGTTCCTAGAGTTTCCTCTATTTTGGCCATGAGTTTCGCCAGTAGCTGTGCCGCGCAGATCTCTAGTTTAGGCCATTGAACAAATAACTAATAAGGAAACGGCATATCGGGTGAAAACCTAAGCCACTTGGCGAAATGTATTAGTGTGCTGCGTTTGTATTCGTTTCATCAAATGTTTTTTCCATGGCTGTTTATTTTTATAAATATTTCACTTTTATTTTACTTAAAACACTATATTTTATTAGTAAAACTATTAAACTTGGTTGAAAAATCGGTTCCCACGACACAAACTCCGGTTGTTTTTGCAACACAGCAAAGCGCAATTCAACACCATAATAGCAACACTCCGGAGTCTCGATTACATAAAACTCCGTTCACAAAACAATATTTCACTTTAATATTTCACTACTATTAAGTAAATATCACTTTTAATTAGTAATTTACCACAAAATCGCTAAATCAAACCCGAACTTTGTTTTCATGAAATCTGAAATGTTAGAAATCAAGCAGAACTGTCATATAATGCACAGCCCTCTTGTCATTTCGCCCCTCGCTCAAAGGATCTGACTGTCATTGAATTGCTTAAACCCGTACACTCTAATCGCACGATACCCCGCTTCCTTATTAGTTATTAACTTAATGATTTAGGCAACGAGATAGACTAGATACCTTACTTTTAGATACTCCCTGATACATCCGCATATCCAAGTAACTGCATCATATGAGTTGGTTTTCCAATATATCGAGATACCTGTAGGCCTTCGAGCAGCGATAACTGTTTAATAAATTGGGTCCAACTTTGCCTTATACCGCATAACCATAAACACTGCAAGTGCATTTTTGCAAGAATAATGACAGGGCCCAATACACCGAGAGGATCAAGAATTCTAGCAAACTTCTGATGCCATTTTCCTCTTAGTAGCATTAGGACCCGAAGGCAAGTTTACCTTGAAGGTGAAGTAGTCTCCTACTGGACACCACATCAATCCGAAGGCCTTCACAGTGTAGGTTGATGCTTCAAAACAGGGAACGGAAATGAACAGTTCAAACGCTGAATTCTCAAAATTAGATTCGAATTTCCGAAGATCGGAGCCTCCACCTTTTAGTAGAGTTGTTAATTCCCCCATAATTATTCGAGCTTCACCCATCGGCATCTCCATTCAAGAGTTCTGCTACCTTGGGATATTTCCTTCCGTCTTCCAAAGCCAGCAGCTTCAAGGTCCTAGTGGATTGGAAAGATGCTGGTGCCATACCGTAAGTTAATGTCTTTAATCTATATACCTTTATAGCCTCTTCTTCACTGAATCTTCATAAAATTTTCTGTTATTTAGATCTCGTTCATCTACCCAGATCTGGCGATACACCTTTGCCATATCCGAACTAAGGAAAAATGCCTGAATTTCATGAGAAGTGTAATCAAGTCCGGTTGAATGGCTGGGCTTACCAATAATTTGTCATTCAAAGAATAGCCTCCCAAATCTTTAGACGATGGCGCGTGGAATACTACTCTTAGTTTGGTGGTAATGCTGTCAGGTTTGCTTACGGCATGATGAGGTAAGAAAACGCCGTCTCTAAGCTGAAGATTCGCTACATCACAGATGTCTTGCATATGTCCCAAGTCTTGATACTCCGCTAGAAATGTCTTGTATTGCTGCTCGAAATTTTTATCGCGTCCAAATTTCTTTTCCATTGATTGAAGGCGAAGCATCGCGATTTGCGCCGTGTCTCCAATATCAACATCTTCTCGAAATGGAAGTCTTACAATATAACGCCCGCCCATCTTCCCTTCTTCTGAAAGTTTTTTCAGATTTTGAATAATGTTTGACGAAGAATCTGGGAATTCCTCAAGGTCTTCCGTATTTACTGTGATGTGATAGCTCGATGCCCTTTTTGATTTCGTCTCTTCAGATTTTCCGCTAATTATCCAGCCAAAAATAGTGTTAAGACCGCATGGCATATTTGGTCCTCCAGTGATTCTCCCTTCTTGTAAGCAATCAAAGAAAATGTCACAGCCAATCAAGATATCGATGGGGCCGCTACAGTTGAAGCTTGGATCTGCCAACTCGAAGTTCATCAAATGTAGATTCGATTCGGAAACTTGATTTAAAACATAAGCTGTTGATCTTATAGACTTAAAGTTAAATCGTGATTTAATGACTATATTTGCAACACCTGTTGTTTGTTTGGACGCAGCCGAACCCAATCCATCAAACGAAAGTATAGTCTCGGATTTCTTTGTAATCCCAGCCTTTGGATGCATGCTTCTGTAATAAGAGTTACTTGAGATCCAGAGTCTAACAAAGCCCTTGCTAATTGAGGTTTTTTGGCAGAATCCATTGTCAAAATTACAGCGGTTAGCAACAAGACCTACATCTGCCCATAAGTGGCTACGTTGGAGCTAATTATTTGATCGTTGCACTTTCTAGACGACGGTGTCCGTGCAGGAGAGTCGACATTAACCTCCGATACTTCTCCTTTGACAGTTTCGGCATCCTCGCGACTTGCATTTCTTTACAACATGTGACCCGCGCAGACAGTTAAAAATCACATTTCTCTCCCTTACTAATGTTCTTTTAGTTTCTATGTTTATATCTTTAAATTTGGAGCACGCGAGGAGTTCATGGCCCTTTGAACACATCGGGCAAGCGTGCATGGTCACTGGATAAACAGCCTTACATCTTTCTGTTGAAGTAGCACCCTTCTTGCTTTGTTGTGACTCAGGTGCCCAATGCCCCGAATCACAACCATAATACCGATACATCAATATATCGTCCAATACGATATATTGATGTACCATTAATTGACCCTGAAAATGAAAAATTATTTCATTTTTAAATCTCATTCAAAATTTAAAATGCATTTAGAAATGCATTCCCATATTATAACAAAATGCAATTTAGCATAAATTGCATTTTGTTATCGGACACACATTCCACTCACGAGGAATGCACACTTACCTACATACAGTGTCTTCTTTTTTTTCTTACTTTTTTTCCCTATGTACACTGTACATACGTACATTACTTACTTAATCCAATCTAATGGTATGTACATACATACATACAATTATCACAATTATTCGCGCCCTCTTAAAATTGATATTTCAAGACGGGCGCACAAGTGCATATCGGATTACAGTTTGCATAGATGCATATAGCTTGCATCAAAACTTTTGTGCATTTTCTCACGTGCGATTTTTAACGTCGTGAAAAAGCAATAAAAAGATAAAAAAAGATTTTCTTCAAGATATAGTGAGTATCTGGCTGAAATTTGCCCAAACCTCGGGGAGTTCGTTCTTAAAACCCGTCGAGTAAAAAACGTTTAAAAATCCATACCAAAAAATTATTAACCGAGTATTAAAGAAAACATAATAAAATTTTGCGTATTAAGTTATTCGAAAAAAACTGTTATTATATTAGTGCCAAAGAAATTGGGATTATAAAAATATAAAGAAAGGAATAATAAAAATAATAACAGAACAAATAAAAAAAAAAAATAATAAAGTGATTGAGTTTTAATTTTCCCTTTGTCCAATATCGGCGACTGCTCTCTCCTTCGGAGCACGGAGCAGAGACCTGATACTACAGCTTGATCCTTGGAGAGATTCTATTTCGTATATCCTCTCTTGAATAAAATTTCGACAAGCCCAAAAAAGTGAGCTCTTCTGTGCTAGCAGAATGACGTGCCTACAGTTGCCTTGATTCAGCATCGAGTTTTTCCCTTATTATATAGATAAATCAATGACTTCATTGATCTGTTTAAATTTCCAAGGCATTCACGACCTGCAGATCTTCAGTAGTTATGCTGTACAGTCGTTTCAACTTACTCAGCTAAGTTGGCCCAATAATTGGCGGCTCCATGATGGAGTTCAATTATGATTCTTTTCTTATTGTGGCGCGCATTTAATTCAATCCAGGTGCCTTCGTAATTAGCATCTTTGATAGCAGTGTGGCGCATAAATGATGCAGCATTACCCTTGAGAGCCATTTTGAGATACTGCAGGCTCTGGACTGGAAGAAGTTGCTCATTTAAATAAATGATAGAGGTGAACAAGTCTCTTAATGGTAACAATTTCTAATAGCTTCCGTCAAACCAGGGAATATTTATGTGTGAAAATTTAATATCTAAAAACGACGACGATTGCGTCGAACCATTAGAAACGTTTGCATCGCTAGATTGGGCCATAGTAGTTGAATTTAACGGCAAATCCTCTTATATTGAGCTTAAATTAGGCTGATGTTCCATAAGAACCCTCAAGGAAGTTTCTATTTGCTCATTGTCAGTAGCCATCTGTGGGCCGTGGCTGTGTCGTTTCCGCAGCTTACCAGCAATACTGCGTAAGGTTCCCTTTAAGCTGCAATAACAACCTTCAAATTCATTTCGCTGTTCTTCTCCCGCTTTCAAATCCTTTCCTTTCACCAGCATCTCTATGTCAGTTTGCAAGCTTTCAAAGCTAACGGCATACTGTTCCAGTTAATCTAATCAGTCTATACTGTCCCACGTATATTCCATGCTTAGAATATAGAGAGTACAGGAAGTGTGATAAGCCAAATTTGGTGTAGTCAAATTCTGGTTGTGTTAGTATCTGTTGCCCCTGTAGTGAACGCTCAGTACAGCCGTGTAGTAGAATCGATATAGAGAGCGGGGCAACAAGATATATGGTTGAAAATATTACGTTTGCTCCCATCGAAAATATTCTTATTCACTGTCACTACGCCATCATGCTCAGGGAATTTCGCAGCTGTCACAAACGTAAACAAATCTCGGTGGAGGAAGGATTTTTTCGATATTTCATCGCATTTCTTATGTATTTTTAATTTAATTAGACATACACAGGTGTGTAAAGTACACAAAATAATATTTTATAACTATACTTGCCTAAAAAATGATTTCCCACGTCGTTCTTTGGTGTTGTTGTGGCAATTTTTTACCGAACACTTCATTCTGAAATTACATGAAATCACTTAGAAATTTATCACTATAATTTGAACAGATAATTACTTACACTATTTGCTTTGTTTAGCACTATTTTTAACACACTTTTCACAACTTTTAAATTATATTTGAATAGATTTGAATTGTTGCAAATCTTTCGCTAATTAAACAAAGTTCGTTTGACATGCAAACATAGATTTGTCTCTTTCTTGAATATAATGCTGAGCTACTTCAAAATCCTCTGAAAAATTCACGCTCATGCACACGAATTTTACAGGTATCAACACTTCCTGTTGTCTCTATATTCTAAGATTCCATGTCAGAATATTAGACATACCAAAAAATATTACTTACTCAGTAAGGGTAAATAGATGTTTGATTTCCTTCAAATTACGAAACTTCCCTGTGTTTGTTTACGTAATACGACGGTGACCATCAAACTGCAAAATGCTTCTGGAGATTTATGGTGAAAACCCAATGAACGCGGCAGGCGTCACGTCGCTTTGATAGTTCAATAGAATTTACGCGTTTAAGCTCATGCTGGTACAGAAATTTTCTACTTTTAACGCGCGACACATGCTTTGACAGTTCTTTTGATTGATTTTAAACAGTTTATATGCTTCGTAAGCTGCAAGGGCAAGAGCTGCGACATCTACTGGCTGCGATATATCCATTATGTTACTTTTAATTAATAACTGAAGCTTTTCTATCACTTTATCTTTTTATAAATAAATCTTAAGAGTACCTACGCGACGAGTTCATTTGGTGTTGCTCAAAACCTACACGAGTCTGCCGTGAAATATGTTGAAAACGCGCCGAACGCGGCGCGTATATTGGGCCTTCGCATTTACGCGGGCGTTAAAGAGGACAATAATAATTGCGAATATGGCGTTCGAATTTGTTCAGCCAGAAGCGTCAAAACATTTTGGATTATTGCTTCTAGAAGTATCAATATTTTATTAAACTATATTGTTTCACGAATGTATCGATATGATGTTAATGCCGAAGAATAGATTTGCAAGCAATCAAATTACCTATATGTATAGAATCATAAAATTAAATTAAAATCAAAAGAAAATCAATTATCAATTGTCACAGGTAAAGTGTAAAGAACTCAAGTTCATGACCGCAATTCTTGAGAATCATATTACATGCATTGCTCGAGAAAGCGACGCTTGAAAAGAGTTCAGCGCACTTTATGCTGAATTGCATTTTTGCCTTAATATTAATGTAACAAGTGAGCAAGAATTAATTTGCACAGATATTGATTTGCATGTTAATCATATTTTTATTATAAATTTGAGATTCTACTTAGAATAAAGTCAGTTATAATTTTCGGATGAAAAAGGTCGTTTTGGTTTCGTTTATCGTCTACGTTCAGAGCATAGTTTGCCCTTAACACTTCACATTTAACATTGTGTACTTGTTTTGTACTTGGACACACATCTCCAACCGTGCACTTGTTTTGTACTTGGGCACACACTACTTATAATTGCATTGGCTCTGTACCAAAGTAAGAAAAGCGGCCAATAAAGGAATTTGTCGCTCTATAAACAATGTTGGAACGATAGTTTCCAATCCCGATGAGTGAAAAAAAAACGTAATAGATCTTAACGACTTAAGTGTTCCACAGTTTCACTACTGCCTATTTACACACTTGCAGTGATTCACTCACACTAACTCCAGTGCTTGTATTGTATTGCTGGATGAATGATACCGTAAATCGCCTTATTATGCATTTACCAATCACCACAATTTTTCACTTCTTGGCTTTCACATAATGCATGTTATTATTTGTTCCGAATAAATCGATTTTCTTTGACCCGACGTAATTAAAGCGCGCAATCGTGAAGTTCAACGCGTCTCAATATGAGCGATATACTATGATCTAATTACGGCTTGAGTTCGCCAATTAATTTCCCTAGGTTGCTCGGGCGCCAATGTTTAGTTTGCTGAAAATGGGTTAGAGAAATTGAAATAAACTCGGCTCGATAACACATGATAACTATACAGTTTTTTTACAAGATTTAAAAACCCCGGAATGTTACTTTGACTATCCACCTGCCTGAGTACAAACTCTTTTGGAAAAATTCCTGTTTCTATTATTCATAATTTCATTAATTTTGCTTATTTTGCGTGAATTGCATAATAGTAGACGCTATTACCATCGTCACTAGCAAAATTAATCAATTTAAAATCATAAAAAGAGGAATGTCTCAAAATCGGTTGCATTTAGGTAGGTACATGCTCAAAGTCAAATTAAACGTAACATTCCGTGGTTACTAAATCTTGTAAAAAAACTGTATAGTTCCATGCACTTTGGTGTGCAAATTGTTAAAATTTGAAAAAATTAGGATTTTATTTTCAATTTTTTGACTTTGACGTCCTACAACATCCGACGGAAGGCGACAGGAAGCCTGATTGAGCATTCATTGAAAACCTGAAACGGCTTCCTATCATGTGAAATAATTCCCACTTTGATAGGGTATATATCAAAAAAGTTATGGGGTGTAAAGTGGTAGAAGTAATAAAAATCTTAATCTCCCTACCGCCGAAACGAGGGTTCTAACCCCCCCCCCCCCCGTGTTATGTGCACCAATTATGAAACACCCTGTTTATTTGGTTTGCCCATCTACAATCTACTCTACAAAGTGCGTGCATTACTGAGCGGTTACAACAACAATACAATACTTACACCGTTAATCCATAGCGTTAACCAATCTCTTGACTGAAATGTAGAAAACACATGAGCATTCCTTGGGGATTCGATTAATAACCGTATTAACAACAACAACAATGGGAATGGGTGGGCACCAATTATGAAAAACATTGGTGCTGCACTGGCAGAAACACCAACTCCAATTAGAGGAGAAAAACCAACCTCTAACTTACCCCTTTATTCCAAAAGATAAAACTCTATAACCACTTGAAAATCGAGGTGGACCATTGTGCTATAACTACATACAGCCTGTTATCAGTCTTCACTACCATCAAATGTTGAAGATGCATTTAATTGATTTATAAAAACCTACACCATTATCCAAAACCACTAAGAAACAATAAACATACCTACAACTCAAATCTATTAGCACTGAAGGAATGACCAATTTACCGCGCATTAAAATGTTCAGTGAAATAAGTGGAGACCTACAAAGCGCCATCTATCTTAAAATAGAGAAACATTCGCTGTTTACCAATGAAGTCCGTAGTGCATTAGTAAAATTATCAGTAAAGTTTTTGCTTGTGATTTTACCAGCGTTAAAATTTTATATGGAAATGTCACATTTACTCGAACTCGATACTGCGCTTAGAATTAAGGCGGCTGTCACACTGATGAAGTATGAAGTATGCAGTATGCAACACGCAGTATGCAGTACTTACTCTAGGTTGCGATGTTGTTCAAATTCATGCACTATTGAGTGCAACACCAGTATTAAAAATGTCTTCGTCAGAGGAAGAAGTAATAGCTCTTTGGTGGTTTTTAAGACGCCATATGCACTTGTCGAAAAGGAGGTGTTGGATATTGCCATTTTATAGGGAAAATTTGCAGCATAGTTCAGCAATTGTCGCTAACGAGTTATCTATGGATGATGAAAAATTCAAGGGTTTCTACAGAATGAGCAAAAATAGCTTTCATGTCTTGCTGGACTTAGTTACTTCTTCTATTGAAAAAAAAGGATACAAATTTCCGACGTTCCATTGAACCTAGTGAACGGCTTTTAATTACAATAAGGTAATCAGTTAAAGAAGTGATGTTTTATTAATCAAACCACACATTTATTTATTCATAGTATTAATTATCCACACGATTGCTCATAGTTCATTGTTAATAGTATAAAGTGTACACATGAAGTGTGCATGAAGTGATGTTAAATCTAAGCTTAACAAAAGTGCATTGTGATTTCTGTTAATTTTCGAAGTTTCCCTGCATTGGTGTAGAGATGGTTGTGAGGAGTCCCAGAGGCTATGGAGTCAGAAAGAGAACTCCAAGAAGCTGCTGAAGTCGAGCATGGTATTAAATCTGTAAATTGTGGAAGCTGATTAGGTACTGTATTTGAGTTATTGAGGATGTTGTCTATCAATGCAATGACTTGTTGACGAAATTTTCTATTTTGCGTGTCGTTCATTTTTCTTATATCTGGCAACAAACTTTAAAAATAAGTGATTGGCATCTTTATCTTCCTTTTTTTTCTTATTTTCCATCCAATTGATAAAAGCTTGATCTGCAGAAGCAGAAATGTCTATATTTCGCCTTCGTTGGTAACTTCTGGGGGTGATCTGGTCTCTTATTTTTGTTGAAGTGTGCGCCGTAATTTGAAAGTCATCTGGTTTTTCAACCTCTTGTGGAATATCATCACTGCCTGTTTCCTGCGCTTCCACAGTCGATGCTTCTCCTCCGCAGTTATCTTCAATTCCAGTTGCTACTGAGCTCAGGTTACCACATGTTGATTTTGATTTAAGGAACGGTACAAGAAATTGTAAATGGGAAGCTAAATAATAGTCCTTTTTGCTATTGGCACCAGATCCACTTTTAGGTTTTTTCAAAGTTCTAGAAAATGTATTTCGTATATTCCTCCAGCGTTCCTGACAAATTTCAACTGAAAGAAAAGAGATAATTTTTTTATTGCAGGCATCTGGCAACAGGAAGAAGTTATCGCGATCTCTCTTATCAGTTTTACAGAGGACACAATACAATATCTGTAATTGTAAACGAAACATGTGCAGCTATCTGGGAACGGTTGCAGCCACAATTCATGCCAGCACTTACAGTGGACAAAAAAATGCAAGAGGATTCCATGAGATATGGAATTTGCCAAATTGCGTTGGCGCATTGGATGGCAAGCATATTCGAATTAAAAAATTCGATTATTCTGGATCGGCTTACATTAATTATAAAGGATACTTTTCTATTATTCTTATGGCATGCGTGGACCCGCTTGGATTATTTACAACCATAGATGTACGAGATCTAGGTCGAAACAGTGATGCAGCGGTGTTTAAACAGTCACAGCTTGGAAAATTATTTCAAAAAGGCCAGATATATCTACCCGAACCTGCCACATTGCCTAATGACAATACAAACATGGATTTCCCTTTTTATTTTTGTGGGGATGAAGCATTTCCTTTGAAGCCAAGCTTCATGCGACCGTTTCTTCAAAGAGTTCTAAATGCCAAAAGAGCAATTTTCAATTTTAGGCTTTCGAGGGGGAGGAAAACCGTGGAATGTGCTTTTGGCATGTTAACTTCGAAATTTCGGATTTTCGAGACACCTATTGCAAGTAATGAAAAATGTGTACAAAATATTGTTAAATGTGCATGTGTATTACACAACTTTATAAAAATCAGAGAAGGAAAATTCCCTTCACCATCCAACTTTAATGAAGATATTCAAGAAGTTCCGAACATCCAAATAGAAGAGAATAACTACACTGGAAACACTGAAGGGCATCTATTAAGAAACTATCTCGCTAACTATTTTATTACACCC
Source organism: Dioctria linearis (assembly GCA_963930735.1). NCBI lineage: Eukaryota > Metazoa > Arthropoda > Insecta > Diptera > Asilidae > Dioctria > Dioctria linearis. The sequence goes on from OZ005743.1 coordinate 102,685,407, forward strand.
GCGGGATCAATTTCTATCCAATGGAGGTATATTTAACGAAAATGTGAAAAAATGTAAAGAACGATAAGATAGATCTACAAAGAATGTGCCACGTCATGTTAAATAATTAATCATAAATATTTATTGAATTACCACTTTGTCCCAATTCATTTCCTATTTTCTTCCATCATGTTTTTCCACCGCTTCCACAAATTTAATATTAAAAGCAATATCTTCAGCCATTTTCACAAACAATGCGCAAACTTTTCTGTTTCTTTATATTCTGTTGACTTATCGCTTCAACTTCTCGGCAAATACTGCACTAGTAAATACTGCGTGCAACAATCACCGTCAGCTGCATGCGATTTCTACTGCCCAATTTTTACTGCTACTTCGTCAATGTGACCGCTTTTCTGCGTGATAAAATAAAATTTCAGTCGCAATGCAGTAAGTACTGCATACTGCGTGTTGCATACTGCATACTTCATCAGTGTGACCGCCGCCATAGAGAGTACAGGAAGTGTGATAAGCCAAATTTAGCATAGTCAAATTCTGGATGTGTTAGTATCTGTTACCGCTGCAGTGAAAGCTCAGTACAACCGTGTAGTAGAATCAATATAGAGTGTAGGGCAATAAGATATATGGTTGTAAACAGTGCAGTTGCTCCCACCGAAAATGCTCTTAGTCATGCTCGTGGTCGTTGCCACTGCGCCAAGATAGCTAGGAAGTTTCTCAGCTGTCACAAGCGTAAAAAAATCTTCGCTATGTCATCGTTTTTGTTATTAATTTCAACTTAATTTAATACAAGAATATGTGTAAAGTACACAAAATAATATTTTATAACTATACTTGCCTAAAAAATTATTTCATACGTCATTATGTTCACAAGATTCAAATTCTCTGAAATTGGGCAAACTTCGTTTGACAGCTGAAAATACATTTGTCTCTTTCTTCATATAATTCTGACCCAGGGGCGGATCCAGGATTCTTGTGAGGGAGGGGCGCAACTTTGGTTTAAAAACGGTATAAGCTGGAAATAGATCAAAAGTTCGAAGATACTCGCCACCACTCGCAAATGTCAAGTACATAAAATTTATCATTAAGATACGTGTCGATCAGATAAGTGAGTGACTACCACTTGGAACGAAGAAAGTTGCTCAACATTCAAGTTTTGCCACTCGCGAAAGTCAAACGAGGCCTTAAATTATTTATTTTGTTTTGGTTTGTAATTGGTGGAAGTGTAAAACTTCCAAATCACCCATTGTAGTTAGTAAAAATAGGGAAACACATTTTGTTCAAATTGACAAATTAGTCAAAAATTGTAACTTTGCAAAATATAGGAATTAAAGGGATACGTACTTTACCTCCACTAAGGCAAGTTAACGGGATACCTCGGGATACCTTATGATTCAAAGCACAGCATGGCAGGAAGGTGATAGGGAAACGAATTAAGGGAACATAAGGAGAGCGTCAGATGTGCTGAATGTTACCCTTAAGCTTTCGCAGATTTTATGTTGGAGTAAAGACATAAATTGGTAGGCTGTTCCACATTCACACTGTTCAGGATAAAAACCATCACGAAATTTTACTGCATGCCCGAAAGTGATTTGATGAGCGGTTGCTGCGCGAGTTTTACGTGCAGGAATTATTCTGCAAGGGATCAGACGATATATTTCATTAAAACATTGACCATCATTGCGGCGTTGTTCGAGTGAGTCGATATTACAAGTTATATCCACATCGCCAGTGAGCTTAAAGGCTCTCTTTTGGACAATATCCAATGAAGATAAGACTATGCGACCAGCCTTGGGCCCAGATATGGAAATTGTATTATATTTGAGGTTTGGTGTAGCATTTGTAGAGAAGCTCTAGATTCGATGGGTTGAAATATTTCTACACCTTTTCAGTAATCCTAGACAATTCGCTGCTTCTTTGGCAAAACAAATGATATGATCTGTCCAGCTTAGCTTATAGGAAATATTAAAGCCAAGAATGTAAAAAGACGGTGTATCGCAAATCAGAGCTCCATCAAAAGAAATGGGAGTGAAAAGCTGTGATTTTGCTTCAAAGAGATGAGACAGCTTTGGCACTTAGATGCCTTGAATTCGACGCGAATCGCTTTACTGCAAGCGAGAACATGATCAAAGACGTTATTCATTGATCTAATCACGGAATCTCGTTTGACAGAAGTGACATTCACTATGGAATCCATAAGAGTATCAAGGGTACTGTCAACCGCAAAATTTGATATTATCAATGTCGTTATTGAATGATCTAATTAACCCATCTCATTTGACAGATATGGCATTCTCTCTGGAGTCCCCAAAAATGTCAAAAGAATAAGCGAAATCAAGGCTACTGTCATAGGCAAAACTATGGATGGAATTAAAAGTACGGGAAAGTAAATCATTAATGAAAATTAAGAAGAGAAATAACAGAGCCCTGGGATGTCTCGGCATTTATAGTGTGAGGTTCTGGTGAAACCACATCTAGTACAACCGGTATTATGCGGTCAGGTAAAACACTTTCAATCTATTAAAGAAGATGAGAGGAGAGACCAAGTGCTTTAAGTTTAAGTAAAACGGCTGGATGCCAGACTCTATCAAAGACCATTTCAATATCTAGAGCAACGATTTTGGACTTCTAGGTGTTCTGTGCAGTCTTGTCGACTTGTTTCAATTCTAGACACGAATGCAATTGATACGCGCGAAAAGTAGACACTTTCACTTTTCTTACATTACTTGGTTGAACTTATCGTTAAACCAAGAGCGATTTTACTGTTGTTGATATCTGCTGTAAGAATACGGAATGCATACTCTAAGGTTCTGATTTAGAAATTCCCAATCAGCATTTAATTGTTTTTTGTTTTAGGTTTTAGCTCAATAAGTATTCTACTATTGCATTTTACGCAATAATAAAATTGTTTTTCCAAAATAAATAAATGTCTTGCTTTAAATGTAATAACTCACTAGATAACATACAACGATTTGTTTGCCGTTGTGTTTTCAATTAAAACAAATCTCCCATCGCTTTTACCCGAATAAGTTCCGTTTCAAATTGAACGTTTCCAGAAATTTGTATGTCTTTGGCAAAAAGTGCAATAGAAGAATTGAGACGATCTACTGCAATTTTTTCGTGGTCTTCAGGGCGGGGGCGCCCCTCTCCCCGCCCTCTAGCTGGATCCGCCACTGTTCTGACCTACTTTACGATACCATGAAAACGCCCATGCACAGGAATTTTACAGGTATCGACACTTCCTGTTGTGTCTATATTCTAAGATACTGGGCAAATCAAAACTAAAACTGAAAAGTGAATTTTAGAAAATTATCCTCTACATTGCCTGCTGATGCTTCACATGAATTAATGCAATTGTACATCCATACTAAACGACAGACATCCACGTTATCATTACCCCGATGTATATATGTAGGGGTATTCAATCAACTAAGCAAATCAAATACCATGAACCAAATACGCAGTTAAATTTACCATGATTACCAAAGTAATTTTGCAGTTTATTTTTTATTGGAATGAGCTTGCCCTTGTAACTTATTGCAAGTTCTGAAAAATAATAATTTTTTTTTTCTAAATTTCCGTAAATCCACTCTCTTTTTATGCTGCTCTATCCCCTCCCCCTCATGGTATCTCACCGAGCTCCAATTTTTTCGGTTACCACATACATTCCTCTCCTCTCCCTTCTCCCGTTATTCCGGAAAAACCAGAACAAGCCTACTCCGTATATCCCTAAAAAGTACCCTTCTAAGAAAAAATTTCAGTTTATCTCAATGTCTACACTACACCAAAAATTGATACCATTTACGGTCCCCAGGAATCCGCACTTCACATTTCTCACGTTATCCCTAATAGAATTGGGAATGGAAAGTTAGGGAGTTTTAATCGGAGAAAATTCTCATCTCCCCCATTTCCCCAATTCTCATGCCGCATTCACAATGCAGAGTCGAGCAGAGTGGAGCAGAGTGAGCTTTGAGTCCAGAGCGAAGCTGTTCACAATACAGCGCAGAGTGAAAGTAGAGCTTTGAAATTAAACGTAACATATCGACAGGGATGTAACGGACTCAAATTTTGACTCAACTCATCGCTCAACTCAAGCAGTGAGTCACCTGGGTCATTGAGTCCGCTCAACGGTTGAGCGGTGGTTCATCGCTCGAAATATGAACGGACTCACTGGTTGAGCGGAATCAATCGCTGAGCGGACTCAATCTTGAGCCGACTGACTCCTTTAGTGGACTTGAGCGGACTCACAGCTGAGCGGACTCACAGCTGAGCGGACACATCATTTGAGTGCCCCCCCCCCCCCCCCCAACTCATGTTTTAAATAACATAAGGAGAATCTGGAACTGAAACTGAAATTTCAATCAAATAAAAAAAGCTCAGAAAAAGTATTCTTTATATTATACTATATTAATTATGCCTTTGCTAATATTCTTAGCCAACATTTCTCGTCCTCTCAATATAATGTACAAATTCAACAACTTGTAAAACCTGTAAGGAAAAAAATACCATACTTGAAAATGTTATAATTCAATTCAAGGAATTTGTACTTAAATTTTTCCATAGAATCAGCGTCTTACTTTATATTTTTTCCATTAATATGTAGCAACACTTGCATTTCAAAATTTTCGTCATTTATACGACAACTGTTAGGAGTTAATGTTAGTTTTCCTATGTTAAATAATATTTCTACCGCAGCACTACTAGGCTGAGCTGTGCTGTGTTGTATTCGGTTAAAAGACTTTTTATCACCGAAAAACGTTTGTTTTCAAATACGCTCGAGGTTTTGTCTGTGGAAAAATTATACTCCACGAACAATTTTTGACCCTCCATTGAATTTTGGAAAGCTTCACGATCTGAATCCCAAAATGGCGTAGCATAGAAGAATTGTTGGCTAAGAAAATTAGGAAAAGCAAAACTAATGTAATATAATATAATGAATGACTTTTTTGTTAGCTTTACTTATTTGATTGAAATTTCAGTGTCAATTTTAATTAAATTAGGTTCTCCTTAAAACATGATATGAGTGCCCTCAAGATTTGAATCCGTCAAGCCGCTCAAGTTTCGAGCGATAAACCAACGCTCCTGAGTTGAGCGATGAGTTGATATGACAAATGAGTACGTTCATTTACAACCCTGCAAATCGACAACACAACCCCAAATCAACAACGAACTTTAAATTTTAAATTAATATAACAAAATGTCATAGCAACGCCAAATCAACATGCTTGTTTGTCGTTGTCAAAATAATAAATTCGAAAAGGACACACCTATTGCACCATCTTCGAAACTAGATAAAAATTAAAGTAATTTTTTTGGTTGTTAAATCATGAAATCATAAAAAATATTAAATCAGAAAATAACATTAAAGCATGTTAGTTATGACAAAAAGAATATTCCAGTTCCAGTTTGTAAGATTTCGGAAATGCCAGCGTGAAATTAGAATAGAATCTATTTTCATGTAGCTCCACTCTGCGCTACTCTGAGCCAAACAGGGATAGTCATATGCACTACTGTGATGTGAAAAAAGGATGCCAGTTGGCACTCTCCGCTACTCTACTCCACTCTTCACTTTGAATGCGGCATTAATGTTACAGAATCTGACCCCATGTATTAGTTTTGTTTGTTTTATTACATGAGTTGATTCGTGATTATTTTACTACTACAAACAGCATCTACTTAATTTGTACACTTTTCAACATAGAAAGATTACAATTATCAGCAGAAGCAATATGAAATCAACATTATAAAAATTTCTTTTCCTATTTTAGAGACTGACCAGGAAGGAAGAATGCCTCAATTGGAAGCAGAGTATTATAAAGAAGAATTAAAAAAGCTTGACAATTTAGAACAAAAGTATATGGCAACATACCTAGCAAGTAAGTGTATAAAATATACAAACAGCATTTACATATTTTTATATATATTTTAAATTAAATTTAAATTGATTTTTCGCAGATATTGATGAATTAGATAGCCGCATATCAGATCGCCAGGAATTAGATGAAGAAATTGAGAAGTTGCAGGAACCACACCAAGTAAGAATGATGGCACTTACTGGCCACCGGCAAGAATTGATGGATAAGCTTAAACAAGGTACTTAACTTAATGATTTCAAATGTTAACTAAAATTCCTACATACAAATAGGTGTTAGGTGTTTCATATTAATATAAAAACAAGTAAAAAAGCTAGAATTGATCTAAGACCAACTCTTATGATACTTAGATGAATGCCGGTATGTAACTTTGTATGGTCACCTCTCTGTGCAAGTATGATTTTTGAAGTGCTTTTTCGGATATATTTCTAGAACGGTTCGTCGGACAGAAAAGATGATTGTAACCAATTTTATAGGAAATCGTATTCTGATGAAGTGATTAGTACAATAAAAATGTCTAGAACTGATCGTTTTCACAGTATTCGTGAAAAACCTAAATTTTTATAAGGCAACACCAGAAGGGGTTGCCCGACTTAATCCATTATTGAAATTTTATTTGATATTGCTATAAAAACACCACGTACCAAATCTTAGGTCTCTATGTTCTCAGGCAGTGTCCAAATATATAGTGGCAAATGAAATTTTTGTATAGCAACCCCACGAAGAAGTGCGCCGATTTCTCTTATTTTCGAACTGAATTTTATGTTTTTTTTAAAGTCCGGGTACAAAATTTCAGCTTTCTAAGTGAACACGTTCTCTAGCTATCGTGCGGACGGACAGGCGGGCGAACAGACGGACGGACATGCAAAAATGTGTCCAATCAAAACCCTCGAGAAGTACTTTTCCAAGCCATGAAACAGAAACCTATATGTGTGCATGCGTAGTCCGTTTTCAAAAATGTTCTATATTGATACTTATGGAAAAGTGCAAAACATTGACTTTAGATATGCTATAGAGCCTAAACTACTATCCATACAGGAAAATAGTCTTCTAGTAATTTACAGCTTGCTTGGTTGCTTACCTTCCCAAAGGCTACACTTACTATATACCTTACGTAACAAAATAATAAAATAGTTTTGATTACAAAGCAACCTTACCATTTTACGCTTAATACCTCTCAGCTGAGTAATAAATGCATGTGGGTATGTGCAGCCGTAGTCCGAATCTGCAGGCAGCTACATTCGATATCATCAACCCACGGCATGCCTTGACGGCACAGCGCCATTACAATGATTACTCAGCTGAGAATTTTTGTTTGAGGAGTCGTAGTCATTTTGTTAAGATAACTTTTTTAATATAATTTTGTTAGGAAAGGTATGAAAATTTTATTACGGTTCGGAAGATAAGAAAGCAAGCTTAAGATTAACAGAACGCCATTTTTCTGTATGAATAGTAGTTTAGGGCGGAGGAGCTATTCAAATCAAACTTTTGTCACTTTTAGAATGTAAGGACTACGTTGGGCCTCACATTTGGTAGGGAGGGAGTCTGTTTCTTGGCTTGTGAAGTATTCTCGAGGGTTTTGACAAAACACAATTTGAACAACTTACTTTTGTATTAGCAATACACCTTTCACTGGAAAACACACGAAAAACTCTTCTTCTCCTTCTCTTGTTTATGATCCAGAGCTGTGGGCTCGACAAGCGAGCTGGAGTTCCTTAACAATGGCTTGAACCTATGGGGTATATCGGCAAAAAAGTGTGCCGTGACCGGCTAGTAGTTGATTGCCATGTCCGGCCTGGTTGGTTAGTTTCAGTTTTTGCTGATACTGTTCTTAGTACTACAGTGGTTTATGAACGTGTTGGTTAATGTTCACGCAGTGATGGACAAAACACAAAAGACATCTACAAAGAAGGGCATATAACATTTAGGGATGTACTGCCCAAAACAAGGGGAGGGGGAAGTAGGAAGGTCTATAAGCAGTTTGCTACTTGAAGGAATCACTGGATTTACGAGTTAACTAGGTTGACTTAATTTATTAACTGAGTTAAAAAACTCATTTATACCTGCAGCAGTCCAGCAACTGCAGCAATACGTGTTATTTCCTTGAGCGTGCCGAACTCACAGGGCTGCAATAGACTGTCCAAAGAGCAGGCGCCTAGAATAGTGGGAAAGCCACTTTTGATAGATTTGAACTGAGTGCACACCATAATGCTGTGCTCTACATGTGTTGCAATTGACTAAGTCAGTTATACCTATGATCTCAAAAAGTTTGGCATCGTACCTGCGACCAGCATAGAGTCTGTTATTGAATCTGGTCTCTTTGGGAGAGAAGTCCCAGTCGAGCCAGGGGGGTTTCGGGGGAAAGGGAAACAATTTTTGTAGAAGGACCCAGAGGAGGCAGACATGCGGGTGAATTCGTCATCCCAGTCTTTGAGTATGAGCTGTTTATGACTAGAAGGGCATCGTCAAGGGAAAGAGAAGTCTCAGTGATCTGTTCTGATACTGCAGCTTGCTTAGCCTTCTTGTCCGCCAACTTTTTTAGAGCTAGGCCTCTGTGGTCCGGAAGCCAGAGGATGCGAAAGGCACGAGAATGGTTCTGAGCTAATAGGTCGAAGATTAATTTCGCATAGTGGTTTTATGTTTCTTTAGTTAAGGCTAGGAACATAGCTTTTGAGTCCGTGATGATGAGAGATTTAGTTCGAGAAGATGAAGTTCCCAGCTCAACGGCCATTCTGATGGCAAGTAGCTCAACTGACGTGGATGATTTTAGTACATTATATCTCTTTGTGACGGTGTTTAGAGATGGATATTCAACCGCACACACACACCTGTGCCCGGTTGGTTGAACGACACATCCGTGGCGTATACAGCCCAGTCATTGGAATAGTGAGCGTTGACAGCATGGAGGTACATTTGAGAAAGCTCTTCATCTGATATGGTGGACTTGGTCTTACGAACCCTTGCAAGCCTGCTATGATCTATAGTTAGGTTAACGGGAGCCCCTCCCGGGGATCAGCATGCTTCGGGCTATTTGAGAGAAGATTTCTTGATAGGCATTTGCTATGAGTGCACAAGGCAATCGCTTGGTGTCTAGCGCTCTGGTGTCATCCACTGAGATGTCACCTGTGCTGACACGCTTGCCGAATTCCTTCGCAACCATCTTCTGTGTTCTATATTGGGGTGGAAGCTCATTTGCCAGTCCATATCAGATGTGAGTAGGGGTGGTGGGTGGCACACCAAGAGAAGCTCTTAGACAGGAATTTGTGAGCTTTCTAAGCTTATTTTCGATGGACTTGGAGCGACACGCCATTGTGGTGCTGGACAGCTTGATTTTCGGTCTAATTGCAGCCCAAAAGGTCCTGAGTGCTGACTTAGGGTGGATGGGGTGGCTTCTGGCAGTGATCAATCTGAGGGTGTAAAGGTAATATGAGGATGATTTTGATACCTGTTCAAAACCCAGAGTCAGGTTTGAAGAAAAATGTCTGCTTAGAAACTTCAAATATTTTGAGCTGGGACTTGTGAGCCTAGACAATTAAGTGATAGCGACGAGAGCTTGTTACAGCGAGTTGGCATTATGACAAGCTTTTATCTGTTAATTGCAGGTTTAGAAGAGACGCGGCCTCCGAGAAATTTTGTACTGCTGCTGCTAGTTTTGCTAGGGCATCACCGAAGGTTTTTCCAGATGAGATCATGAGAAAGTCATCAGCGAACTGGACCATACTAACATCTTCACTAGCGATTTCATGAAGCTCTCTTGTGTAGATGTTGAAGAGAGGGGGGCTGAGTGAACTGCCCTGCGGGAGCCCACTGTATAACCGCACTGGCTGAACTTAGTGTGAGCTTCCTGCAGGACAGGAAGTTCAAAATCCAGTCAGTGAGATTGCCCTGGATATCTAGAGATATGAGCATTTCTTTCAGTGTGCTCAGACAGACTGACTCATGTGCTGAGGATATGTCTACAGAAAGTATAATTGTCTTGAGATTTCTACGACAATTGGTGGAAATCAGGTTAAGAAATGTGTTGATGCACTGGTTTACAGACCTTCCCTTGATGTAGACGAAGGAGTTTTTCAGATGGAGTTTCTGCTGCCTTAGGTGTTTTTTTTTCGCCTGTCCGACACAATGCTGTTGATGCATTTGATGAAAATAGATATCAGGGCAACCGGTCTAGAAGTGGCACATCCGACTTTATTTCTTTTTGGAATTGGAACTACTTTGATTTCCCTTAAGTGAGGTGGTATTGAGTTTGATAGCCATAGATCATTGAGCGAGTCCAGCAGAGAGGAGAGGGCTGTCTCATTTAGATTTTTGAAGGCAAAGAAGGGGATGCTATCTAAGCCTGGTGCAGAAAAGTTGGACTTTCTTCGGAGAACATACGATAGCTCAGGTAAGGTGAGCGGGGTTGGAGATACGGAGGCTAACCTATTGTTGGGGGGGCTAACCGCATGCGTTTGGCCCGGGGAGGGATGCCTGATGAGGGATTCGGGAATATCGAGAGATTCAGAGTCATCCCATTTCTGATAGGCATCAGAGCCTTGAAATTTTGTTGACAGGTTGCGGAAAATTTTAGAAAAATTCCTAGAGTCAAGTTGTTCTAGATTATCGACAAATTATGGTAGTGTGAGCTGCTTTGGCTTTACGAATGGATCCTTTCAGGAGCCTGGATGTGTCTAGGTACTTGTTTAATGACACATTAGATGAGCTTCTTATCAGCTCAGAGAATGCTGCCTTTTTTATCTCAAAGAGACGTTGAATGTCTGGATTCCACCATGGCTTGGGGGAGAACTTGCTGTTAGGCAGTGAGGTGTGTTTCTCAATAATTTCTTTAATGTCCTCAACGATGTGAACAGACCTTCCGAGCGCCTTGAGATCGTCTAAAACTTCAGCTTTGTTTAGGAAGCGTCTGAGTGAGGCAAGCCTAGGTAGCGACGGGTTTGATAGCGTTATCGCAACTGAAAGATGGTGTGGGCCTCCGACTTGTTATTGGACTACCCTGGTTGAAATTTGGACTGGCGGGAGAGAGGATATCACTAAGTCAAGTGTGGAACCTGAGCTGACCCAGGATGGATTTGAGAAGAAGGTGGGGTAGGAGTCAGAGATAATGGACAGACCACAGGTTAGGGCAGCATTCTTCAACAGAGATCCCTTTCTCACTGAGGCGTCAGATCTAGCAATGTTGTCGTCCCACATGGGGTCTCTTGCGTTTAGATCGCCACTCAGAATTACTGAATTGAAGTTGGAGAAGAAGATGAGACAATCCTCTATAGAACTTTTGAAATTATTTGGATCAATCCTAGGGACAGAGTAGGCGGTGGCTACCATTACGCTGGAGCCATGGTCAGTTAGCTGAACAACGACAGTGTCCATGCTAGAGTGAAAAGGAATACGCTTGTAGTTGAACTGTATTTTGATAACAATTAGAGAGTCTCCGTTACCGTCGGCTCCATCACTCCTGACAAGATTGTAGCCTCTTAGGGAGGCAAAGCGACCGGCCTTGAGCCAGGTTTCACTTAGTAATATTATATTAAAAGTGTTTGAGTTACTGAAAAGTTCAAGATGTGATTTGTTAGCGTTGAAACTTTGGATGTTGAGATGTAAAATCTTCATGAAATGTTAGAAAAAGGACAATTTCTTCTGCCAAGCGCTAAGCGTGGGTGCTTTGTCTGAGGCAGATGCGCTGTTAATTATCTTGAGGTCAGTTGAGATTTTGAAGCTGTTTATTTTTGTTTTTAGATTTGATAGGAAATCAGAGTTGAGTTCAGATGTGGAGAGTTTGCTCAGCTCAGTGCTCGGTTGGCTTGTGATTGCCTTTACAGTTGTTGTAGAAAGCAGGACTTAGGCATGGCCATAGCTCATATGTTTCCTTGCAACAGTTTTCGCAGAACGGACTTTTGGCTTTGCACTGTAACGAACCGTGACCATATCTAAATCATCTCATGCATAGTCTAGGCCGGGGAGTGAAGTATTCGACAGACCGTATTGCTCCAGCAAACGCTACCTCCTTCGGAATTTCTGAACTCATAAATGTGAGCTTCACTACAGGAGTGGGGATGACTTTGTTATCATATTTTTTTTTTTGTATATCGAAATACATGTGTCACTTTAATAGGTAATGAAATGTATTGGAGAATGTCTTCATCGGAAAGATCAGTGGGAACATTCTTGACAATACCTTGCTTTCGTAAGTAGGTAAGCGGGATGAAGATTTTTAGACCTGAGTTTGGAAGCCCTTTCATCATTAGGTTGTTAGCGGCTACGCCACTAGAGAAATAAACCTTTACAGAGTTGAAAAACTGTTGCTCGATTTTTACAAAGCTGAACTTTGCCTTAGACAGAATAACCCCCACAGCAATATCGCTAAGTCTTACTCTGTTCTCTTCCGAGGTCGCAGTGTTATCTTCTCTTGTGATCAGAAACCAGTACGGGACCTTGTCTTCAATGGAGTAAAGGAACACATCCGGGTTTGAAATATTAGTGAGATTGATAGAATCAGAGATTGGTAAAGGTGAGTTGATAACATCTGTTAAAGTCTGCTCTTGTTCCTGCTTCCTGCTACGTTTGCCGTCAGGAGCATCAGGGTGAGGAAGGATTTTGAAGCTTCCAGAAAAGCCTTTTCGCGCTGCTTTCGTGTGGGCTGGTTTAACAGTCCTGATTTTTTCTGATGATATTGATTGTTTGTGTTATTGCAAGAGTTTAGCGAGAGGTTGTCTAATACAGTTTGGTTCTGATGTTGGGTCGAGCCCTCTCCCCCAGGGTCGCCCGAGTCCATATCGACTTCGTTTCCCGACATCTCTCCTAGTGCTGCATTCTTTCAGCAACCGTTATGAAGGGATGCCAAGAGCAACGCGCACAACTTGTTTACACACTCAGTTCAAAAATGAATATTGCAATAGAAAAATAAAATAAAAGTAAAAAGGAAATAAAATACAAACCTGGCTCAACTTGAGCACAGCCTGCGCAAGGAAAAAATACTCTTGAGCTAAGAATTTACGAGTATGTATCTTATGTTGCCTGCTGGTGAGACCGTAAGGAAAGAAGTGAACTAATGATTTAGAAAGCAAAAACCACTGCTTGACACGTTTGTACACCACTGCTCGTCCCCACGTTGATTGATAGCAACTCCGATTTTCACTTCGTCTTTATTATTCAAATTTGAACAATCCACAAGAAGTCTGACAACAGACGCCGCTTCGAAATTGATGATTGTCTAACCTCACTTTCTTTATCACAAATATCGCTCGTGTGTGACACGCTTTTTTAGTGTGTCCACTTTTTAAGAATTCACAAATTTTTGCAGAAATTGTGTATAATCTAACAAACTTTCCAAATTTTTACGTATAAAAATAAAATTCGCTTGATGTATTTTGGAACTTTGCACTCGATGGATGCTGATTCCTGCTCCTGTAACAACTTCTCACGTTGGCGTTCACAAGATGAAAACGCACGGAAACCTCGCGACCGCGAAACCGTCAAAACAAAATTATAAATACCGCGGAACTGTCAGAATTCATGTATTGCCAACATATAGCACATGAATTCGGGGTATTTGTTTACGAGGAAGCTGATGGTGGTATTAACAAAGTGATAAAGTATCTCAATGAAAAGATATTTAATAATTTTTGATTTCTCATATAATTAATAAGAAGAAAAGAGATAGAGAGTAAAATCGAAATAGCTAAAATTTACCTTCCACATCGAATTCTCTAAACATGGACGACAAGAATTTAATTGCGCGATGTTATAGCCCCATTTGGAATTTTAATTTTCATTCAATGAATTTAAACTATGATGGAGATCTTTTGAAGAGAAAAGATAGATGTTAATATTCCTCATCCAATGAGATAAATTACACCTGATGAAAAATAACACGTCTGATAAATTTGCATTATGGTTGCAGGTTCTACACCAACTGTTCCGTTACGCACGTGCTGAAATTTCAGTATTGTTAAACAACAAGTAATTTTATATCAGCTTATTATACAAGCACATGGTATAACCTTTCCCTACATAGTGTTCTTTCATAGTTCCAGGAACTATTCTCTACACATTAAATTATTTGGTGATCCTACAGGAACCAAGCTACTACGTTAACGTTTCATCTAGGGTATCAAAATGCGACTTCGATAATGGTGATATTAGTGAAA
>OZ005743.1:102704417-102746255 GCA_963930735.1 Dioctria linearis
GAGGAAATAGGACAAATATATCAGGAATCCAGAGATGAGTTACGAGAAAAGACTAAGGAAGTTTTATTGGAAATTCAGGAGGAGAAAAGCAGAAATTTTAATAGGCAGCGTACATCACCACAAAGATATCAAACCGGAGACTTGGTAACGATCGAACGTACACAGTTTAGAACAGGCCTTAATATTCAATCAAATCACGTGTTGATAAAATAAAATTGAGGGCGTATAGTATAGTATAGCTACGAACGGACTTGAAATAAGGCGCCATAGTAATTATTATTATTCTGTATAAAAATACCTTTCTAGTTCTATAAAAATTATTCCTTTTGGAGGTGGGTATCAAAACGATTGATACTTAACGCTCAACAAATTCAAAATTTTGGATTTTTAACTGAATTTTTTCATTCCAATACTAATTTTTTCTGTCTGAGGCCTCAATCGTTATCGTTATCGCGTCAGTGTGCGTCAACCTCTTATTATAGGTAAAAAAGTAATACATGTTCCTCGAATTGTACATGCAATTGAAACGTAATTCACATAGAAGCTATGTATGTGTGTCGTATACCAAAACGTTGTCTATTTATAAAAGAAAACAATAAAAGTACACAATTGAAAGAATATTGAAGTTTCTCATAGAGTTTTGAAATAAAGGGCTTTCTAATAAGAAGTATTCACATTTCGGGCGATATTCTGGCAATTTCGCGTTTAATATTGGCTCTTACCTCGTCTTTCTGACTAGTTGGCTTCGCATAGTCCAGAGGCATTATATCAAACCATCTCGGTGGGCAATTGACGGGTCCTCCTCTCAAGAAGACGCGATTTCCGAAGTTCGTCTTCAATAAGTCGATGCATGGTATGTAGCGCCATCCTGTTGAAACCACATCTCTTTCACATTCATGCGATGCAAATTCGGAAACAAAAACGATTTATCTTCGTCCTATTGCACTCGCCATTGACTGTAGCGTGGCGGTAAGCATTATCAACGAAAAGAGACGGCCCAATGATGTCGCGCCAGCATGAAAACAGCACCAAAGACTTACTTTCTTGTAAATACAGTGGTGCCTTATACAGCACCCGCCGTAGGCGCTGCCAGCTCGGGTATTGCATTTCTCATCAAAGCAGATGTTCGTAGGAAGCATCAGCAGAGATGGGCGAACCTGAGTTCTTGCAGGGCTCAGAAGGAAATAATATAGAACTGCGGTTGGTATAATCAGCGCCCAAATACTTTGTGCGTACTTGTCCGGCTTTCACCGGGAGGAATCTGGATACTCTAGAGTCTGCTCTCATATCTGAAGATGAACTGAAAAACCTTCCTCACCAAGATCTGATGCACTTCATTAAGATGACAGGAATGTTTTGGTGATGGGGTATCTCGAAAGATAGTACAATGGGCCGCTCTGGCCTCCGTGCTTGGGATCTCTCATCCCCCATTTCACAAGACGGAGGGCTCCAAGATCCCGAAAGGGGGAAAAGGGGGACCTTACTGATATTGGTTATAGACATATAGACAATATTATTGCTAAAGCGCTGGGGAGCCTCTCGATGTGAGCGCAAAATCCCAACAACAAAAATTGGTGCTTGTGCAGGAGTCTTGGGTTTGTATGGAGCCTATTCGCGGTCTAACGGAGGCGCAAGGCCCTCAAATCCTGTATGACACCACGTGCTCTACTCCTAGGTCTTGTTTTGTTGCGACAAAAGACGTTGTGGTGCTCGTAATGCCTCATTTGTTTGACACGGACCCTACATCGATCAAGCTCTACTTCAAGAAGAATGAATTCAATAATAAAATCCTTATTCTCTCAGCATGTTACCCCTATGACGTCACTGCTCCCCCTCCTACTGAGGGAGTAAGGCGAGCAGTTGAGTATATGAGGTCTAATAGGATTTGAATATGGGTTGGTTGTGATGCCATCACGTTATCTGGGGCATCTCAGACATAGCTAGCGGGGTGAGCAACTGCTGCAGTTAATAACTTCAACGGACCTGGTCATGCTGAAACAGGGCAACGGTAGGTTTGTTTGCTACCAGCCGGAGACAAGAAGTCATCGATGTGACTTTTGCGTCCTTTGACGCTTTTCCCTGTTTTCCGACTGGAGGGTATCACGAGATGAGTCTCGCTCTGATCACCGCTACATTGAATTCTGCATGGGCGCGGACCTCATGGAGGTAGAACCATACAGGTATCTAAAGCGGACTGATTGGGGGAGATACCATAGGGAACTAGTTTCCACGCTCGCCTCTCCAGCGGGAAAATTCAGGAGTTTGCCGCCTTGGAGAAGGCAGCTGGAAGCCTGCAGCGCACTGTGACTAAGGCTTTCGAAGCTTCCTGTCCCATTAGCATGGGCATTGGAAAAAAAACCTATGCTGAGGTTGAACGGTAGACTTAGTGAAAACCATAAGGCTTCCCGAAGGCTTTTTAATAAAGCCAGTAGGAATCTATCACGACTATTAGAGTAGCTACAAGAGGCTTTTCGGAAAATCAAAAAAGACAGGCCTTCTGTGAGGAGCTTGATAGCTATCGTGTACCGGTTGGGCTTTTTGGCCAGGCTGAGTGTTCTGAAGGCCAGATGGCTCCTTTACGCCATCGACGGAAGAAGACTGCAGACTTCTTCTCTCGACGCATTTCCCAAACTGTAGGCTTAAAGAAGACCTATAGCTATGTGGCGAACATTCCTTACCTCTCTCCACTGTTGGTGATTGGTCCGCAGCTGCCAAGGTAGTTGATGTCGCGAAGGTGAAATGGTCAACTTCGCTCTCCTCGGATCTTAAGGCCCTGGGTCCAGACGGTATTCTGTTTGAAGGCGAAGAGCGTTGTGCTCGACTCCATTTTCAGGGCATGTATTGCTTTTGGATATGTCTCTGAGGTTTGGAGGGAACTAAGGGTTGCTTACGTCCCGACCCAAGTAACAATTTTATTTTGAACATAGCCTACATAACGTTGTTTTTACTATTCCATAAAACCTGTAATAAAGCTATATAGTCAAGCCAACTATAATATGACCGTAAAAAAACCTCTTATAAAACTAAAAGGGCCCACGCTCCAATAAGCTGGGAGGGCCTATTTTTAAAACTATATAAAGCCTTATAGGATTACTCTTTGCAATGATTTGCAGTCCTCTATAAAACTTTTCGTAAAACGTGTCTGGTCGACTTGCCCGCTGGATATTGCGACTACAACAATTCGACTTTGAGGTAAAACACGTTAAAGGAAAAAATAACGTTGTGCCAGATTCACTATCTCGAGTTACTGAGATCAATCTATTACAATGTATCCCTAAAGATACCGATAAATGGTATTTGAATATGTGTGAAAAAGTAAGATCATCTCCTATGCGAATGAGAAACTGGAAGTTAGAAGGATTAGCCTTCTATATTAAGCCAAACCAAGAATCCATTAGAAGCTACGAGAACAGATGGATGAGAGTAGTGCCGGAATCACTTCGTAATGAGGTCCTCCATGAATGCCATGATTCGCCGATGGCAGCTCATTTGGGAGTTTTCAAAACTCATAAGAAAATACTGGAACGATATTTTTGGCCAGGCATGGCAAGAGACGTAGCTACATACGTAAAAAAATGTGAAACTTGCTTAAAGTCTAAACCTACAACCAAGCCTCCCTTTGGATTGTTAGGTAAATTTAAAGAAGTTTCCAGGCCATGGCAAATGATTGCTGTGGATCTGATTGGACCCTTTCCACGATCCACTAAGGGCAATACTTGTTTACTTGTAGTAAGTGACTGGTTCACAAAAATGCCATCGTTATTTCCAATACGTAATGCAACAGCAAAAAAAGTATCAGAATTAATTGAAGACCGAATATTCCTCGAATATGGAGTACCCGAAATAGTGATAATGGTCGCCAATTCGATTCGCACGAATTTCGGAAACTGCTGTCCAACTACGAAATAACAAAATTTTGGCTGAATTGTAAGTATCACCCACGTAATAATTTTGTTGAACGTTGGAATAAAGTCATCGGCAGCGCGATAAGGTCTTACATCTCAGACAACCACAAAATTTGGGACCAAGAAATTAAATATATTACTGTTGTATTGAAAACCGCGGTTATTGTAATGACCGGATACTCACCATTCTTCCTAAATTTTGGGAGGGAATTCGTATACTCAGCAACTGACCATAATCTGCACAACCGACCAAGTCCAGAACAGCAGACAGAGCAAAGCTCCTTTTAAAAATGGAACCTATTTGCTCTGACATTGCAACACGTTTAATAAAAGCTTACAACAAAAATAACAAGGGTAAAATAGATTACAAGTTTGAAATTGGAAATACTGTCTATAAAAGGAACTATGTATTGTCAGATGCTACTCTAAATTTTGCAGCTAAGCTGGCTCCGAAATTTATAAAGTGCACCATCCTACAAAAAAAGTCAGACTTAGTTAATCGGTTGGCTGATGAAAGTGGGAAAGATATTGGATGGTGGCATATTAAAGATTTAAAGAATGCATAAAAGTCATTTAGTAAAAAAAAAAAAAAAAAAAAAAAGAGAAAAAAAAAATATGAATATATTTAGCCAGCTACATATAATTTTATTTTATTAGAAAACCAAATAATTAATAAGAGATGTACATTATTGAAGTCATAAGAAACCTTGAATTACATAAAACCTTAAATAGATTAAGTTGATTATGAAGATAGTTTAGCACAACGCACGGCACTAGTTACCAAAATTTATTATTTTTTAAATTGTAGTAAATAAAATCAGTCTAGTTCACCCCCTGATATACAGTCAATGCCTGCCATGATGTTCAAATTCAGAACAAGAATACCAGTTAGGCACTAAGATAAAAAAAAAAAAAAAAAAAAAAAAAAAAAAAAGAAAACGCTACGTGCAAGCAAATTATGCCCTATAATAGTCACCCCATTATTTCAAGAATTAGTATCCAGTACTCACTTGATTATTAGACTTCATATTATAGAGTTATGCTATGCCAGTTAGGATTCTTAAACTTGGTTCATAAGTCATACACTTATCACAAGTTGGAATTCCTGACTACCAATTAACTAATACAATAATAACAAATGAACATACAAATATAACCACAGTTAATAAGTTCACAATAGAAGCCTTAAGTTCTCCTGCACATAAGGCGAGCTCTTACTCAGGAAAAGCACGTTATCTTATATCACTACTGCAGAATTTTATTATTTCTAACTAACTGGTATAATAGGAGCGCATCAAAATTATTAGTACTGGCATATCGGAACGTATACATAAGGTTCGAAAAAAATATCATTGGACATTTTTTTCTTACTCACCAAAGGGGGGAATTTAACGCTAGATATTGGAATCCAACTATTTTTACTAATGCCTAACCCTTTGTATATATAAATCTATAAGACTGATGAGCCACTACAATTTTTCATATAAAAAAAAATGAAATTAGTAAATACCAAAAATTCATGCTCTTGATTACTTTACTAATTAGATAATAAATAAATTTAACTAAAAATACAATAGTACAAAAATAAATAATAACTAAATAAATCCTGAATTCAAATAAAAACAAAGAAAAGAAATAATTAATAATAAGTAATAACTAAATAAATCCTGAATTCAAATAAAAACAAGAAAAGAAATAAATAATAATAAATAACAACTAAATGATAACCGGTGTGGCAGTACAACTATTGAACGAGTCAACGATAATGAATATGTGGATGACAGCCGGGTTGTTCTGACGTCTAGGCCATTTTTTGTGTGTGCCTTTTTTGGTCGAGCTGAGTTTCCGCCTTTTTGTGTGGGCTGTTGGCGCGATAAGCTGAAGTTATAAGTAAATTGGAAAACAAGAAAAATACTTTTTCTGGCGTACAAGGCATCGACCACAATTAAGGAGACCTCCGTTCCGGCGAACTAATTTTGAAGATCAACGAGTAAAAAAGGAATCGAGGAAGAAACAATCCACGAAAGTAAGCAGCGAGTTACATATACGCCACGAGGGATTCTAATAACCGGTTTAAAAGATTCAGGGAAGTAAACGCCGCATAGGCCCCAACAATTGTCCCTACTAACCTAATGTTAGGAATATATAAACTTAAACCTAAACAAAAATATAAAGTCTAACCTATACTAATAATTAGCTAATTATATTATTGTAAGTAGGACGGCCGAATAGGAAAAATGCTTCCGTGTTGAATGTACGAACCAAGGGCATGAAATTCTAATAAAAAAAAACTTAAGGCTATTCAAAATCTTTCATTTGCTTAATTTTACATGCAACATAACCTAGGAATAGTTCCAACTTTACAAACTATAAGCGTAATTTAAACTCATAACGCATAACGTTAACAAAACCATCATAAAACTACTCCTCAATCCTTTTTTAAGATAAAAAGGCATTTGAAATACTATTTCAGGACAGCTTTTAGACTTGAAACTTCAAAACAAAAGTGATCTTTAAATTCACAATATTGATAATAGAACCAAATAGATGTTCCACTTTATAATAATTAAATATGTTGAAATGTAAATTTAATTTTATTCTTAAGTGCAGTTTTTACAGTTTAATGTAGCAAATTTTACGGCGATTGAAAATTTACTGATTATATCACATAAGATAGCTCGAAAAATAATACCGCTCCTCAGAAATAATTAAAATTAGGAAAAGTTTAGAAATAATTGTAAAATTACTTTTTTTTCTTTACATTATAGTTAATTTTGATATTATTGTACGTTCGGAATTGAAAAAAAAGTTTGAAAATGATGTCCCCTAGCTCTGAAACGGCTTAAATTCCTGAAAATACTTAATTCAAAAATAATGGCATAAAATGGCGATTTCATTTTAAAGCTTATTTGCTACTTGTATAGCCGTAATAAAATCTTAGGATGGTTGCTATTAAAACAATTCATTCTATTGTAAATCCATTTGGTTTTAAGTAACCTTTCTGAGTGCTCCTAGACTAATATAATGCCAGCTGCTATTAAATAAAACGATTTAGTTTTGTATAAATGCATTATAAAACTTAGCGTACTTATGACACTTGTATATTTGTATATGTATTTCCAATCGAACATAAGTCTTGCTTCTGACCTTTACCAAGCTTTTATACTATTTACAAGGCTAATATTACCTGTATGCATTGTTCGTACGAATCATTTTTTAGTAATTTGAATTCATACATTTTGGAGAATTTTTAAATTTTTAATTTATAAAGGCAAAATAAATTTGTTTGACTTTAATTTAGTTGCTAATAAATCTGTTCGCTCCTTTTCAAATCTATTTGATTTCATTTAAAACCATTTTAGGTCTATTGCGACTCAAATAATGTTACTTGCTCTTGCATAAATCTATTTAGTTTTATATGGTTTTATATGTGTCCGCGATGAAACTTATTTCGTCTGTCGATTTCTTCTTAACATCTAACCATTTATAATCTAATTTATGATCTATCATCCCAAAGCTGTCTCATCTTTTTAAAGCAAAATCATCACTTAACCATTTCCGTTTTTTTTTAATGGAGCATTAATTTCTAATTCACCGTCACTAAGCATTTTTGGGATTAATATTTCCAGTAAGTTAAGCTAAACAGATAATATGTTTTCTGTTGGCAAAGAAGCATAGAAATATCTTGGATTTCTTAAAAGGTGTAAGAAATATTTCGCCCCATCAAATCTAGCGGTACAAATCTTATATCAGACCTAGAATGGAATACAATATTCTTGCATGTCACATGACGAAGACACTTGGAAAGACGTACTAGATTTATACGGCATTTGACTAAGTCTCTTAATCTTAAAATGATTTTGTGAAAGAATTTTGAAATGCATTCTTAAAACCTCTGTCTGTAATAGTTTTATGATAGATTCCTACATAGCCCAGTAGCTCTCAAGACCAAATTGTCCCTAAAATTTGACTTAAAGTGGCCGTCCATGCTTCCTAATATAACCTTTAATTCTTATTTTTAAGTTTTATCAAAGCTGAATACAATAGTCTTGGCGCATGCTATAAAACCTTAATAAAATCAAGTAGTATTTAATTCCTATTTTGGTACTTAATGGTTTTATCCTCGTTGAAATGATGACAGCCATAAAACTTCTATAAGTACAAATGGACTTAAATGCTAAATAATTTTATTACTACTCTCCAGGAGGTTTTTAAAACATAACAATAAAATCAATTGTTCTAGAAGACCAATTGGCATGACTTACAATCATCATAAAACTATTTAGCAACTTCAAAACCTTAATAAAACAATTATAAAACCTGAGTAAAACTAAATAGCATTTAAATAGTTATTTTGAGGGCCTGGTAAAGCTTCTGCGCAAGGCGGCGTGCTTTCTTCAGTACTCTGGTGTATGTTGGTTGACTCAATAATCACGGTGCTGAAAAACTTGGGATTCTCATGTGAAGCGTATGCTTATGACATCCCTCTGCTCATTTCCAGGAACAGCAAGACTGCTGCCTGTGCCTTCAGGCATCGAGGCCTGAATATTGTTGAGGACTGGTGCACCTCTCATGATATAATAGTGAACCCAACAAAGACCAGCTTGATGCTCTTCTCCAGAAAACATAATCTTGGGTAGGGTGTTCTTCCAAAGCTTTTTGGACACACTCTACAACTCTCTCCTCATGTCAAGCATCTTGGAGACTTCCTCGACTCGAAGATGGCATGGGGATTGCACGTAGAGCAAAAAGTTGATGCGGCTACGAGGGTCTTCGCTCAATGCAGGAGAACCTTTGGCTGCACATGGGACATGAGATTGAGCGTTGTGCACTGGATGTACACCTCGATTGTTAGACCCATGCTTATATATGCCTCCTGTGTATGGTGGCCGAGGACGCTTGAGAGGACTGCGATCCTAATCTGGCGGGCCTGCAAGGGCTTTCCTGCTTGGAAATTACGGGCACCATGAGATCTTTGGCTACTGCTGTTCTTGAGGTCCTACTTAATCTGCCTCCACTGGACCTTGTCATTCAGCCAGATGCCAAAAAGCTGTGTGCAGATAGCGTTCATGGAAAGAAATCGTGGACTGCGTGAAGTGCCTTATCGAGCGTTCCACGGTCCGCTCTAAAAATTTTCCCCGACGGCTCTCTCACTAATGAAGGAGCTGGGGCGGGGCTATTTCCTGAGCCTGATATTGGGATGGAGTACTCCTTTGGAAGGCACATCACTGTTTTCCAGACTGAAGTCTTCGCCATATCGGTGATAGCGAAGTTATCCCTTGATATGCAAATCAAGGGGAAGGACATTGCTATCCTTTCGGATAGTCAGGAGGCCTTGATGGCTCTGATTGGCCCTCGGATAACATTTAAATTGCTGGGGGATTGCAGGTCGTCTGTGGATAAGTTGTGTATCCACAACAAGGTGTTCCTTTTGTGGGTTCCTGGTCACATCGGAATCATGGGAAATGAAAAGGCTGATCTTTTACCTACAGTTGGCTGTGATTCTCCGTTCCTCGGACCGGAACCCGCCGTAAGCGTTGCCACCTAGAATATCGGGTCCCTCATCAAGGCGGATGTTCACAGGAAACATCAACAGAGATGGGCGAACATGAGCACTTGCAGGTATACAAAACTGTTTCTTGATGGGCCCAGTGGGAATATCTCCGATTTTCTCCTGGTGCTCGGAAGGAAATAATGTAGAACTGTTGTTGGCATCATCACCGGCCACAGCTCACTTCACGCTCATCTAACAAGGATAGGAGTTGTTGACAGCCCTAAATGTCTGTTCTGCCTGGAGGGAGAGCCTGAGACAACCGAACACTTTTTGTTTACGTGTCTGGCCTTCGCCTGGAGCAGAATGGATACTCTACGGTCTGGCTTTCTATCTGTGGATGAGCTGAAAAGCCTACCTCACCCAGACCTGATGCGCTTCATTAAGACGACAGGAATGTTTGGTGATGAGTTATCTATAAAGATAGTACAATGGGCCGCTCTGGCCTCCGTGCATGGGATCTCTCATCCCCCTGCCTTTTAATTTAAAAAAAAATATTCTCAAGACTCCTCGCGTTTCTTTTTGTTACGGGCACCGGAACAATAAGCAACGAAAATGTGGACTCGAACTTTTGCACCAACTTACGAATTGAATGTCTGGTAGAACCAAAATTTGGCGCTCACGCTTTTAAAGTTGCGACCACTGACTCCGAATTTTGTTAGTAAGATTATTTGCAAGCGTTACTCATTCGTGTACTTCATGGTGATTAAATGGTAGGCATTACCATTATTTCTTAAAACTCTTGTTAAGAAAGGATTCACAAGTAAGTTGAAAATTCGGGGCATTTGAAATTAAATATTAACATTTTATTACATATTACAAATATATGTATATACAAAATTTTAAATATTTGTTCTTATACTAATTTTAGTTGAAACAGAAGAAGATGCAACTAAATGGAATCGCTCTCCTAAAGGTGTTGTAGATGTAAAGAAAAGCATGGAAAACAAATTAACTTATCCGAAAAACTTTGGGCGCAGCAACATAAGAACACTTGAAGTTGTAGAAGAGCTTCCAGAAATAGTAAGTCTTTTGGTATTATAGTAGATAAATAAAAGAGAGTAAAGATGTCACAATAGTGAACAAGGTGTTGCAAAACGCCAATCCATTTGCTCGTTGCACTTGTTCCTCTTCTAGTCGCATCCCTACCCATAGCAAAGATTTGGATGTACATAAGAACACAAATATGAAAGATGAATTTGGTTTATATTGATATCTTGTATCAAAAATGGCATAATATTTATGGAGTTTGCCAATGTCAATTATCGCAACGTTAATTATATCAAATTCGAATTTTTTTTCAAAACTATATAATATTGTTGAAAAATATTAATTCATTGTAGATAATTTTCCTTCAATTAATACCAAAGAAAGGATTTGATCATTACTGAAACGAAACTTCAGCATGTATGTAAAATATAGCCATACATTACATTGATGTCTGATTTTGATTGATATTGCATACGATTTCACTAAATTGTATATGGGGCAGAGGAGTAGAGAGGAGGAGTTTGGTAGGAAACAGTGGTTAAAAGTTGTTTCCTGATATTTTATTAATCAGCCTATGATGCCTAAACGATACACCCTATGATAATATGATAATTTATTTAAAAGTTGTTAGATAAATAATGCTTTGATCATTACCATTACTTTCCTCCTCCCATCAATTTCGAAGTGACAATTTTGAAACCTTAACTCAAGTTATTTTCATATATATGTATGTATATACATATACAGGATGGCCCGAAAGTGACGTCCAAAGGTAAAATTTAGATGCTTCCAGCTTCATATGTTATGCGATTTTGCGTAGTTTTCGAGCTATAATGTTTTTAATGGGTTTTTGAACATTTTCGACCAGATCGGCTTTAGAAAGGTTTTTTAATTTGTAGAATAGTTTTTTAGAATTTTTCTTTGTAACTTATTCTCTATGAATTGTCCTTTCACGTATAAAATAATCAACTTCGTAACATTAACGGAAGCTGCAAAAGTTTTGACCTAAAATGGAGAATTTACGTTCGAGCGAGTCATACTTGAATTTTCAACTTTAAATTAAAAATCAAAAACTGTAATTCCATATTTCCTGGGTTACTTTGAAAACTGCCCTAGACTCTAAACTTTCATAATAATACAAATCACAGACACACGTCACTGTACAAAATTAACAAAAAATACACAAAGCTTTTTAAATTGTAAAAATGAAAATTATTTTGTTTATATCAGGGAATTAGATCCAGAGGGCGAACAGCTTTTTAATTAAAAATTAAAATAGTTTCATTTGATTGTATTTTATCCTCGTTCAATAATAAAGCACTTCAACAACAATATTTGTTGACAGTTCAATGAGCTACACGTTAAACAAATATACCGAAATGCATTATTTACTTATATGGACTTGTACAAGTCAACGGACTTGAAGCAGCACGGCTGTATCGGGTTCGGGATCAACTTAGACGCCGAAGTGGACCACAACCTGGCCGCTATCCCGATCATCGTGTTTTTATAAATGACTACTATCAGAACCAGCATAACACAAGAACAAAATGCTCAGCCGTATTATTAACAGTAATACACATGCGATTAACAGGTTCATACTTGGTAAAGTTAGACCTTGAGGAGTTAACATGCAACAAATGTAGCCTTCTAAAATTGAGCCTACTATCACAGAAAGAGATTTTGTTAATTAAAAATGGAGAATCGATATTCCCGTTTATTCCCGTTTATTTCCGAGTTGATGCACAAAAGTTACATCGGCAACCATACGACGTTTCTCAAGCGAGTGCATATCTAAAAGCTTCAAGCGATCCTCATAGGGTGGAAGAATTAATGAATTATTCGAGGGTAGGTGCCTGAGAGCAAATCGTAAGAAGTTCCGCTGAACAGACTCGTTACGGTCAATGTGTGTACCGTAAAATGGAGACTAGACCTGGCTAGCGTATTCAACCAGTGGTCTTACAAAGCAAGTGTACAAATGTAATGTAATGATGGGATTCGAGAACTCTCGAGACCAACGTTTTATAAAGCCCAGCATAGAACTACTCTTTGATACCATGACGTTTATATGGGAAACGAAATTCAATCTTTGGTCACATTTGACACCCAAGTCACAGACAGAACTAACACGGTGAATCGAGGAACTCGAGAATTCATAATCATAAGTGATTGGTTTCTGATTCCTGTGGAAAGTCATAACTTCACATTTGTCGATATTGAGTACCAAATTATTGCTTTTGCACCAGTCGTAAAATGTATGGAGGGCACCCTGTACATGTTCACAATCGTTAAAAGATTTAATCTGAGCGAAAAGTTTAAAATCGTCAGCATACATCAAGACTTTGCAGTGCTTCACAACAGATACACTGTCGTCAATAGATAGAATAAAGAGCAACGGGCCCAGGCGACTCCCTTGAGGTACGCCGGACGAAACTTTCAAGACTCTGGAGATGGAATGGCGGAAATAGATTTGGTATGTTCTGTTATCTAAATATGACTCCGTCCATTTTAGGAATGTTAGGGGAAACCCAGACTCTTCCATTTTAAACAATATCACGGAGTGAGATAACTTGTCAAAAGCTTTATTAAAGTCAGTATAAATACAATCTGTCTGGAAGCCTTTTGCAAACCCGCCATTAGTATCCGAGATGAATTCCAATAAGTTGGTGGTTGTAGAAAGCAAATTCTTACAGGAAAATGATAGCTGAGAGTAAACGATTGATTCAAATAATTCGGTCA
Source organism: Dioctria linearis (assembly GCA_963930735.1). Taxonomy (NCBI): domain Eukaryota; kingdom Metazoa; phylum Arthropoda; class Insecta; order Diptera; family Asilidae; genus Dioctria; species Dioctria linearis. The sequence goes on from OZ005743.1 coordinate 102,717,603, forward strand.
TGCAAGATAATTTCACAATAGGCCTATAGTTAGAAATATCATTTTTACTACCTGTTTTGTGAATCGGTATGATGAAAGATTTTTCCACAGCTGCGAAAAGCAACCAGTATCGAGCGACTTTTGGAAAATAATTCTCATCGTGGCTATTAGGGAGGGTCAACATGACTTCAAAAAGGCTGGAGGAATCCCATTGGGACCCGTTGTGAAGTCATTTGGAAGCCCATTAATATGATCAAGTATGTGTAATTGTAGGGATAGTGAATGAAACGTTATGAGAGTCGTTCATATAACTTATGAACATGCACAACACATTAATGTCATGCCGCATTCCTGGTAGAGCTGGCCGTCGTGCAAGATCCCCTAGAGCTGGTCCGGATCGTAGACAAATAGTGCTAGAAGAAGTTCGTTGGCATCCATCGAAGACCACCAGATACTTTACGTGGAAGGATACCATGCATATCATATTCAGCGAGTCCAGTCTTTATTGCCTACAGATTATGAATTGCGGTTTTTTTTTTTGCCAAACCATGTTGCGAAGACAGCAAGAGGATCCCGGATATATTAATAAAATTTTGTGGACTGATAAGTCACGATTTGAGCGAACTGGAATATACAATATTCATAATACGCACTCGTGGGCGGTAGAAAATCCACAAAAGGCGAGAGCTTCAACTTTTCAACATCGTTTTAGTGTATGCATGTGGACTGGTATCCTCAATGACGAATTAATTGGGCCGTTTGAACTGCCGTCCAGAATTGATGTAGAAACCTACAAAAGTTTTACGGAAAATGAACTAAGATTGTTGTTGGAAGATGTGAATCTCGAAGTTAGACAAAGCATAGTGTTTCAAAATGACCGCGCCCCATGTCACAACGCAATGCAAGTGCGAAATTACTTGAATAAAACGTATCCTAATATATAGATCAGACGGAACGGACCAATTAGTTGGCCTCCACGCTCCTCTGACCACAAAGAAATTACTTACGCCCGAGAATGTTTCAATCAACTAGAACTGGGCGAAAATTTAAGAAGCCGAATGTGCGGTAAAATTGAATAGAAAAGCTTTTAGGCGATTAAACAAAATTTCCAGCATAGGTGTAGGATATGTATTTCTGTTGGAGGCCGTAACTCTGAAAACCTTTCGTAAATATATTTATTTTTATCACAATCAACTGTGTTTTATTATCAATTAATTTGTAATATTATGAAAACGGGTTTCTCTTTTCACCTCAGGTCATTGCCAGCTACAATTCGTAGAAGAAATTTTTTTCTCTGGATACTTTTAGGGTGGTAAGTGGAGTATATGTGCCCCAAGTGCATGAAAATGGGTTTTCCGGCGACAAAACGTCCCGCGAAAGTTTTAGTAAAAAAGTACACTACCCGATAGTACCCGGCCAGACCTTTAATTTGATATGCAACATGCTTAATTGGAACCACCAGACATAACCTTACCGAGTTAGAGCCGATCTAAGGTGTGAAATATGTAGTATCACAGTTCGAATAGATTAAAGACTTAGTATATTTTGAACTTAATTTTATATATGATGCCATATGGATACCTTAGTAAAATTTACACGGTAAATAGCCAATGAAATGAGAAAATTTTTAAAATAGGTTTTGCTGAAAAAGTTGTGACTTTTTTTTAACTCACCCTAAAAAATGTTGCCACATTTTATTACTGAGATAAATTCCTGATTTTTTCAATTTAGCTGAACGTTAGACCCATCCAATGCAAAAGTATATGATTCCGGAGGTCATACCATTTCGCCAAAGTAAATTTTTATATTCAATAAAGTTCAAAAAAATACCATGTACCAAAATCTTTGAGGGCGATTTAAAAAAAAGTCACAATATTTTCACCCAAACCTATTTTAAAAACTTCCTCATTTCATCGGCTACTTACCGTATAAATTTTATTGAGATATCTATATGATCATACTTAAAATTCGGCGCAATACGTACTGTCTTTAACCTATTCGAACTGGGATACTACCATTTTTGCACATCATATCGGCTCTAACTCGGTTATGTCCGATCGGAAATCGGGTTTCACCATTTACCTCCTTTCCTAGAAAAAATTGTTCGTGGAAGAATTTTTATTCATGTTAGGCTGGGGGGTAGGAACCCCCGAGAGGGCGGTGGTTTCAATTTGGCATGTTGCATATCAAATTAAATCACTCGCCGAGTACTATCGGATGGTGTACTTTTTTTGTGATTCAGGAAACTTTCTCGGGACGTTTTTGTCACCGGAAAATCCATTTTCAAGCACTTGGGTCACATACACCCCAGGTACCACCCTAAAAAGATCTAGAAAAAAAATTCCATTTTTTTTGTTCGTGTAAGCATGACCTATCCTTAGCCTACGGATATTACCCATTACACCGATTACAGGACGCTCTGTATGTTTATTATGAAATCAGAAGGAGAGATCTTTTAATTCCTCCTACCTTCAAACGAAACGCATATACCAAAATCTCCTAATTTCCACCAATATCCCACAATTCAATTTTGATCCCTCCGCATTTCCTATCACCTCCTTAATACTCCAAGTTGATGTAGATCACACTATATTATATCAGTGGTTTGGTAACATAAGCACTACCTGCTAAATAACTGTAAACGTAAAACGTACACTTGCTTTCATAGAAGACTTTGTTAATGAAAAACTTTTGCATCAAATTAAGATTGGAGAGCAACGAACGCAATGCAACGGAATGGAGAGAAATGTAAAATGTATGCAGTAAAACTGAGGCTAAGGCTAGCTTCTTACATTGGACGCATATTAAATTTAAAGTGATAGCGAAGTTAGGGCCAAAGTTGAGTCGAAAAATATGAAGATAATTATAAACCTCCTTATGTTGAATTCCTGGTTTTAATGGAAACGCTACGGGAAATGATAATTTTGTCTTTAGGAGAATGATCCACAGCCCCTCGATATCCAAAAAGGCTCCCAAGGTAAACAGTCCACAATCCAATCCCCGTTCCATTACAGTAACCATTGAATATACATCCGTCTCAGTAGATCTGCCCCTCCGGTAAGTGTGCTGTGAGGTATTTAAGGGAGAGGCCTTTAGGGCTAATCCCTTGATATATTCATCCACAAGCCTCTCCAGGCATTTCAAATTGTATGAGGTGAGGTTTATGGTTCGAAAACTCTTCGAGTCCATGTATGAAGCCTTACCAGGCTTCGGAACGAAAGCAAACCTTACCTTCCTCCATATCTCAGGAACATGTCCAAAAGTGATACATGTCCTGAAATGGAATCGATGTAGAAGGGCAGACAGAATACCGTTTGGACCCGGGGCTTTAAAAGCCAAGAAGGTTGAATTGACTATTTAACCTTCTCGATATTAACTATTTTGACAGCAGTGGAACAATCTACACAAGTGCAGAGAAGTAGGGTTTGTTCGCCATGCAACTGCAGCCTTAAGATGGGGTAAATATGTAAACGGGGTAAATGTAGTGTGTGGACAGCATCAAAAAATTTTAATAGGGAAAGAGAGTCATGCTCTCTATTGCACTTTCATATGCAGTTAAAACTATTGTAATGACGAGTCACAGCCTCACAAGCAATTTCATATAGGTATGCCTACGTTAAAATCCCATATTAAGAAAGAAATGTTTGACAAAAATTGATATTGTCAACAAAATATGTATTATAGGATAGGACTTAAAAGTCGGGAATGATGAAACCTTCAAAGCGGAAAACCCTTGTTCACAAATATGTCGCATATACCAAGGAAGTAGTATGTTATTGGTTCAATCTTCCATTGTCCCACAATTCTTATAATAATAAGTAATACAAACAAATACACTTGTGCGGACAAAAATATTAATTGATTGGAATTATAAAAACTGTAGCCAAATACGTGCCTTCGTCAAACTAAACTAAATTGGACCCTTTTATATTAGTAATGACCTTCTCTTTTCTTCTACTGGTATGTGATATTATCCAGTAAGTAAATTAAATGTTGTAAATATGGTTGTTCGCCAGTATCTTTAAGTCTCCTCAACTGTTTGGCACTGGAACAGTTTGCCTTTGTCCATAAACTTTCGGTATTCGTCGTCCTTTTCGATTCTCACAATCCTAGGCCGGCTTACAAAAGCTTAACTTGAAATTGTCGATCAAGATTAATTATGACCTTTCTATTTCATCTTGAAAATGGGTAAATTTGGCTTTTTTGCGACAACTCGGCTCTGCGACATTATACGAAAATTGCTTTATATACTTTTTTGTTGCTTTTTTATGCTGTACAATTTAGGTCATATGACTTTTTCACCTAGCGTTGATCGTTGTGGAGATATCGGACGAGAAAGTAAAAAATTAAGAGACTGAAACTTGATTTTTGCTGTTTTCGTGATAGATATCGAAAAAATTATACGAAGGGGATTTCTCATCTTAACAGGCTGAAATTTATTGAAAATTTTTTTAATAAATTTACCAAATGCATTTTAAGTGCCAAAAATAGCAAAAATTTTCATTATCAAACTTGTAGAGTATGTTAATACCTGCAATGCCGTTTTTTTTTGTTTTTTTTTTTTTTTTTTTTTTTTGTAAGGGAGCCGGAAAGCAAAAAATTAAAATTAATAAAGAGTCACCAGTTCTGATCAATTCACTCTTACCTTTAAGAGAATGTGCATTGGGAAGAACTCATTTTCTGGCATACGACCTCGCACCGTTTCCAATGTCTTTATTCACCGAAGAAGGAATGCAGAAAGGAACAATAATGCTTTCAAACCTTTGGAGGAAAATTTACAACCTGTCAACAGACATCTTCAGACAATTGATTGCGATTTTCTTCTGCACAAAATTTTTTGGGGTCCTATTGAAACATTTGGTCTCTACCAGAAATGTATTACGTACAGTCAACAACACTTTGGAGAGAATGCCAGGAACGAAAACTTTGGAAAGAGTACGATGTTCGAGAAAAACCAATCGTCAGAATTTACATTTGATGAAACTACAGCTCCAAAAGTTAGTCAAGGAAATTTCTTTGCAAAAGATACAAACAAAAATAACTTTATACAAATGCTTCGCCGTTATTTTGCTAAAGACGAAATCAAAGCTGAACAGGCCATTGAGGATGGAGATACTCTTATCGCAGCCAGGGGAATTGAAGAAGCATCGATTTATGACTCTGTTGAAAACTTCGGCGAAGACATCGATCTTTTAGTTTTAATAGGATTAGCAAAACACACAATTTATTCTAACAAATAAAGTGGGCTTGCGAAATAGTGGGGCCGTGGTAGCTTCTCTACTCTCCATGGGCATCGTAAACCTGGCAACCAGCAACTATTAGGTATTCCACTTATTCCGAGACTGGCCATTGCATCTTAGTAAATCGTTGAAACAAATAGTAGAAGAACGAAATCAAGTATAAAAATAACGCGTAATATGTTAGATAAATATATGTATGTCGTAAGCACTTGATGTAACTTAGCACATCATGAAATGTAGGTAGATAGTGTAAGGGAGACCGCACACTACCGAGTCAATTGATAGTCCAGTCAGCAACTGATCTGTTGACTAGTCACCGATTGATTGATTTTTAATCGTTGCTGATTGACTATCGTTGCATGTGCGCATATTGCATCGTCTTCTGTCAGATTAGTAATTGAGTCAAAGACGTTGAGTTTGGGTGGTTTTTCGATTTTCGTTCAAATTTTAGTGTTGTTAAGCACTAGGTAACCGATTTTAAGATTTCGATAAGAAACATATACCCTGTATTAATTTATTGATGGTTGAGGAGAAGAAGAAGGACTTCAAGAAAGATATATGGAAGCATCCATGCATTCCTTCCGAGCATAAGCATAATTACTTACAATGAATGTATTTATATCTAATAAAATAAACGGAACTTTACTTAAAAGTTGAAAATTTCATCAAAATTGTAAGATTCCTAAATTGCTGGCGGCTAGGAGGAAATTTACAAATGCTATGAATTTTTTCCGCTTTCAATTTTCACTATGTTCGCCTCAGAAAATCAATTAGATCTCACCCCATAAATATTATGCGATAAATGTTAAATGTAAATTCGTTTTTTATGTACTTTAGTCGGATAAACTTTATTAACATTTAACAAAATAAAAAACTTTACTTTCGGCGGCTACGATCAACAACAATCAACTAAGGTTCTGATGTAGACTGAGCAGTCGGTTTGATTCAGTAAGTTGCCAGTCGTCAACTCCCCTCTGATTTTTTAGTTGCTGACTGACGTAAAATAGAGAAGTATGCGGTGCCGAACGTTGTTGCATGTAATTAGCAAAGTCAACTGATATTTTAGTCACCGGCTACAGTCGATGATTGCGCAGTGTGCGGCCTCTTACAGTTCGCGCTTAATCACTTTTTAGCCACTTCATGAAATGCTACAAGCATTTACGTCGATAGTCTAATACCAACCGGCATAACCGAATGCTAGGAGAGGTAGATGAGTAGTGAAGGCGGAAATCGCGCCCAGACCTGCGAGCAGTCATACACACACGCCGCCGTACGACATCAGTACGTGCTTATATGCACCTTGTTAGGTACAGTTGAAGCTTTCAATATAATATTATGAGAAATAGAATAGTTAAAAAAAAAGTCTAAAGTGAAAAATAATTAGGGATTTTTATATTAGAATTTTTTTAATCGCCCCCAAATTTATAATGAAAATCTATATTTTAAATCATTGACACGTTAATAGTCGTATATAACTATGTAACTCGTTAAATTATGTAATGATGATTATAGAGGCCGACACATACATATATTCCTCTTAATTAAGGATGACAGTTCTGTGTAAACTCAGAATGGATTTAAAATTGTTTTTATTATTAGTGAACTTTGAATGTGAAATATTAAATCTTCTTCTGAAGATCATTCAGGAAATTTATAGCTCACTAAAACTACTTCGTAAGCTTGAAGCTCTGAGAAGAAAAACAACTTTGTATCAGAGAAATCAACATTTGCTTTGTTGATAAATATTAAGTAGCAACGACCCCAAGATCGATCCCTGAGGTACGCAGTCGAGGGAAAGTATTTGGCGGAGATTCTCACGGATGTCACAATTTCCAATATAAAGAATTTATGGCAGTAGCATGTAGATATCGCGTTTACCTCATATATAGTTAAGTAATGGGGTAAACCTTCGTTATTAGAAGCATGAGATGTTTTCAATGATCTACATAGTTACGAGTATAAGTATCTATGATATTACTAGCATTTTATAAAAATTCAGGTTTGTTTGTTATTATTTATTTCTTTTCTATTTAAAAAATATCTGTGTACTTCTTTACACTAGAAAAACGAGACAAAAATGGCAAGGATTTTTAAAAACTATTCGCTTTTCCTGCTAAAGATATGTCCAATGATGTTCTCGCAAAGGGTGCGAATAAATTAGAAACAATACCGCTCGAATTCCAATAAAATGTTGCATGTTTACTCTATATTGTCGGTAGTTGCAAATTATTGGCAAGAAATCATTCTAATACCGATAGAATGTTGCAGGTGTACTCTATGGTTTTTTTTATATAGCCAAATAAAGCTGGAAACTACTGTCGCTGGCGGGAGAATATAATGTTGGCGTATAGGAATATAGAAATTCTTTAGACTTTAGAATGGTGGCGTGCTACATAATTAATTTTTTTTATTCTCTTATTACCAAAAAAAAACAATTAATAGAATATTGACAACCGACCGCATATTAAATTGTGCGACTAATAATCTCATTTATTTTCAGGCTGATATCTCAACAGAGGATGAAAAACTTATAAGTCTGGCTATAGATGATCCAATCGACGACGACCTTAATTGTATTATGCAACGAGCGAAGCACATTTTCCTCCAGAAAAGTAGAGTAAGTGTAAAAACAAATTCAATTTTTTTTAATCACACAAACATATGTACATTCATATGATCACACAATAAATGTTATAAAACTGTAACACCATAAATTCGGCTTTCTGGTTACACCGTTTGAAAAATTAGGGCAGCAAAATGGACAATGGACAAACTACTTTGAACTTTGGTTGAATTGACCAGCTGATCGATATTTACTTATAATGTTTATCTGATAACTGCAAAACAAACACTTCAAGTAGTTATCCGAAATCAGAAAGATCGACAAAAAAAATATAAAATATGAACACAAAACTAGTATAATACCACCATACTCCTGAGGGGAGAGGAGTACGCGGCAGGTCGAGTAGTCGTTGGAAGGGGCATGAAGTTGTACATATAATGAGCTCTGTAAGTGACCGTACACTTTGTATTTTTAAAACACAGGGTATTTTGTGAAAGAATACCAAATTTTTTTAATTACCCTGTAACACCTAAACGGTTGAAATTCCGCTCCCCCTTACCATACAATTTTCTGTTTCACTAGAGTACTACTATCACTTCCGGTCCTATGGACCACAATGCACGAAACACTCTGTATAAATGGTACTATATGTATACATTTTTTTGGCAGATCGTCCAAGTTTCTGCCGCTCTGTGACTCGATACACATCAGACTTACAAAAAAAGTGTTTTTAAAAAAAATTGTAGGGAATTTAGTCTTCTTCAAATTTATAGTTTTACATTTTTGCGGTAGGATCAACCGTTGAGGAATTATTTAAAAAAAAAAAACAATTTTTGGTACCTTCAATTCAAGATGGCGGACCGCGCGGACCCCGCCCAAGGGTCTAAACTTGGATTTTTCATCGAGGCCAGGAACTGGATAATATACATAATAATCACTACTACCCCACCTTTTGTAGGGCAAAAACCCCCACTGACTGGACTGTAATACGACTGCCTTTTCTTTTATTTCCTTTGAGTTGTTCTTTCGCAGTTTTCAACATAGCAAATGCTATCTCATTCGCCAAATCCATCCTTGAGAGCATTTATTTGTGGCAACGCACATAAAAAAATTTGAACCAACTTTCCCATTTACTTTTACTTAACTTTTATTTAATTTTTTCACGCAGCTATGCAGATTTCGTACCATGTATGTATATCTCTTTTGTTTATCATCTACTGTCATTAACTTGTTGCGATTAAAATTAAAATTGCTAATTATTGTAGAGGTAGGTAAGTTTCTTTTAGGATGGGAATTGTTTTAGAAAAAACAACCGAAATTTTTTTAATTTTATATGCGTGTATTTATCAATTTATGTACGTATCTTGTATCTGGTAGCCCAGTGAACCCGACAAATATCAAGAAACTCGGGGACTTGAAAGCTGAAATAAACGATCGTGGAACGAACTGCGATTTATAATAATATATATAGAGACAACATACAGCGGATTAAACTGAATTATTATATTTCGTTAAATAATATGGAATCACCACAAAGAACAGTATGATAAAAAAAGAAATCACAATTAAAAAAACCCTTCATCACTCTCAAAACAACTACCCTCCGTCCGTTATCTGGTTCTCCGTTTTTTTTTCTTCTTATTGCTACCGATTACCAATTACCTCTCGAATTCTAAGACGATTTAAAACTGACTGACTGACCTGCTCTGAAATTGATCTGTTCACCTCATCATGGTTGTCAGCACTAATCAATTGATTTCGATTTCAATTTCTTTTTTGAGCCACTGAACTTAGTGAAGTCGCAGCAATTTGATATTTGAATCATGGGCTTAAATCTTGGATTTGACTATTAGGACTTTTTCTATAATAATATATGTATTTCTTAATATTCCTAATAACTCTTTGCACTTATTTGTTTTATTCATTTATTAATATTTTCTACAACTTTATTCACTTATTTTTTTTATTGCCTGGATCAGTGGAATTAGCATATTTTTATGAATTTAAAGTTGATCAGCTATTGCGAAAGTAAATAATCGATACCTTTCAGGTCGATACCCCAAAGAATTCAATTGCCTCGCAATTGCTTTTCTGGGTTTGTATATTTTGCAATAACTGATTATGCATATATATTATACATAATTAGATATTATATACAGGGTGTTTCCTCCATGGTGGTCCATAGAGCGGGAGGTGATAGTACTCACCTAACAAACAAAAAATTGTAACACAGGGAGAGGGGGGGCATATCGACCGTTTCGAAGTTATGCTAGTTTTTCACAAAACACCCTGTATCTCTCTCTACCCTCAGGAGTTATTGTGGTCTAAACTATCGGATTTTGTTACCTTTTTTTTTAATTTGACCTCTATTTTTTTTTTGCAGAAAGGTCATTAACATTAATTTTTTTATATAAAAACTATAAACTGTAGACTCTCCTTTTTAATTTGACCTATCACACCCTATGGGCTATCTGTAGCCCTTAAAGAGTTATTAGCTCTTAGCCTATTCTCAAAGCAATTCTCAAACCTATTTCCAAAGATAATTTGTTCCCTTAATAACTGAAAACACGTAATTTAAAAAAAAATATCGTCTAATTTCAGTATAACCTAAATAGGTTATGAGCTAATAACTGCTTAACGATTACAGTACGCACATAGGGTGTAATAGGTTAAATTAAAAAAAAATTTAGGTTAATGACTTTCTCGTAAAAAAGTTTGCGTGACCCACCCCACCATAAATTTTCAAGGTGCGAGGAGAAAATATCGACACACAGCAGTAAATGCGAGGTCAAATTAAAAAACAGGTAACAAAATCCAAAATTGTTAGTTTAGACCGCAAGAAGTCCTGCGGGGAGAGGAGTTCGGGGCTGGTCGTTGAAAAGGCCATGAAGCTCTGCATATAATCATCTTAAGACAGTGACCGTACACCCTGTATTTTTTAAGATACAGGGTGTTTTGTGAAAACCTAGCATACTTTTTTAATTAGCCTGTAAATCCCAATACCCCCCCCCCCACCCCGTGCCCTAAAATCTTTTGTTTGTTTCGGGTAGAATTATCACCTTCCGCTCTATGGACCACCATGGAAGAAACACCCATCACTACCCCTGATAATATCAAAATTTTAGCTTAAGATACACCTAGAAGATCAAAGAGACGGTATTTTTTCGCACATTTTTGGCTAAATTCTTATTTTTTTTTAACCTTTGAAAGAAGCCTTTTCAAACGCTACCCCACCCGATACAAAAAAAATAATAATTTTTTTTAGATGGCCTAACCCACCTCCATTAAAAATAAAAAACAAATTTTTACATAATCTTTGATTGTCGAAATATGTACTAGTCACAAAGACCTAACATTCTACAAATTTTAAATCCCTACGTCAAGATGTTTTCGAGAAAAACATCTATGAGAAAGACGGACGAAGACACGAGCGATTTCATGATTCCTCTTTTTGTTGTACGAAACCTTAAAAAACAGATTGGCTTATATCCACGGAATCCATCAGCAGTTAACATACTGGAACAAGAACAACAATTTGAAACCATAATTACGAAAACACATTTGTCACGGACGGAGTATTAGAAACAAGGCCTCCGATTTCTGAATAAAAATATCAAACCTGAAAAACTTAATATATTTCGATGCTCATCAGAAAAGTGCATTGGGAGTCCGCAAGACACACCTTTGTTTTTGCTATGGAAGGGAACCCAAATCGAGTTGGAAAATTATTTTATTCTAGCTGAGGAATCTGTAAACGACAACACAAACAGTGCTGCTTCCCGATAATAATACTCAAGCTAAGGACCTTGCTAACGGGGTCACAGTTCCTCCAATCTCGTTTCTTTATGATACCACTCCATGTAAAGAATCCTAGAATGATGACGTTATTTGAGCAGTGCCGATTCTAGAAGATGAAAACCCTACAATTGAGCAAACACCAACTATTACTGGACCCCAACATTGTTACTCAGTGGCGTACTAGAGCTTTTGATGCCTGCGGCGGTCCCCAATTTGCCGCCCTTGCTAAGACAATCAAAATCAAGAGTGGTTATTAACAATTACGGAATATAAATAAATAAATAAATAAAAATATTTCTTTTGTTTAAACAGATTGTACACACAAAATAGTTGCGTTTTGTTAAAAGAGATAAGAGATAAAAAAAACGCTGGTAATGATAAAATGTAAGTGTGTTTATATATTTATTTTGCTTTCATTTTTCATTAGAAAAGTCTTGAATGACATTCTCAAAATTTATATCATCTGTTTTGTTTTTCTATGGAGAGTATCGCTAGATTTCGCAATCTTAAATCATCGAAGATAATTTTTAATTAATTTTAATTATTTACTAACTACACTGTTGGCTATTGTTCACAACATTTTTAACAATATTACTATGTTGGGAACAGAGTCTTTCAACCTATACTTTTATACCCTAGATGAAGTTTATAGGGTATACTAAATTTGCCATTCCGTTTTTAATGCACAGAAATAATACTAGTACAGAAAAATGGGTTTTGCTTTTTGCATGTCCGTCTATCTGTCTGTCTGTCCGTCCTCACGATAACTCAAGAGCTTGTGTACTAAGAGAGCTGCAGGTGGGCTTTAAAAAAGATTGCCATAAAAAAAAATCGTTTTCAGTATATATTGGGACACTGTTTTGCTCGTGGAATATTCATATTTGCACCGGCTGCTGTTGTTGTCGTTTGCAAATAGCGGGACAACGTAGAAAGCTGAAATTTTGTGTTTTTATAAAAATAGTAAATATAAATTCAAATATGGGCTAAATCAGGCAACCCCTTCTTGGTGTTGCCAAATAAAAAATTTGGTATGAAAACTAGAAATATTTATATACGAAAAACCATTTCAACAATCAAACTTGCACTGATGAGTGACCATACCATACCAGCCTCGTACAAACCACCGAAGTGAGGGGCTCTTGGTGGAATAAAATAAAAATCGACATTCTTGTTGCTAGAAAATGATGTTATATTCTCCTGAGCTGGATCTGAATATATTTCATCCAGCAGTTCTGCTCATTGATTTCTTGCGCCTACAAAATGTGTGGCCTTGTGGCTTTATCACAGAATAGATTTCTGCAGTGTATCCTTCTGCCAATAAATTGTTGAAAGGTCGCTCACTACTTCCAAGTGCACAGCCTTTATGGCAAAACACCTAAACCCTGCAACATAGGCGGTTGCTTGCCACTTATTTTCTAGTAAACCCAGAGAGGATCACATAAATCAAAGCCTGAGTTAATGAATGGCCGGGCTGGTTGAACTCTCAATGATAGTAGCTTGCCCATTATTTGTCAGCAATTGTGGTTTGCTTCTTGCGCATTTGACGCAATGTTGTACTACAGCACCCTCGAGGGTCTTTCGTTAATATACAAAAACCGCTGTCTTGTTTTGGATAGTAACCCCTGTAGGCCAACGTGGTAGTTTACTCGATGCGTATCGACCATTAAGAATTTGGTTAATTCGTGTGTATAGGGCAGCAGTATAGTATAGTTTGCGTCATATGAAAGGATGCTAGCTTCCAAACGACCTCCTACTAGTAGGATACCTATATCGTATAAAACCGGCGTCAGAGTAGCCAATGAGGTTATTTTGTTAACCTTATTATATCGTTGTAGATGGTGAATATCTTCTTTAAATTCTATTTCTTGCATTTCACCTACGATGAAGAATAATGAATCATCCATCTCTTTAGCAGTAAGTGACCTTCCCTTCAAGAGTTGTATCACCTAGTCCTTTACTTCTTTTGATAAATCGTAGAATATATCCAACCACCCGTTGTAGCTTGCGGAAGGACTTCTTGTGATTTATCTTATGTATAAAGTGGATTGAACTGTCTTCATCTTCCATTGATACAGTTACAGGAAAGGACGATGCCTTTCTTTCTTCGTTACACTGAGCACTCTTTTCATAAGGCGGGGGCCATATGGATTCATTTCTATCTGGATATAAAGGGCCTTAGAACCAAAGATAACTGGGTTTTAAGTTCTTTGGGTCGATTACTCTGGAAAGAAAATCGGCAGGACTTTCTTTGGATGTTACGTATCTCCATTGTTCGGGTATTGAAGATTCTGGAATGGCTGCATATATATTTGCTACAAAGGTCTGGAATGAAGTGGATGTCGCGTTTATTCAGGCGAGCGTGATCTCTGAAACCACATGTCTTGAAAACTGTATATTGTTCAGTGTTTTCATATTGTCCCGAAACCTAGTCCGTTTAGTGTAACGTACGATAGGAAGAGCGGCCATATAAAAATTCATGATTTTTACGTATTTTGTAAAAACGATCAGTCCTCTGCGGCTTATTGCACTGAAAAGTTATTCAGAATATGAAATCCTATAAAATTAGTTATAATAATTTTTGCTATCCGACGAACCGATATAGAAATATATGCGAAAAACCACTTCAAAAATCAAACTTGCCCTGATGGGTGACCATTCGAAATGACTTACTAGTATTCATCTAGGGTATCACAAGAATTGGTCTTACATTAGACCAATTCTAGCTTTTTTACTTGTTTTAAATGAACTTGCATGCAAAGAGATATGACATCAAGCGAAGTGCCTTTTGTTGTTAAATTTAATAACACGTTGGAAGAGAGGCTTGCACGCATGCTGAACTATGGGTTATGCAATATTGGTTTCGGATCTCCAGTTTCAGATGTGTGCTCATATTACTTAAAAATAAAATAAAAAGTTAAAATTTGCCAATCTGCAATGAGAACACTCAAGAAAAATATAAGTAAGGATGGAGACTAAAATGATAACGCTAATGAATATTTAAAGTTAGTAATTCATTTCACAATACGTCAAAGTTAATACACTATTCCAAATTCAAAGGGAAATATATTTCAGAGATTGCACATTCACGAATATTACTGGAGATACTTATAATGTCCACTATGTCACTTAATAACTAAAGAGCTCTCTTATGTATCAACTGAAATGATAACTTCAAGGGGCATTCACTTTTCCGAAATGGCACCAATGTATATATACAGGGTGTCCCGTAAGTCGACGTCAAGCCGGAATCCGGTGATAGACCAAATCATAACAGTTACTTGAAATATGAAAAAAAATCTAAGTCATGTATTTTTCAAATTATAGACATTTCTTTTGTTTTCGAGAAAATGTACACCGTGTGATGGTTTTTTAGCTCCTGTTGGTACAAATCTTTACTTTTTTCAATTTTATTTTTCTTATGTAATCCCGAATAGTGCTTATGTAACCTGTTGCTTTAAATTCTAAGCCAACTGTTCCAGATTGGAAGAAAATGTCACATTTTGCCGAACCAAGAATATAAAATTAATATTTCACCCAAGTTTAACTGACTGTAATGAAAAAACTATGTATACTACGCTAGTTTGGCAAGTAACTTTAAAAGTTGACGCATTTATTAGGGATTCTACAATGGTTTAACACTGGCTATATTATTTCTTAGATTACGGAAAAAAATGCTTTCGTCAAGAAACCCAGTTTCGAAAAATTTCTTTTCACCTACTAAAAATGATTCTATTGTACCCAAAGCTTGCCGTAAGACCGTAACTTTAAGATTCTAGTTTGAGTGAAACGGAGAGCAATTGCATGAAATGTGAGTTAGCAAGATAGTGCCATGTATAAATATAATTACTAAATATGATTAGATATGTATTAAATGATTACTCAAAAATGTACTCACCAATCTAAAATGTGGAATCGACTGTAAGGCGTTGGTAAATAGACAGTTAGTGATTATTTTGTGCTAGTCGTGCCCCGGAACAAGATACTTTGTTTCAGTCGAGACCCAAACAAAGTTTGTGTGTTAGTAATGATCTTATTCTAGTCATTCCCCGGAACAAGATACTTTACTTCAGTCGAGACCCAAAGCAAAGTTGTATTAGTAGTATTTATTCTAGTCGGTACACAGAATGATTAATGAATATCTTTATCTCAGTCGAGACCCAAGATAAAGTTGTTAGGTTAGTAAATTCCAGTCATTACCCAGATTAAAGTAAACTTGTTAATAATTCTATGTTTTTACTTACCACTAGCCAAATCGATTCCGATGTATTCTCACTACGTGCTGGATGCAAAAAAGAGAAAGATTCAAGCTGAGCTGCGAATTATATTGCCTCTGAATTGCGCACTGCACCAACAAATTATTACAAAATGTGCACGGAACAAATAAGTACTTTTACATTGCGCATAGTAACCAAAGTACGTTGACCTTAGCAAGTGTGCGTAGGTAGCAACAGAAAAGTCCGTTGACCCTAGCAGCTGTGCGTAGATCAGAAGAGTACATTGACCCTAGCAGTTTTGCGTAGCAAATGGAATTCTGAGTATTTGTGTTGCCGTTCCTGATTTTGCCTAGCTAAAGTTATTATGACTTCAAATTATACACAGATGACTTAATCTAATTACATTTGATTTGCGAAATGTTCATCGATAACAAGTTAATTTCCTCTCATTGAATTGTGTCGCGGTTTTGTTTATGTGGAATGTAGCCATAATGTGTCGATTGTTGTCTCCGCTAAAGACTGTCTTATCGACGTGCTTGCAGGTAGGTGTACATAGTTTCGTCCCCAACCTGTGTGTGTGTGAAGGGGAAGCTGAAGTCACGAAACATATCATATGTGAGTGTACCGCGCTTGCAACTTTAAACATCACTCCAAATAAAGTTTGCAAGCTAACTCCAAGGGCAATAATCGAGCTGGTAATAGTGATAGATTTAACTTAACCACTCTAGGGGAGGACACAATAGAGCAATTCTGGTCGCTGTGTCCGGAGGGTCTCAGTGGACTAGTCTCCCCTGCTCTTAACCATAAGCTTAAGTCCCCACGATCGAGGACGTGAGAGTAGGCACGAATTGCAGTTTTTAGTTCCTTGCATTCTCATTAAAGTAAAAAGAATTAAAGGAATAATATAGTACGGTTGCAATGTATATACATACTTGAATATTTACACTTTGTTTCAATCAAAGCTGTAAACAAATTTAAAATTTTCCACTTTCTCGAAAACGAAGTCAATGATAAATTGTTTTCAGAATATTGAAAGATATACTTAAGACTTTTCTAACATACTGGGTAAGTTGTATAGTAAAAACGACATTTGGGGCCTGTTAATGAAATTTCAAAAAATTTGCAAAATAAGAAATGAGATAATTTCAAATTCATTTATAACAGAGTGCATTACCAAACAGAGAGTATTATTCGTCGCCTTCATGAAACTGAGAAATTGATCTTCTGAGATGTAGCAATGTAAAGAACAAAACACAGTGAGGGCGACACAACAATGTTGGCAACTTAGTTGGCGACAGTGCTGTATTTTAGACATACATGGGATGACAATTATCGCACATTTTCTCCATTAATTCCTTCTCAAAAATCATAATTTCTCAAATTAATTAAAAAAATTAATTTTATTAAAGTTTTTAATTACATGAATGTCAATTATTCACTGTCCACACAGAAATGTCAATTATGTTGGCGACTAATTTAGAGATTTTCCCAAACTTTTTGTTATCAACTTGTCGAATCGCTCTCATTGTGTTAAGTATATGAGACTTCCATATATTCGAATCTTTGACAGCAACCAATTTACGGCGACTTTGTTGTGTCGCTCTCACTGTGTATTGGCCTTAAGAAGTAAAATAGGCAAAAGTAGATTTGTTATTATGGCATGACGGCGAAAAATTAATTCTAAATGTGCTATATTAAAATATCTATTACTCGTCATTTGCGTATTTGGATCCGACTGTACGAATTTGTCATCAATATCATAATTCAAGTCATCTCTTCTCTAAAGAAATATTCCCCTATCCAACTTGAAATCCCCCTGAAGAATTCACAATTTTCCCTCGCCCGCGCGACTTAACATATTTACCACCAACAACCGACCTACCTACATGAAATTGATGGAAGCCAAAACCCTCAAGAATACTTCCCAAGCCATGAAACAGAAATTTATATGGCTGCGTTGGGAGTCCGTTCTCTAAAATGTTCTATATTGATACTTATGGAAAAGTGCCAAACATTGACTTTATGTATGATATAGAGCCTAACTACTATTCATACAGAAAAATAGTCTTCTAGTAATTTACAGCCTGGTTCCTTACCTTCCCAAAGGCTACACTTACTATATACCTTGCTTAACAAAATAATACAATAGTTTTGATTACAAAGTAACCTTATCATTATACGCTCCCTAACATCGCCGAAGCCGGCGTGGTCGTCGTTTTATGTGAAAAATATTTAGAGACAGTACTGCATGTATGAAAAGCATTACATTACGACGTGGTCATCGACCCATCTCTAATCCTAATTTTAACGCTGGCGCTCCTTTGTTGCCAATATGCAAGATCTAAATCTATTATGAAAAAATGAATTTCTGAAAATAAATGATCTTATATTAAAACAAGTAAAAAAGCTAGAATTGGTTTAAGACCAAGTCCTATGATACCCTAGATGAATGCCCGTATAAAATTTGGCATGGTCACCGATCTATTCAAGTTTCATTTTTAAAATGGTCGCATATATATCGAGAACGGTTCGTCGGACAGAAAAAATTATTATAACCAATTTTATAGGATTTGGTATTCTGAAGAATACAATAATACAATATAATAAAAATGTCTAGGATATGTAAAAACTTAAATTTTTATATGGCAACACCAAGAAAGGGTTCCCCGATTTAGTTCATTTTTTAAATTTTATTTTTTATTACTGTAAAGACTCCATGCACCAAATTTCAGCTCTCTATGTCGACGCGTTCTCAGGCAGTGTCGAAATATATAGTGGAAATCAAAAATTTGTATGGCAACACCTCGAAAGAGTTGCCCAATTTGTCTCATTTTCGAACTTAATTTTACTTTTTTTTTTAAAGTCTGTGTTAAAAATTTCAGCTTTCTAAGTGAACGCGTTCTCGAGTTATCGTCCCCACGGACCGACAAACGGATAGACAGACGGACAAACGGACGCACATGCAAAAATCAAAATAACTTTTAATATTATGCGTAGGTGTCCAATCCATTTTGCTCTACCATCATTATTTCGAGGTGTTACAAACGGAATGACAAACTTAGGGCATGGCCACAACAGCGCACCGCACCAAGCATCGCACTCGTACATCGCATCATCCTGAGCTTGCAGTGCGATGATAAAATTTATCCTTATCTCAGATTGAAATGGCCACAGTGGCGCATCGCACCTTGCATCGCCCCGCAACAAATATTACACTGAGCCTAGCACTTTCTTATGGGGCTCGGAGAGAAACAATGTAGAACTGTAGTTAGCGTCATCACCGGCCACAGCTCACTTCACGCTCATCTAACAAGGTTGGGAGTTGTTGACAGCCCTGAGTGTCTGTCCTGTCTAGAAGGAGAGCCTGTGTGCCTTTCTGGCCTTCGAACGGAGTAACCCGGATAGTCTAGGGTCTGCCCTTCTATCTGTAGATGAGCTAAAAACCTTCATCACAATGACCTGATCTGCACAATGGGCCGCAATGGACTCCTTGCTTGTGTCCTGTGTCCTGTCCCCCTGCCTTAAAAAAAAGGGTTATTACCCATTTATTTATCGGAATGTATTTTGAGAGAATTTTTCCATGTAGAATGAGGAAAAGTCTGAATATGCATTCGAACATATACAATAATCAAGCAAACAAATTCTTAGAGTAACGTGATCATTAGTCTCTCTATTATTCCTATTGGGTTGATTGTGGAAATTCACAATCAAGTGTAGATACGTCCATGCGTACATATTTGTAAAACCGTTATCGGTATCTTCGGAGATCTTTATAGACATGATGAAGTTCACCAAAATTACTTCTCTTAAGTTAATTTCATAAATGCGGCTTGTCCCACTTACTAACTTTACACAAAATGTCATCTTCTTTAGATGAACGCAACTAGAGTGTTGAATTCTGTCTATACTCTTTAACGAAAACTGGACTGCGCTTCCGCAATATCTTAACAATGCAATGTGCAGTGCTTCACTGTGGCTATTAATTCAGCAATGTGCAAAGAGCAATGTGCTAGGGAATATTTGGTCTTGTGCTGTGCTATGTGAGTTGCAATGTGCTGTACGGCCGTTGTGACCAATTAGTTTCAACAAGTGTCTACTGGCACAAAAACAATGCAAACAACAATGCAAAACCTTATTAATTCAAAGATCAGAAAATAATATGAAACAATAACAGTTCAGTATTATAAATTAATACTAATTCTTTGGGTTTTAATCTGAAATGAGACAGAGAGAGAAAAGATTGGAATACGTACAAAAAAGGATCGTAAACGTTATTGCGGTTTACGGTCAATATAAAAAATGGATTCAACACATTTTAATGCAGTGTATAGAATTGGGGGTAGATGCAATAGTAACTGTAAACGTTAGTGCGATTTGCAGTCTAATAATTTGTATATACCTTAATGCGGTGTATAAAAGTGGAAATGAACTTGACAGTTTAATGTGCTACCAAGGATGTCTGGGAAAGGAATGGTGATTGTTAAAGCTATGTTTTGGCTTTTATAGCCACTCTCGAACTTCACATTCTCGACACATTCATTATTTTGATGTATAAAACTGTCTGGACAGTCCTGGTAAAGAATTCAATTTAATTTTTATTATTGTTTACTGTCAGTTTCATGTACGATACGAATGTACACCAGCCATAACTCTTATGACCGGTTTCACAATCAAGGCTTAAGTGATATCACTGGCTTAAGGCAAGCTTAACTTAAGCCCGTCATCTCGAAGGCATAATTTTCAGATGTTGCTGTGAAACACATAGGAAGTTATTGCTAAGTATATATTTTGCCTAAATAATATAATTTTTGTTATTAAACGAACGTGTATATTTTAAAAGTTATACTTTAAAACTAAATTGAAATTTTTCAAGCGAAAAATTGTTATCTACTTAGCAGTTTTGAGTACTGTCTGGCAACTATTGTCAGCATTCCATTTCACGTTTTAGGAAGAAACCAAACAGCTTAAGACAAAATTGAATTATTTATCTGATGCAGAGGATATAAGCTACGAAGATATATATAATATAATATCGCAGTGTGACCAGTGAAAAAATAATAAGAAGGCGCCCGCACATTTCGAGAAATGGGATGATGACTGCAGACACATTCGGCTATGATGGTTTACGTTGTCGAAACATTCTGCAACAATGGTTTTTGGATTTGATATCCTTCCAGATAAAAACCGCAACAAACTTGTAAATAAAAAGTTCTTTTTCTTTTCGCTTGGTTTTTATTCCACAATGGCAATTTTCCTTTACAAAAATTCATAACTGCTGACAAATTAAAAATTTTCATCTGCTGCTTAACTAGGCCTCAGTTAACCGAGTACTGTGAAACCGAGTAGGCGTAAGGCATCAACCACAATGTGCATAAACCTGCATATGCAAGCAATGAAAATTTTACGAATGCTTCCTTATGCATCACTAACATTTATAGTATTTACACAAACTGTCAAATTTGCTTATGCAAAGTACGATTTTATGAGCGTACAGACAGAAATTGACGAAAGGAATTAAAACTTGACGAACGTCTTCTTATTCCTATTATGGGTTGCCATTATGAAAAGCACTGACTCGCGTCTTTGCATATGCTTAGCTAAGCTCTGGCTTAAGCCTAGAGTGTAAAACCGGCCATAAGCAGAGTAATAATTGCATGTGCAACCGGAGTCCGAATCTGTAGGCAGCTACATTCGATATCATCAGCCCACGACATGTCAACATCACCATGACTGCGCAGCGTTATATACAACGATAACTCAGCTGCGAGTTTTTGTTTGAGGAATCGTAGGCATTTGGTTCAAATATTTTGTTCGTAAAGGTATAAAAATGTTATTTCGATTCGGAAGATAAGAAAGCAAGCCTATGATTATCAAAACACAATTTTTTGTATGAATAGTAATTTAGGGCGGAGTAGCTATTCAAATCAAACTTTTGTCAGTTATACATAAGAACACTGCAAATATTTTAGAATATTAACCCGGGGGCTACACGTAATAGTACAGCTTGCATGCAAGCTACACTGCCATACTTCTTGTACGTGTAACCCTTACTTCCATGCTGGCAGCTCAGCTTTCAGCCAACTTGCATGATGAAAAACCATGGCAGCTGAGGTGATAGTAATTTGGCATTACACAGTTTTTAAGATTGCGGAAAAGAAATGTGAGAGAAATTGATAAATTTATACTGGGGAAAATGAGATTTTCTGGGATCTTTTTGTATTACACCATTTACCAATACCTTCCTCTTGCTCTTCTTTACCAATATACGCAAGACTACGTCTCAATGCCATTTCTTAAATGAACATGCATGCAAGATGATAAGACATCAATCGAACTGCCTTCTGCTGTCAAGCTTAAAATCGCGTTGCAAGGGAGGCTTGCATGCAAGCTGTACCTACGATCTCATGTCCCCCGAGTAAGACTCCGTGGCGGCTCTCATGTGGTAATGAGGAAATCTGTTTCGGCTTGTGAAGTATTCTCGAGGGCTTTGTGGAAGCCCAATTAAAAACATGTCCAGTCGAAACAAATGCAGCGGAAATATATCCATATGAGGCTCAACTATAATAGTCGTTAAGACGTTACGGATTTCAACGAGACTGAGATTTACTTACGAAAAATTGAATACATTAAATGTGAAGATGAGGCTCAACTATAATAGTCGTTAAGACGTTACGGATTTCAACGAAACTGAGATTTACTTACGTAAAAATTGAATACATTAAATGTGATATGAAAATGTGATAAAAATGACAATTTTTCGAAACTAAACGGCAGTCTTGTTGAAATCCGTAACGTCTTTACTGCTGTTCTAGGTGAGCCAAATGAAATTAACCTAATACATGCTACCGGTATAGCAATTTTTGTAGGTCCCATAAAGCATTTTTCCAATTGCATCCCTTAAGCAAAGAAAGCAAAGATTATCTAATGAGAAGATAGGAAGCAGTAGACCAAAATTGGAAATTTTAGGTATTGTTTAGAATGAAACAAGTAATTTGATATGCTTTCGTCTTTTGCATGAATGGGGGAAAAGAACTTGGCTATACACTATTGTGGTGCAACTGAGACAACGAGTTAAAAACAAAAATCGATAGAACGTAGGATTACCCGAACGACCAAATCTTATTGAATTCCTCAAAATCCTATCAAACTATTCATAATAATGTACTTCAGGTCACACTACCTCCCATTTTTAAGAAAAAGATAAATTTCGCTTTGGCCAAGATGCTGGAAGTAGATGTGAAATTCCTCTCGAATGAAATTGTCATTTTTTCCGAAAATATCTAGATGAAATTTATAGGGTATACTAAGTTTGGCATTCCGTTTGTAACACCTCGAAATAATGATGGTAGAGGAAAATGGATTGGACACCCACGTATAATATTAAAAGTTATTTTGATTTTTGCATGTCCGTCCGTTCGTCTGTCGAGAACGCGTATGCTTAGAGAGCTGAAATTTTGTAAGTGCACTTAAAACAGAAAAAGTAAATTTAAGTTCGTAAATGAGACAAATCGGGCAACTCCTTTGTGGGGTTGCCATACAAAAATTGCGTTTTCTACTATATACAGGGTGTTTCCCACTAAGAGGTCAATAGAGCGGGAGGTGATAGTACTCACCTAGGCGAACCAAAAATTGTATGGCAGGGGGGGGGGGGGCATATCAACCGTTTAGGAGTTCCAGGGTGATAAATAAAAAAAACTAGTTTTTCACAATACACCCTTTATCTTAAAAACTACAGGGCGTACGGTCACACTTAAGAGCACATTGTATGCAGAACTTCATGGCCTTTCCAACGACTGCTCAATCAGCACCGCACATTTCTCCCGTCAAGAATTATGATTGTCTAAACTAAAAATTTCGGATTTTCCTACCTTTTTTTTTAATTTAACCTCTATTAGTTTTGAAAAAAGGTCGTTAACATAATATTTTTTTTATAAAAAATGTAAACTGTAGACTCTCCTCTTTAATTTGACCTATTACATGCAATGTGCTGTTTGAAGCCGTTAAATAGTTATTAACTCATGACCTATTCCGGTCACACCGAAATTAGACGATATCTATTAAAATGGCGTGCTGAGGGAACAACTTATTGTTGAGAATAGGTTTGAAAATAGGTTTGTGAATAAGTTTAGATCTAATAACTCTTAAAGGGCTTCAGACAGCACATTGGGTGTAGTAAGTCAACTTAAAGAGGAGAGTCTACAGTTTACAGTTTTTATAAAAAAAAATTATGTTAACGACCTTTTTTCAAAAATAATAGAGGTTAAATTAAAAAAAAAAGGTAGGAAAATCCGAAATTTTTAGTTTAGACAATCATAATTCTTGATGTGAGAAATGTGCGGTGCTGGTTGAGCAGTCGTTGGAAAGGCCATGAAGTTCTGCATACAATGTGCTCTTAACTGTGACCGTACGCCCTGTAGTTTTTAAGATACAGCGTGTTTTGTGAAAAACTAGCTTTTTTTATTAATCACCCTGTAACTCCTAAACGGTTGATATGGCCGCCCCTCCTGCCATACAATTTTTGATTCGTCTAGGTGAGTACTATCAACTCCCGCTCTATATTGACCTCCTAGTGGGAAACACCCTGTATATGGACACTGCCTGAAAACGCGTTAAGAGCGCTAAAATTTGGTACATGCTGTTTTCATAATAATAGCAAATAAAATTTCAAAGTGGATTAAATCGGGCAACCCCATTTTGGTGCTGCCATTAAAAATTTAAGTTTTTTACATATACTGTGAAAACGATCAGTCCTAGACATTTTTATTGTACTAAAAACTTCTTCAGAATACGAAATCCTATAAAATTGCTTATAATCATTTTTTCTGTCTGACGAACCGATCTAGAAATAGCTATATGCGAAAAACCACTTCAAAAATTAAACTTGCATAGATCGGTGACCATACGAAATTTTTACGGGCACTCATCTAGGGTATTATAAGAATTGGTCGTAGACCAATTCTAGCTTATTTACTTGTTAAAATTACATTTACTATGTTTATAAAAAGTATACATATACATAATTTCATCTTTCTACGTTGACGCGCTCTCAGGCAGTACTCAAACATATAGTGAAAAGGGAAGTTTTTTATGCCAGCCTTAA
The DNA here is from genome assembly GCA_963930735.1 of Dioctria linearis. Taxonomy (NCBI): domain Eukaryota; kingdom Metazoa; phylum Arthropoda; class Insecta; order Diptera; family Asilidae; genus Dioctria; species Dioctria linearis. Next base: position 102,742,497 of record OZ005743.1, read on the forward strand.
GGCTGAAGTACAGTTGATAGCAATGCAACGGAACGGAGATAAATGTCAAATTTTTCGCAGTAAAACTGAAGTGAACACTAGCTGATTACAATGGACGCATAATTAATTAAGTGAAAGCGAAGTTTAAGCCAAAATTGGGTCCAAAAAATATGAATAAAATTATCAGACTCTGTTGAATTTGCAATTTTTATATACAACGTTGTCTTCTGGAAGAGAAAAGAGAATGGACTCATAGCAGTTTTCTAAACCAACAAATATTAAAATACCAGGGTACGCATTATTATTGAGCTTTTTGAAATCCCTCTTCGATGGGCTTATTTTCTCATACTTTTCTTACTTTTCTTTCTCTTATTTTATTGCACACTTAATCTGGACAGTTATCTATCGCAGGAGAGAGATAAACAATTCGTTAACACAAATTTGAGGTTATGCTCATCCGTTCTGTTGCGTAAATTTCATATTTTACCAAACTTGTCATGCGCGATCGCGACTTCCTCCGTCCATTGTGCGCAGCTCCATTTGAGAAGCATACAAAGAGAACCGGTTTGACATTTTCGTCCGTTCCATTGCGTTGCGTTGTGTCCCTTGTAATTTGGCCTTGAGGAAGGAGTTACCCGACTTGTCCCATTTTTGAACTTTTTTTTAAACTCCGTGTACAAAATCACCTTTATAAATTTGCACACGAGTGGGGACGGAGACAGACTGACAGACGGATATGCAAAAATCAAAAATATGTTAACATTTTGTGTGTGTGTCCAATACATTTTTCTCTACCATCAATACAATACATTTATTAGGCGCTATATCGTACAATTAGGTGGAAAAAAAGAGTCTTAAAATAAAAATTAAATAAAAGTAAAAAATTGATATAACAATAAATAAATAAATTAAAAAGAAACCCAAAGATCAAAAAGAAAAAGAGAATTTGAAAATACAGAGCCCAAAGAAAAGAATGAAAAGAAGAAAAGAAAAATACAACAAATTAAAAAGTAAAAAGAAGTCAAAAAATAACAAAGTAAATAATAAATAAATAGGCGAATAAAATTAAAAATTAATTAAGAAAATGTAATTTAAAGATCTAAGAAATAATATCAATCACAATCTAATACAAATTGAGGTAATCTTTGATTAGTTTGGCAAAATTTGGGCCGGAGCCCGTGCGCTGAATCAAATTTGGAAGAGAGTTCCATGTTGGGCAACTTGGACGAAGTAAGAGCGCTCACTGTACCTAGATGTACATCTCAGGATGAGGAGCTGAAGACATCTGTTCGAGTGTAAGAACTGTAGGCTTTCGGAGAGATACGCAGGGGATTTATTGTCAATTAAGCTATGAAGGAAGATAAGCCTACGGCGAGTCAAATAGGACTCTATACAGCTTCCGAGTAGGCACGTAGCAAGTGCAGTTACATGAGAACTTCGAGGAAGTCTATAAATATAACATATGACGTAGTTAAATGCAACAGTAACTCTTCTTTGACAAATTGAATCTAGTGTGTTAAAAATAAGGCTCCCATAGTTAAAATTGGGGAAAATAAGAGTCATTGAGTCATTGAGTAGTCGCTACAACTAAATTTAGAATGGAGCTGAATTCCTAAATTTTTAACTGACTCAACATATTTAATCGTGCAATTATTCAACCGGACTGTTGGCAAAACAGATATTGGGAGAACGCTTCTATGTACCGGTAGACATAAAGACTTGTTTGGATTAATTGCAAGCATACAAGTGCACAGATGCGCTATTCACAACAGAAGAGAGGTTATTTATATAGAGGGAGAAGAGAATAGGACCTACGATTGAACCCGCAGGAACACCAGCGAAAAAAGGACAACGGAGCGGAGACAGACTTCCGCGCTTTTACAACTTGCCCACGATTCGAAAGGAAAGCAGAAATTAACTTATCGGCCGATGATGTGGAGCCATATTTTGTGCCAAGTCTGCAGATCAACTTGTGGTGCTCACCGAATCAATGGCCTTACTGAAATCGACAAGTACCAGTACTGCTAAATGATCATTGTCCAGAGCCTTGTCGATATCCAATGTGACTTTTAAGAGTGTAGATTCACAACTGTGACCTGGGCGAAATCCTGATTGCCAGACTAACAATCACATACTCCATGATTTGTGTGACAACATAATTGGTTCAAGTATTTTAGCAAGGAAATTGAGTACACTAATGGGGCGGAAATCACTGGGTAGGGAGAGAAGGGATTTCTTTGGAATGGGAATAACTATTGCTTGCTTCCACTGAGAGGGAAATTGTGAAGTGGTGAGACACAAATTATAAATATGAGCTAAGGGACACGACAGGTAGTTCGCTAGAAACTTTACGAAGTTGGGTGGCAAATCATCAGGTCCAATAGAATTAGAGTTAATGAAATACAAAATCGAAAGACCCTGGGGCCATCTACACAATGAAAGGTCATGAGAGAAATGTTCGTGAAAGTTGTAAGCAGGCGTAGTTGTAGCCACGGGACTAGAAGCAAAGTAATATTTCCATAAGTTACAAACGGAATGAGAAACGTAGTATCATCTAGGCTTAGGGCATAAAATAAAAGAAAATTAAATATATTAAAAAAAAAATTACAAGAGAGAATCCCCTTCTAAGAACGGACAACTTTAACTAGTTGATAATAAACATTATTTCAAACTTGTAAAGCGGGCTATAAAATTTAATCATATTATTGGAATACAACAGTTACGTTCTGCAAATGAACGATTCAATTTAGTGAAAATAGACGGTTCAGTAGTAAATGGGAACCGCCTGAAGGTTATGGACCTCCAAGTCAACAATAATAAAATGGAATAGATTTGCCGCCGATGTTGCAATTTTATGCGTTCATAACTTCGCAAACTTTGCAACACTATTTCATTGTTCTAAGGAAAAAATGTGCAAAAAGCTGTATCCATTGCAAAAAAAAAAGAAAAAGTATCCATTTATCCAAAATGAAAATTCTTAAAAAAATGTATCCCAATGGATTCATTTGGATCCAAGTTATCAGATACACTGTTAAGAACTATTTTGCTCTTAATGCTTGTTTTAAGTCTAGGTGTTACACCTTCGCCTTTGGGAGATGCAGCGCTCTTAAACCACTACAATTAATTACCTGAAATCAAAATTAGTTAGTAGTTAATGAAAATAAAACCACTGATTTTGCCGATGGTTAAAAATTAACTGTCCCTGTAGTTTATTAAATCAGTACATTTATATTAATTTATTGCTTACTTTAACAAAATATTTTATTGAGTTCGATGATACAATGAACTCATACAAAGATTACGTTGCAAAAACTAGGAATGCTGAAATACCAGAAAACATATTGCAATTGCAAGTATGTTCGGAATGACAAAATTCACAAAAATGCAAACTTGTACATTTACTCGATGAAATAACCTGGAAAGTTGATGCTTCCCTGAGTGCATTCACCTCGTAATGTATGTACTGATGTAGTATTGAGAAAATAAATGATATGATCTAATTTACTTATTCTATTTCCAAATAAATGATATTTTACATCCTGACCGCGTTAAACCGTGGTTCAAATATAATTGATCTGGTTAATATGCTGTCTTGGTTGAGGTATAGGCCGTGGATTCTTCATGCAGCACTTGCCGGCTTCAGCTCTACATCTCCAGGCCAGATATCTGACAATGAGTAGGATTGCGAAGAGTGCTATGTAACTGATTGATATTTGATGTATGGTGTTCTCCTGGATCCGTTTGGGTAGACTATCGAGGTTGAGAGATGTGACACGCTAG